>OX377206.1:90249543-90780854 GCA_947396885.1 Heligmosomoides polygyrus polygyrus
GAAGTTCTTCTGGGATGCAAGAAAAACGGAAATGTTAAAGCGCTTTTAAAAAAGAGATTGCGCCATGCGCCCGTTTGGCTCGGGCGCGATTTTAGTTCGAACGAATGTGCAGTCGCCGCCTACCTAAAACAGCTATATAAGAATGTGTGTGTCTTTACAGCTCTTCTTGTAGTACCGTTTACATCTGTATTACTCAACGCAGACAGAATTTTCGCTATCGAACAAATGAAAATCGCGACGAACTGGTCGGATTCATGACCCGATCTCTCCTTCTAGTGCAATGTATGTGAAGCGCATTACGAGGCCGGCCCACCTAATTTTCGATGACATGCCCTATGCGACAGCGTCTCCGATCTTCCAAACTCGACGAAGCTCCGGCCTTCTCTCACGTATGTGAATCGTCGTCACTCGAAGCTGCATCCTCTCGATCCTCGCTGCGTGAGCTGATCGCGTGTTCATTGTTCTTACCCCCAGGCATGCAGGAGTAGTAATGGAGTGAAATAGATGGGCCCAGAACCAGACGTTGTCCGTCTTCTTCTAATTCCACGACGCCCTTCTACTTCTTGAAAGTCCCTGAAACCGTTCTCGCCCAGCTTCGGCACTTCCGTCGTTAAATGGCCGGAAAGTACCGAAATTCACTACTCCTGGACTAAACAGCAGACAAACTCCAAAACAGAAGTATGTTCTGAACTTCATCTTCTGTGAGAGCTTAAGCTGTGTGCTTCAGTCTACCTTCTAGCGGCTTCTAGCAGAAACGTTAATTTGGTGAGCTCCCATCTGGTATCGCGTCAAGTATAAAAGATTCTCCGCAATTACACCACGTGCACAGGTGTGGCGTAGTATAAAGTTCTGAAATCGCTATTTGCATAGCGATTCTTCATCCATTGGCGCCGTCCGGTTTCTGAAGCTCTCATGTCACCCTGACTGGATTTCCGCGTAGAACTGCCTGCTCTGCTTTACGATGTGATAAAAGTTGACTTTCAAAAGAGCTCGTGGGCTTTGGCTAAGGGTTTTCTCAAACCGTTGGTTATTTAGCGTTCAGACCAAATGCCAATCTTCCCGTATACTTTGCTAGAATTTCCTTTTTAAGATTCAATAGAGAGGGTGTGCCATTTACAAGTATTATTCTTTGAATAGCTCGTTTATAAAAAAAATTATCGCGTTCTGCAATCTGTTGCGACGTTCGACATCATCGAGAAATATCGATTCTTTTTTTCTGACAGTGCTTATACTCCAGGTAAATTCGGGATTTTAAAACAGCATATATAGGCGTTAGAGTCTATCCTAGTAGGGGGGCACCTAGTCCAACTCTGACTACAGCGGCAAAACTGAAAGCGAACTAGTTTACGAAGAGAGTACCATGAAGTGGTCTACGAGAGGAGTTTTCTTCGCAATTTTTTGGACGGGAACTGGCCACACTGTTTGCATTTGTTTCGCTTTTCTAGCGGTGCACCCTTCCGACTAGGATCGATCCGGACGTTAAATTCTAGCGGCGTAACCAAGCCTGACTAATGTTTGGAGGGGTTCACTCCACCATCTGACTCCTAGGTAGATCATCCTTATTGGGAGGCGTAGCGCTTTTTTTCTCGAGAATCTACAAAGATTCGTAGGAATTCCAATGTGACTTTATCATTTGTATCTCGCTACTATTGAAGTTTGACGTTCAGGAGTAGGTCCTAAATGCATGGGAACATCAAGCAGTGAAAGAAAACATGACCAGGAAAGGGTCTCGCAAGGAGAGCCTCCAAATCTGCGGTGAGCTTTTTTACATGCAATTTTTACAGGATGTAGGGTCCCATTCGGGGGGGGGTCCAAAACCATAATTAATTTTTTCGGAATGCTCTTTTGTGGTCGAAAAAGGCGTGTGAAAACGTGAGCGCGAAGTTCATGTCGACCTGCTTCCACCCCACCGAATGTGGTCGGTTGGCGCAGTGTATAGCGATGTTGCCTCTTGGGCGCACTGAGTTGGTTTTATGGTTCGGTCCCGGTGTCGCCAATGTTTTTGCACGTTAACAGGAGTCAATTTGTACACGAATAGTACTACCAATAAGTAGTACTTTTGTGGTTTTATTTGAGTTTCTTCTCAATGGATCGCATTTGCACTGTATCATATCCGCAACGATACCGTAGCTGCAACAAGCACACACTTCATGGTGTAGATCATGGAATTGGTTTGATTCCGGTAAATACTTAACACTAAAATGTCTTTCACTTGAATTAACTACACAAGTGAAAGCACAAAAGGACTATATTCACTTCCTAAAAGCTCTAATCATGTACAAATTTACTCCTGTCATCGCGTAGGCACATAATAGTTACGACCCTATGTCTGCAAAGGCTTTGGCGATACCAGAAACCGAACCATAAAACCCACTCGGTGCGCCCGAGAGGCGACATCGTTACCCACTGCACTAACCGACCACATTCTGTGCGCGACAGCAGGGTGTGATGACTTCGCGCTCACGTTTTCACACGCCTTTTTTCGACCACAGGAGAGCTTTCCGAAAAATTAACTATGGTTTTGGGCTCCCCACGGGGCACTACATCCTGCAAAAATTGCATCGCAAAAGCTCACCGCAAGTTTGAAGATTCTCCTTGTCAGATGTGTGTCTGAACTGTGGAAATCATCACCTCTGTGAGAATCTCCACCCTTCAAATAGTGAAAAAATGTTTCATTTTTGCAAAGTCTTTGAGCCTACTGTGTTACTATTACTTTACTATGGAATCGCTCAGTCTGACTATGCAGACGTCGATTATGCAAAAAAGCAGAAACACGCTGCTTCATAGTCGCGGGAGTCAGGCGTTCGATTGCCTGCCTTGTAGTATTCTTCATTTTTTTCTGCATATTCGATGTTTTCCTTGAGCGATTGTGTGACTCCGTAGTAAGCTATCGAGGCCTCTAACTTTGGTAGGTTCAATGACTTTTCAGAAGTGGAGCATACTTTACGCTATTTGAAAGGCGAAGATTCTCGCAGTGGTGCTCATCTTCATCGTTGAGACATACGCCTGACAAGGAGAGCCTTCAAAAGGGCGGTGAGCTTTCGCGGTGGAATTTTTACAGGATGTAGGGTCCCGTGTGGGAGTCCAAAACTATAGTTACTTTTCTCGGAATGCTCTTCTGTGGTCGAAAAAAGCGTGTGGACGTGTGAGAGCGAAATTCATGACGCCCTGCTGCTACACAGCCCAATGTGGTCGGTTAGCGTAGTGGTAGTGTTGTAGCTTCACAGGAGCATGGTTGTGGGTTCGATTTCGCCTTGTGCTGGTGCTTTTACATTTTGCGATTTTCCGTCAGTGGGACTCTTTATCCCCATTTCCAACACATTTTTGAACAAAAACACGACTACGAATGTCGTTTACGTTCATCGAGCTCTTTGAAAGTTGAAAGGCGAGAATTGTTGACTTCTAGGTTAAGCAAGTTAAAATCTGATGCAAGATTCGTGATCAGCACCCCAGATAACTCCCACGCACAAAGCTTGGGCAATATTGGTGCTTCTGACCTCATCACCCTCACTCGAGCCTAGGCTTAGAGCGGGCTTTGCACCTCGGTCTTCATGGTCAAACAAGAGCGGTCATTGAGGTGTGAAGCCATTTGAGGTGTAAACCAACTGAATACGTTAAGCAGTGGAGGGCTACACAGGAAGTAAAATCTCGGTGCTACTACGTCGTTTTTTAGGGGGTGGTAGACAGAAGCGTAGATGTTCAATGCTTGAACACATTTGCTTAAGCCTGGAGTGGCTGGTAGAGAGGCTGTATGTTGTTACAGGGTGTTACGTGCGGTCAAACAGCGCCGGTGGTGTAAGGCGAACATCGCTGCCCGAAAAGCAGAAGATGCGGGTTCGAGTCCCGCCTGGCGCAAGAGTTTTGATCGCAACAAAACATCCTGTAACAACGTAGATGTTCAATTTGTGAGCAGCGTATTTCGTTCACATGCTTTTTTGCAATCTTCCATCATTGTTGAAGGAGGTTGGTACATCATTAGCTATTCTTACCAGTTGGTTACTACGTTTTTCACTCCATTCATTAAAGAATATAATAGAATTTGCTATCTACAACACCTTTCCATCTTGAAACAGATTGACTGTTCGAAAATCAAAACGGGCCCATGCACTGTACTAGTCATGTCGAAAAAAAGTTATTCATTCTTCGGTTATGGGTGTTGCTTGGAGTACGATCATGAATCTGACATCGATTTCTGGATTTCCGTTTTCTTATGACAGGTTAGAGAAGGTGTAAGTAAGTGAGGGTGGTGAGGTCGGATGCATCAAATTCGCCAAAACTTTGTGCGTGGACGTTTTCTAGAGTGTTGATCACGAATCTGGCATCAGTTTTTGGCTTGCTTAACCTGGAAGTCAAAAATTCTCACCTTTCCACATTCAAAGAGCTCTATGAACTTAAATGGCATTTGTTGCCGTGTTTTCGTTCAAAAATGTGTTGGAAATGAGGATAAAGGGTCCCGCTGACGATAGATCGCAAAATGCAAAAACACATGCACAAGGGCGAATCGAACCCACAACTACGCTCCTGTGGAGCTACAACACTACCACTACGCCTACCGACCACATCGGACTGGGTGGCAGCAGTGCGTCGTGAACTCTCGCTCACGCGTCCACACGCTTTTGTCTCGTCCACAGAAGAGCATTCCGAAAAGAGTAACAATGGTTTTGTACTCCCCACACGGGATTCTTCATCCTGTAAAATTTGCATCGGAAAAGCTCACCGCCAGTTTGGAGGCTTCCCCTGTGAGACCCTTCCCTGGTGAGAATAGGCTTTCTTGGAAAGCGTTTGCTCGTTCCCGATATGGCAAGGTGCAGAGCGATGACACTGTCTTCATCATCAGACCAAGCACACGTTAATTTCCACAGTGAGCAATGCAATGTGCTGCAGGGACAGCTTTCAGTGTTGAATTTTGCTGACTTGGTGCCTACACTGCATTCATAGTTCCATTTCGACGAGTCACACTCACTCACCGTGCACGAACCGCACCAAGCAAGCCCTCGTTACTTCTTCGTACTCATTTGTCTCGAGCGTTCGTCAATTTCCATGTGCTGCGTGATGATTAGTCCTAATGCGTGTTCGCTCATCCCTGCATTTGTAGGCAACGCCGGTTGCTTGCTGCTCGCTGTGTATTCAGTTGCCGATGAGGATTTGTTGCCATGACTAGCATTATAAAGAACCAAATTATCAAGCACCTATCCAAGTAAGTGTTTTTCTTTCATTGCTCACTTTTACTTATTGTTATGTTTCTATTTTATCTCATTGGTATGAATGCAAATCGCCAAGAGGCGAAGGCACCGTATGTGCAGTTTATCACAGCATGGGACTTATGAGTGCCGGTCGACTCCTCAGTTGTGGTGATACGTAGTTTCGTTCTTTCGGATCCACATTTTAGCAAGGGTCTGATAATTCCTCTAAAATCTTCACTCAGAGACCAGCCTGTGAGCCCAGAAAACCGTCCAAATCCCCATTTCTTCTCAAATCAGGATATTAGGCTATTATTTTACGAACACGCGCTTCTGTGCTCTGGTATCGTTGAATTAATGGATCTCTGTTTTATTAGTGTTTGACTCAGTACTACGAGGTTTATTAGACACTTTGGTAAGGTGATCTCAGTTCTAGAGAGGGCGGAGCTTCGTCAAGGAAAAAAGATAAGGGATGACGTAAATCAATCTTTTTTTTGGGATGTGCCACGCACTCCACTTCTAGGGGATGTCGTGAATGCAATTTGAAATCGTATTTGGCCTATACCATGACTTGAAGTGGACAAGTCAGTGGTTTATCCCTTCCAGACGAATCTGGTACCAAATCACCGATCCCGTAGGGATGAAAAGCTTAATTAGCCTAGGCGGGAAAGAAGAAAACTTATTTTCGGACAAGTGCGCGATTTCATACTGCTGTTTATTCGTTCCGGTCTGACCTGCACATCTCATATTTAATTCACCTCCTCTGTCCTAAGTGATAACATTAATTATATGTGATGATTTCAACATCACTTAAGTTGTATTCGGGAGAACAGTGGGATGGCAAATGCAATAAAAAATATTTGATGTATATCTTTGGGCAACAAAAAGTGGGCTTGAAAAGTGTATCACCACCCAAGTGTTAGTAAGGAATTGATAAATTATGGAAGCAAATGCTTCTAAGCACTCCGAAGAAACTTCTGGTGAGCATGTTGAAGGTTGCAAAAGTGCTGAATAGCGTGGAAGAGAGACACCACTGAACAACCCAATGAGTGTTGGTTGCGTGCTTCAGCATCGTTATCGGGTTATCAAGCTTGGTGTTGGTCTGAAGAAGCTCCTGAAAATGCTTGATTCTTATTTTTCTTTGTCCGACATTGCTAGGAGCTTCGCCTTCTAATAAAGTTGAGCGACAATGTGCATCGGAATTTTGTTGCAGAAATTTTGGCACTATTGTACTTTCACAACTCCAAGGGTCGAGGAGAGGTCGAAAAATTTTTTTCGCCCAAACTTCGGCTAGGGGGGTTATTTGGGGTGCTGATCACGAATTTGAGATCCGTTTTCCAAATTACGGCCGATTACGGTAGGTACAGGTAGGTACGGGTGACTAAGGCTGCCAAGGTCATGGTCACCGATTTCGCCCAAACTTCTTCTAGGGGGGTTATTTGGGATGCTGATCACGAATATGACATCCGTTTTTCGTTTTACGCTGGAGTACGGTAGGTTGCGGGTAATAACCCCCCTAGCCGAAGTTTGGGCGAAATCGGTGACCATGACCTTGGCAGCCTTAGTTACCCGCACCTACCGTAGGCTACCGTACTCCAGCGTAGAACAAAGAACGGATCTCAGATTGGTGATCAGCACCCCAAATAACCCCCTAGACGAAGTTTGGGCGAATTTTTTTCGACTTTTCCTCGACCCGTGGAGTTGTGAAAGTACAACAGTGCCGAAATTTTTTCTACGAATTACGTTTTAGATCATGCTTTATCTTGCGGTTACAGAATCATTTACCGTTTATTCTTACAACCTTCCACGGTATAGTTGGGACTGGCCGCATTCGGGTTTTAGTTGCCGAATTCGTGGTTGCTACCTAATTTGTGTGCAAATTATCCTGTGGTGTCCTTTGGGACTAAATGTGATGTAGAACAGGCAACTTCGTTAAATACGACAAACATTTCCTGACATTGAGAAGAGCTGCAGTATAATGGACTCGTTTTGCAGATTTGCGAGGAACTTAAAGCCGGAGCAGATTTCGCTGGAAGTGCTGAAAGGGAAAAGCAAACTTCAATTCATCGAAATCAACGAGGAAGTGCTGACGGACGTTTTGGTGCGCTTGTCTAGTGTTTGCTTTGGCTCATTTCCTAGTAACGGTAGCTAAGAAAAAGTGCTTGGTCACGCAATCATTCTTGCTCTCCTACCTCCCATGTTTCTGCCGTGTTTAACATTTACATTTTCTGTGTAGTCGTTTCCCATGAGCTAGAAGCTAGTCCTTTCTCTGTGGGAAGGAATTGTTATCAAGCCGTTGGTTGCGCAAGCGATGTTTCAGAATAGTCACCCAAGTTTAGCGGTTATGCTAGCCCTGTTACGATATGATACTATTCAGGAACTTCCGCCATGGTTGAAAATAAAGCGAGCTACGTGTACGGGAGTTACTGTGAATGTGCCATGGACAAAGCTGAAAAGCGCTCCAGTCCAGATAGTGAGTCAATTGCTACAAATTATCAACTCCGCAGGGTGTTCAGGAAATCAGGATCCTAGATTGTAGGTTGTGCATTCAGTCAATGCATGTCAGTTTGAAAGCCCAGAACAGCCCCCAAATGAAAGGAATCCATTGTGGAGGCTTGTTAAATAGCTTTTAAAAATAAATCAATAAATAACTCAAGAACTCAGACTCAATGCTTTACTGAATCGCAGCATTTGGGGTAGCCTAACAAGTGTGGAGGAAAAACCTTATAGCATTCGCCATCAGTTGTGGTGCTACGGTCAATTTACGAATACATAAATCTCTTGATTTTTACCTAAACAGCGAGGGGTACTGTGCAACACGATCTTGAGTTGCTTCCATCATCCACAAACTTGTCTAATCAGAAGGAATATTAAGCTATTCAGGCGTGCGTCATACTTTATCTCTCTTCTAGTAAATGCTATTTAGTTCATCGATGAAATCAATGTCGAGGTTGTTCTTAACAATGAGCCACGTTCCAAGCCATCCGACCGTTCTTTAAGGTAAATGATGTTCATTAAGATTCTCCGAGTGTCATATGTTCAGCAAATCAAGTTGTTTTCCAGCGTTCTTGGTGAAAACACGTCATATGGTTTTGCGGACAAGGTAGTGGAAGGTATGTCGTTGTATATAAACACTGTTGAAATCGTGTTCGACTCTGATGCATTTGGAGGATCTTTCATGGTGAGTTCCAAGGTTTTCTTCTTTGTCGCCGAGAATCTTAATTTCCTACGATTGTTGACTTATAAAGCGTGACATAATTTAAGCTCTCGAGATTATCGGTGGAGAGCAGAACTCCTGGATGGCAAAATGCTACGGACTTGAGGTTGACACGTGTTAGCTGTCCTGCTCTTAGTCGTGTATTAATATTCAAACAGGCATGTTTCTTTCAGGGGTTAATTTTGTATGTTTCTTTTATTGCACAAAGGGACCCTTTTACAAAGGTTTATTGAAGATGAAGATGTAAATATTGTCGCGCTATTAACCAGTGGAATATCTTCCTACTCACCTTTCATGGAGAAATGGAATGACTTGCAGTGTTTTTCGAAGTTTACTGGAGATGGAAAACACCCGCATAAATGTGGACTACGAACTTCAAGTCTTAAAAATAAGACTGAAATATCAACAACCTTAAGAAGAAATTGAGCCTTTTGGCGTAGCGGATTTTCTACATATGAAATACCACCTCATCTGAGCGGTGTACGTAACAGTGCTGGTTATCGGGAACCCCACGAGACCCTGATTTTCACTAAGAAAAGCACGATGAGAAGGTGTGCTCTGATTTTTACCACAATTTTCTACACTCGATGTTTACTGTGTTGAACATATTCCATCCAAAGTCGTCTCTCAGGTATGTAGGTGTGAACAGAATTTAAAGAGGATGTGGATGTTTGTGTAGAAAAACTTGTTTGTCTACATGTTCTGGAAACAACAGCAAGCTGTAGGGAGATCTAATAGGATATTTGGCCGCGACTGATTGTAGACTTGTTGTGCCAGAATAATTTGATTTGCATTCTTACACCCAATTTCGTTCCAGATTTCTTGGCAGCTCCTCCGCATTGAAGCCTCGGCAAAAACGGATAAGAATGAGAAACGTTGTACAATAAATGCTCCTCTTCGACTTATCACAAGTGGAGGTAAAATACGAGTAGCTCTGAAGAAGAGCTCCATAGGTGGGAGAAGCTTTTTTGTTTCTATTTACCTTTGCTATGTTGTCTACTGCAAAAACTATTCCGTGTTAATTCCAGATGGATCGGTGATTAACGCTCAAATTCATACGCTTCTTGAAGATATTTTATGGGTTGCTACACTACCTCAACTGCGTTCTGCTATCACATTTTATTCCTATATTATGAGCTTGGTCAGGCAGACTCAAAAAGTCTACACTCCAGTATGTTTTAATCATTTAGCGTGGAAAATTTAGCACTTGTCTACTTTCGCTGTTAAGCATTGGAAGTTGTGTAAGCTTTTCAGCTCGTAGTAGCGCAGTAGGGAGAAGCGCCTGCTACTGCGTGCATCCAATTCCAGGTTCCTGGTTCGGATCTCCCGTTCAGGCCAACCAAGCCTTCCATCCCTTCGGGGCGGTCTATTGGTACCAGGTTGTCTGGTGACGGTAAAGCTCTGACCTATCCATCGACTGACCACTGTAGCTCATTCTAGAGGCCAAATACGCATTCATATTGCATTCATATATTCCACAGAAATGGAATGCATGACGCGCCCCAAGGGGGATTGATTATCGCCGTCCTTCATCCCACTATCCCTGATTAGAGGACGTGAATGTTCTGCAAATGCGCTAAGGAATCCACCGTATGGGTTTGGTTCACCAATCAATTGGGTCTATTCAGCAAAGGGCTCGCATGGTGCACTGGGAGGGGGTGCCACGCGATTCACTGGTGTGCTTCCGAATCGATTCATGTCTGGGTTCCGTCCATCTTATCAAGCTTTGCATCCGGAGTCGGTGAATTGGCACCAGGCTGGCAACCGCAAATTCTTGCTTCCGGGGGTCTTGTAAAAGTCGAATGGTGGCGCAGTCCCATGAAAGGCTTAATTAACGCGACCTTCGGTTTTTAGTCTGCAGAATTCTGAACTGAAGGGTGATATGTCGGAGATAATAGTATAACGATAGTATATAGTATAGTATATCGCCTTGTATGATAGTATAACGATAGTATATAGTATAGTATATCGCCTTGTAGTATAATAAATTATCTACGGCGCGCGGTAGCGCGATCAAGGGGGGGGGGGGGACGCCTCGGTTGTCGCGTCTATCCGATTTAAGGTTTTTGGTTCGAATTTTTCCACTCAGTTAACCAAGCTTTCCGTCCCTCCGGTGTCGATGAATTGGTACCAAACTTGTCTAGGAAGGTAAAGCGCTGACTTGTCCATTGTCTGGCCACCACAAGTCGTAAAGACCTAATACACACTTAGATTGTCTCCATAGCATTGACGAAGAATGCGTGGCTCATCCCAAGGAGATCTGATTATCGCCGTCCTTTATCTTTTATCTTTTACTAAGTTATCTAGAGCTTGGAGCGAAAAAAGATAGGGGATAAAGGGAGTGGTCAAAGCTAGCGCTCTAATGGGGCTATACAACACACGATTTTGATTTTGCAAATGTGTTTGTTTTGGCTTGTGAAGCCGAGTAAATTTTCTCAAATTTTGTTTTTGGATCGCTGTTTAACGACGATGGATTGTTGCTTGAAGACGTGAGTACAGGATTTGGCCTTTAGGTTAACCTTCCGACAAAGTCCGCCGAATTATTGGTTCCAAATGGTGAAACCGTCTCGATATCAAATACGTTCCGAGCATTTGACTTCGATCAAACGTCGTACCACTTGCATATTAAGAAGGTTGATCTCCATCTCTGTGATGATGCTCACCTGAATAACAGTGAGTTTAAAAGATCTCATCCATATTTTTCCTTTAAACTTATTGGCTTACAATTTTAGCCTATCCTCCTGGATGGGACATTGAAAGTGGAGCGATGCAAGTAACTCTTTACCGTGTCTTGATTGACGTGTACCCTAGCACATTGGCTACATCAGATAGGTAGACAATACTTATTGATTTGCTGTTCTCTGATACCGTTTAGTGTTTCTCACTTTTAGGGTGAAATGGCCTCGTTATACGGCGCCAAATGATTTCACACAATGGATTGAATCAAGACTTGCGGAGCAGTTCAGACAGTTTTGTGCTGACACTGGTGAGTTGGCTATAGAAAATGTTTGTTTGTTCTTTTGAAGAGCAAGATTTGGAAAGCTCCTCGTTAGACTTTCTTCATCAAGAAATCAGCTTTGAGAATGAGTTTTGTCAGGTTTTCTTGTACTTTTCCATTCGTTCCTTATGCCTCCATTTCAGACGATGCTGGGAGGACGCGACTGATTCGTTGCTGGCCACAACTCATATCGTTCATAGTCGTCATTCGTATCTATGACCTTGTGATCCAGTGCGTATCAGACCTGAACTCGAAGAGGGAGAGCCTTCAAAATGTGTTCGCGAGTGATCGGTACGTATTGCTAACTTTTATTTCTGATTTTCTTAATCACGGCAAGAATTCCTTTAAAAGGTTTGCAAAGCTAGCATAGCTGAAGTACTAACGTAAAGCTAAGGTTAGTTAAGGTGAAGCGAAGGAATAGGGTAGGGGACATTTTCAGATTGATAACGCTTTCTCATACTAAAACGGATGTAGTTATATCTTGTGATCCAGTGCGTATCAGACCGTATCAGAAATTCGCATCTATAAACTCTATTTTTGTCAGATGTCTTAGCCCTAGTTTCCACTTGCGCCGCTGCGCGGCGCGGCACGATGGTCGGGATGGATATCGACCGGGCGGCGGGATAAATCGATATCTATGGCGATCGTGGTGCCGCGCCGCGTAGCAGCGCAAGTATAAACTAGGGCTTAGGCGACTAACTTGGGCGAAAGGAAGAGCAGTCAAAAGAGGCGTAGGCTGTCGCGTGCACCTGTTTCTAGGTCCTTGATTCGGATTTCCCATCCCACCCCAATAAAACCTTGCATACCTCTGGGATCGGGGAACTTCTGAATGACTTGCCTGGGAAGAGCAAAACACCGACTTTTCCATCGGATGACCACCGTAAGTCATCGTAAAGGCCAAACACGCATTCAAATTGCCTCCATGACATGCCGTAGAAGTAGCATGCGTGGGGCCTCCCAAAAGAAATTGGTTAACACTGTCTTTTATCCTTTATCACTGTCTTCTCGCCGTTCGTCGAATTGCTTGAACGGGCGCCAGTTTCTGTTGGCTAGCTCGTGTCGTGTGCCAGGGTAGCACAGTGAGTCATCGCTCGAGGGCACATTCTCATTCTGACCATCCATGCTATCTCCAAGATCCGGCGAAGCTGCTGCATTTCTTTAGGCCTCGATCCCCATCATTTGGAACATAGCAGCAGATAACTTTTTTTGCTGTATTATGCAAAAAAACCAAACTTTTCCGCTGCGATGTTTGAAGTGATGGAGATTGAGGCCCACTAACACGGTGGGGGTCGTCCTGGTGTTCTTTTGATATTCCTTAGAATCCAGTTGGTTACGGTCAACTTCAGCGGAGGTCAGCGAAACACATTAAGTGGAGTTTTTTTTTGCCCAGCGAGTTTTCGATGACTTGGTCCATCGCGTCGACGAAGCTCGGAACTCTGGATGCCTTCTCTCATTTGCGTGAATCATGTCACTCCTAGCATCGTCCTTTTGATCCCTGTTCATGCTGATTTCGTAGAACATAGATCTCCGAGTGTACATTCTTCAAGCTATTGAATGTACTGCTCCATACGCCTCTCGTTTCTCGCGATTATTTGTTGTATAATATTCCTCGAGTATCACAGGCACTCGAGAGAGACTACAATGTAGAGTCCTGGGGACGCTGTGGAGTGCAGAGAGAGCTAATGATACACCTTTTCTACGGGTAGTAATTACGTGTCGTTTTGTAGCTGTAATAACCTATTCTCGTGGTCCTAATTGCTGTCAGAGAAACGACTATGCATGAAACGAGGTGAAGGCAGCGAAAGGAACACTGTCCCGATTTTCTATGAAAATTTTGAGTTTGTTTATGTTGCAATCAATATTTCAAGTACTCACAGGCTTAGCTTACCTTAGCGTACTTATCATTAAATGACAAATTATATGTATTTTTCCACTGTGAACAATAGATATAACTGGAGATAACAGTAGATATTGCCTTTGAAAACCACTCCATTTACTTACTCCAATTTCAGGCAGTTACGGTCCATACCGAATGACCAGTACATATTCCATTTCGAATTCGCCAACTTCATGCATCCTATGTCAACTACACTTCCAGGTTCGGTGTTGTCTTTTTTACGTACCTCGTCTTCTTTGAAAGGTGAATTAGAAGAACTTCAATATTCATATTGTTAATGCCGGAACACAGTACTTCCCACGTGGCTTTGTGCCTCCAAAATGTTTTGTCTTCTTTTCTTCTTCATGGGAGCACGGTGTGATCAGTTACAGAAATTAAGTGAGTGCCAGCTGGGTGCAGTAATGTGCGTGTCGCCGTTATAGGTTCACCTTAAGGACTGGGCAATAGCAAACTTTTCTTAGATGATTCAAAGGATTTTTTATAGTTCTTAGCCGTTTCAAAGAATTTTTCATAGTTGACATGTGGTACAGTTTCGTACACAGTTTTGAGAAGCACCGACTCTTGCGTTCGCCTCCAACTGTGATTGTAGTTAGACTCCCGTCCAGGCCGACCACGTCTTCCACCCCTCAGCGATTAATGAATTGGCACCCGACTTCTCTGTTAAAGATAAGCAGTTGGCTGTTTATCGGTTTCTCCACGGCATTTCTTTGTATTGATGAAATACACCTTAAAATTGCATCCATGATGTTCCATAGAAGTAAAACGCGTGGCGCATGCCACACCGGACTTAGTTCTCACAGATTTTCACCCTTTTAGCCTTTATTGAATAATAAATCTGAACCTCTTTGCTCGAGGTCTCACTGGACCTGTGTTCGGAAGACATAGAGTAACTGGTAATAGGGGGCGGCGACAAGTCTCCACCTTTAGTGTCATGCATTCTATCTCTACGGATATTTTGGAGGTAATTTCAGTGCGTATTTGGGCTATACAATAACTTGTGCATGCCAGACGATGAAGAATTCAGGGCTCTATCCTTCCCAGACAAGTATGGTACCAATTTTCCGACCCCGGAGGGATGGAAGGCTTGGTCGGCCAGTCAAATCGAAATCGGAATCAGGAACCTGGTCTCGAGTTCACGCGACAGCCGGCACCTCGTCCGACTGCTCCACACACCCTTTGTTCGGTATAGGTTAATAAATGCCTTTCATTTAGATTGCTGGATAACTTGAACAATATTGCGCATGACGCATACCAAAAGATTTAACACCATTTGGTGTTTGTGGTTTTTCTAAAAGTAAACACAAATGTTTTCTTCCTTAATTTATCCTTTTTATATCTTCACTAACGGTGCGGATAGATGTCGGAGTAGTGCCAACCCTGTTTAGCTCCGGCGCCTGCAAGCTTCATGCAGTTAGGGCCGTTTTCTATTCTGTTCGACAAGAGAACGTTGAGATGGTGCTTGTATGTAGTCCACAATATTACGACCGTCCTGGTGAGTGTATACTTCTATACGCTTTTGTTTCGTGTTCATTCTTATCAACAAGTGCTTGATTTTACAGGAAGAGTCCGCTGGCTTTGAAATGGAGCCTCTGCCCCATTCGGACTTGCGTATAGATCTCTTAATGCCTAAGGTAACAACTGCAATAGCGTAGATCTCATCTGTAGTGAATCATTTCATTTGCGTTCAGGTTATAATACCGTTGCCGACGCCAAAACGGGATAATCATTGGTTTCCTCTTCGTCTGCTGATTTCGTTCTCTATGCTGTCCTTGTCTAATACTCTTTCATCTCGAAACCTCCTAAAGCCATTTGAAATGCTCAAAGAGAAGACGGTTGCCTACGTGAAACAACTGGACCTTCTCGGAGGAGGACCAACATTTGTTAGTGATTTGATTCAGCTGCTCAATTTGAGGAATCCTTGTGGAGGTGAGCATCACTCAGTGCAGCAGTGTCTTCACGTTATGAAAACTTCTCCGATTATAGTAAACGAACTGCTGTGGCTACACACCTCACCTGGATGGGTTGATACTGACCATGGATCTGGCACAAAGTCACTGCCCGTTGTATCTGATGTGCGTCACTCTGCTGCTTTTCGCAGAGGTTTATTCTCCATGTTTAGTCTTTTTTAGGTCAGTTTCTCAGGAGCTGTTTTGCTGAGACCCGAGCAAATCAACGTCTACGTTGAACCGGTTACAGAGGTTCACGCCTTCGTGGATCACTTCCAGTACATCCAAGTACGTATTCCAGTGATTGTTGTTATCTAGTTGTCCGAAAAACTGAAATGGTATCATTGGATTGTTCCGGCGGCTGTCAATTTATATCTGGACCGAAATCATCAACACATGGTCAATGCATCTCATCGCCAAGCATCTCATTAGTAAAAAGAATTGATTAAATTGTAGTACTAGATTTTAAGGAAAGTTTTCCGTCACTCACTTTGGCGTTCAGCCAAATTTTTGAAAAGTGTTCCGGAATCTTCTCCCAATAGCGCTTATATAGGCTGACCTATAACCTACATTTGTCACTATTGTCGTCGTATTCCGTTACGACTCTGACCTTAGTGAAAGTATGGTTCGGAAGTTCAAGAACAGAGACTTTTGCTTGGAGGACATTCACGGTCTGAAAGGCCAGTTGCAGTGAATGAGGAGCTCCCTCTGGAGCTGGTTCAGCATGATCCCTGGCGTTACACCTGGCGGAGGAACTCGGGTGCAGTCACCACCATAGCTCATCACCTGCGTGTGGCCCTGGCGAGACATATAGGTATGGCGCATGGATACCGCATGAACTTAGCGGCAACCAGCTACAGGTGTGCCAGGGTGCGTTCAGGAACTTCTTGAATCTACAGCGGAATTCTTTCTTTCTTTCTTTTTTGGCTCGAGAACCTGGGTACTGACAACGAAATGTGGGCAGTCGTTGCAAAGGAGACTCAAAAAATGCTCCAGCGTTTCAGATGGCATGTTCTGGCCTACCTACCGTATTTAGCCGGTCTTGCTCCAACGGATTACCATCTGTTTCCTTCGCTGTCGAACCATTCGTGGGAGAAACAATTTATCTATTTATTTATCAGACATAGCATAGACATCAGCATAGTCATGCATTACATAAGCAAAGGCACATAAACAAATTCTAGGTCATACAAACTTACAACAAACATGAAATTAAACACAGCGGATATTCTCGACCTCACCTAATAATAAGTTCAAGTCCTTGAGATTTCTATAAGTGAGTTGGTTTCGCCTGCGATTTTGGAACGAGAAGGTAAAGCCTTAGGTTCCCTCTCCTATTCGTGGTCAGAGGTGCACCAATAATGTCATGTTATCTATTGAATTTCTATTTGTAAGAATCCTAACCGTCATGGTCATATCGTTTCCATCTTTCTTCGACTACGGATGCAAGGTAACTTAAGCTGTCCGGTCCTGTCTGGACCTCTAGGTATGTTGTCATAGTTGGTGCCAAAGTATCTCATAGTTGACAACAGGGAGGCACTTGAAAAGTGTCTCGCTGAGTTTTTTTCGTCAAAACCACAGAAATTCTATAGATGTGAATTACCTGAGAAATGGAAATGTGTTGTAGATCTTAGTGGTGTATTTAATTGTTAAGACTCAGTTGGTGCATATAATTGTTGAGACTCAGTTGGCCTGTCTAACAATTATATGCACCATTAATATCTACATCACATTGCCATTTCTCAGGTAATTCGCATCTATAGAATTCCTGTGGTTTTGACGAAAAAAAAAACTCATTGAGGCACTTTTCAAGTGGCTCCCTGACGTCAAATCATAAGGTTTGGAACGAGAGAAAAACATTTGCAAAAAAAATTGCACAAGTGGCGGGATACTTTCCTTACGACCTAATAGTATAGTGTGGGATGTGTAGTAGGCACATTTAGTAGAAATTTACCGACACCAAAGAGATGGGAGAGTCAGTTGGCCTGTCAAAAGAACTTCTTTCCAACTGCATCATCTATTCCTATGTGGGGTAAAGCTGCACCAAAATGTTCACTTTTTAAACACCTACTACTGTCTAAAAACTGAAAAAACCTGTCCAAAAAACTTACTCCCACGATGACCAGATATCAAGAACGTTGAGCTTGGAGGTTCCTGCTACTTCTTAATATCGTTGTTTCCCTGAGCTTCTTATTTACATACCCTTATTGTTAAGAGAGAAGCTCGAAATAGCAAAAGTTTAATTGACTTTTCGGACCTTAAGAAGGGCTTCAGACCTGAAACGTTAATAAATATTTGGCTATTTCGGGCTTCACTCTTAAGAAGAAGGATTCCTTCTAAATCCTCTATGTAATGCTCAGTGGGGGCGTGTAGCGCAGTCGGAGGAGGCGCTGACTGTCGCCTGCATCCGATACCATGTTCCTGGTTCGGATTTCCCGCCCAGGTCAACCAAGCCTTCCATCCCCCCAGTGGTCAGTGAATGGATACCAGACTTATCTGGGAAGGATAAAGCGCTGACTTGTTCATCGGCTGGACACTGTAAGTCTTTGTATGGCCAAGTACGCATTCAGATCGCCTCCATGACATCCCGGAGAAGTAGAATGCGTGGCGCATCCCAAATGGGATTGAGTAACGCCGTCCTTTATCCTTTTATCCTTTGTGTAATGCTCAGTACCACGCTATTTGTTATTTGTGCCAAAAATCGCTGTACAACGAACAGCAAAACGTATGAATATGAAAAATATGAAAAATGATAAATCCTCTCAGGAACCAGATAACGGTTATTCCGCTCATTCCCGATTCCAGCGCTTGTATACTTCAGAGGGTTTTTACTTTGTGGGTTGTTATAAGAAGGTTATCGTCATATAAACGGTATGCAATTTTATTGAGACGCTGTGGTGTTTGCGTGGTTTTCGTATATTCTTAGCAAGCGATCACTGCTCAGAAGTTCGCTGTTATTGAATGTAAATGGATTTTTGCAGCTCACGAAACTGTCAGACTCGTTGTCAAACTTCCTGGAAGTGTTAGCGGCTGACCAGAAGCATTTTCTGTCACAGAGGAAGAACGCACTTTCAACAGTAGCCTTTTTCGTTGCCATAAAACAGGTCCGTCTTTGTATTCGCCAACAAGGCCAACTTAATGCCGCCTTCACCAAGCGATTTTGATGTCAGGTTCGAGCGATGGTGCTGCTGACGATGGGAGCGATGCCGTCGCCGTATGACAGTTCGACATTGGTCTCAAACACGTTAGCAGAATGTTTATCAGGTAGAACACACATGAAATGAGTATTGTTGAGGATGTGGAACGTGATTTCCGGAAGTCACGTCGAAACACATCGACTACTGAAAGTTCAACACGTAATGAGATCTCCTCTTTGTTAGGAGAGACATGTGGAGAAACCATAATAATAATTCAAACGATGGCGAAAGATCAGTGCTTCGCTTCTCGGTCATTGTGCACTACTTCGGCTTCTTCGTCCTGAAAAATGGAAGCGTTGCATTGATTCCAGTGATTGCTATCTTTTATCTAGGCTATGGTAGTACTGACCTGGCTGAATTCCTCTTCTGGTATCGTGTTTTTTCTCTTTGGAGTGGTGTGCAACCATGGTGGCATGTTGGCGAGCATCTTCTGACGTTCTCGAATCTGTGCGGGCACGTGACGGATCTTCTTGGTGGTCGTCTCCATTTCCTCTTCCTAATATTAGATATCTTATATTTTTGTACAGTTTTCATGTCAATCTGATCACTTTTCAGATCTACCTGGACACAGTTCATGCCAAAATGGACACTTTTCGAACTAGACTGATCAATTTTTGTCACTAGTCGTTAGTTTGGCCTACATGTGGTGGCGGGAACTATCCAAATCATGTCCTAACCATGGGTGTGCCAGTGTACGCTCGGCGTCCTGATTGGCAGGTGTATGTTGGGTCGGTGCCCTGATTGGTTGTGGTTGATTGGCACGTTCCCACCCCCCCCCCCATGTAGGCCACATTAGCTACTAGTACCGTATAAATAAAATTTTGACTTGAAACAGCTATCCTAGATACTGTGCTATATGCGGTGTCAAATAATGGTTGCAATATTTGAATGCTCATAAACAAGAACATTGTTTAGGTTTCGTTTTAAAGCTGGAGAAGCAGAAAAATTTTCGGAATTTTCAATTTTTTTATAGATTGCTCCTCTCACTCGTTTATTAAGTCGTACACAGCCAGATCGTCGCTGTAGAGTGGAGCTATGCGTTAGAAAATCGCGTGCTTTCTTACGACAGTTTATGCTGAGCGTTAAGTTTTTACCCACATTCACCTAAAGAACGTTTACACAATATCAATCAAATGAAAATTGCGACTTATTGGATGACTATATGGCGCAATCTCCTAATATGCCTTCAGAGTTTTTATTTTTGGACTTAAAAAAATTAAATTTAAAGGCACGCCCGTAGCTAGAAGAATAGGGACTTAATTTTCTTGAAAGGATTGTAATCTTTTTTTTTCACATTCCGATATCCACCCTTCTAAAAGAATTTTTTTTTTCAATTTTAGTAGCCTACATTTTGACGAAAGAGATGAAGATCAGATTAGAGCATCTATTTTTGATTTAAGAGGCGCCCACTTTGACATGTAAACGGTTACAGTGGTGTGTGCTATCTAGAGGGCTATCACAAACCTCCTCCTCGGCGCCTTCCTCTTCGTCCTCCTGTCCCTCTTGCTCATCTTCGTCCTCCTCTTCCTCCTCCTCTTCCTCGTCACCCTTTACTTTCTGCCGAATAGGTTCCGATGTCTAGAAGTACAAAAATTGTATATTACTCGAGGTGAACTGTTTGAACCTTAGGGCTAGAACACTAACCGTGACCAAGTATCTTGGCTTCATCGCCGAATTCATTTGGTGTCTTAAGAAAGGTGAGCCAGCCGCCGGTCGATGTGATAGTCGCCAGAAACGGTCCATGTTGACCTGAATACAAATGAGGGATAGCTGGCAAATTCATGGCGTAACAGTCCTAGGTTTGTTCACCTTTCTCTTGGGAGCTTTCATTGTCGTTGTTGCTTCCTCAGTGGTAGTGGTTGTGGTAGGCTCCTCAGTGGTGATTTCGACGGTACGGCTCAGTTCCCGCTCGTCTGCCTCTGTAAACGCATTATTTCCCTTCGGCCCGGACCTGGTTTACGCATGTTGACATACCTTCCTCCTCCTCGTCTTCTTTCGATGCTCCTTGCTCCTCTTTCTCACCGTCCTCGTCTTCATCCTCAGCTGTGCTGCTCTCCTCCGTCGTTGCTCTGGCAGTCGAGGTGGTTGTTGTAGGCACTGGGGTGGTTGTCACTGGCTTCCTGTTGCAGCACGGTGGTAAAACTGGGCGTGCTATTGCCTGAATTGCCACGGATATGCATTCACGATTGGGAAGGGTACTTCGTTCGGGTTGACTAACCTTCGGGCACACATTCTCAGGGTCTTCGCGCCAGTTTGTTTTGCAGATTCGGTTCTCCTCCGTCGTAAGGTTGATTGCCTGTTGACCGTTCATGACGTGGAAGCCGTCTTGCAGACAGACCATTGGGTTCTCTGAAGCATACAGGGTGAATGCCGACTTTTTTTCGTGTGTTTTGTGTTAATAGATTTGTTCCTCAGACATCAGGAAGCGTAGCGTTAACGAAAGCTAATAATATCGATTGCTTACGGCGTCTAATCGATATTGGTAGTTATCATAGTGGCGCTCCGCAACCGAATAATAAATTCCGCCTTAAGGAGGCGTTAAGAGCTGTATCGCGGTACGGCACGACGTATTAGGCCCCATTTGTACTTCCGACGCATGGCAACGCGATGGCATGTATACTGGCCAAATTGATCAATCGCGTCGCTGGGTCAATGTGGCCACAATAGATGGCGTCGCGTCACTAGGCGTCGAAGTAAAAACGGGCCCTTAGGCTCTGTTTAGAGAGCGTTTAGTATGCACTCGACTCGCAACGCGATGTAATGATATGCTCCCATATCGATTCATTGCGTCGCACGATCGATATGGGAACTTATCATTACATAGCGTCGCGCGGACTAAACGATCCCTTAGTAACTTTCCATATTGATTGGGCAAGGAGACGAATCGATATGGGCGAACTAATCGTTATACTGCGTCGCGACGGGTGCGATGGCACTCTAAAGTCTGTGCGTCTTACGAACCTTGAAGCCGCACAGTGAGATGGTCTGATCCCTGGATGGCTCCTTGTTGCAGTGATTGGATCCTGTTGTTGGCGAGGTCGATGGTGTGAAGATTTGCAAGGTGATTGAATGAGAGCGGCTAAAAGTTGGCTATTCAGTGTACTTCCCTGAAACTACTGTTGATCATGAAATGATGCTGTCTAGTTTACCTGAATCTCTTTGATGTTGTTGTTGGCGAGCGATAATTGTCGCAAGAAGAGAGCTCCTTGGAATGTGGATGGTGAAATGGAGGTGAGGCAGTTATTCGGCAACCAGAGCAGCAGCAGTGGAATGCTAGTGAACGCTCCAGTGGCGATTGACTGAAAATGGATGTAATTTACTTAACTTTAGCTTGGCTGGGGAACAGTCACTGATTCCGAGTACTTCTGGGGACATCGTACAGAATTTGGCAGTGTTCATGAAGACGGTTAACCATTTTTATTCATTTTCTTTAGAGTAAGCCCTTAAAGCAAAGTCATATCTGCTTTACCCTCTTCTCGGCCTTAGGACAACAACAGATTTTATCGATCGATATTGATTATTTGAAAACTCTAGTTTACTCCTTGTGAAGTCCTCGCGGCCGCCATTAGATTCGTATCGTCGCCATCGTCAAGCAGCCATCTTTGAGTAAAAAGTCGATAGTGTGAATCGATATTGGTCAGGCGATTTTGTTTACTAATCGAGACGTGATCCCATCAACCATCGTTTCCTCGTCTTCATCTCGCGAAAATTGAAATATCGATCGGTGGGTTGATTCTGCGATGTTCCGTTGCCCATCATTTGGCCACTAATTTTGCGCGGCTGAACAGATGGACGCACAAACAGACTAGCTCGGTTACGTACAGTAGGTTATCGAACATAGAATCGCAACGCAGTTTAGCATAACACTGAATGGATTTTACAAAGGATGCTTTGTTGTGACAAAAATACGCGCTATGCGGGTTGGGGAAGGGCGGCCTTTTCTAGGCGTGGATTTCTTCGATGTGCAGTTAACGGGGGGGGGGGGGGGGGGTAGCATACTATGCTTTATTTGCCATGGTTAACCTCAGCTATAGGAGTTCTCAGTAATTTGAAACTATAGCCAGAAAAAGAGTAAGAAAAGCACTTATTCCGCCCAAAATTCTTCCACTAGGCGGGACTCGAACCCACTCTGGTTCCTGCTGGCAGGCTACTACGCTATTACACCACCGGCGCTGTTTGGGTGCAAACAGCATCGACGATATATGGAAACACCCTTAACGTCTTATAACCTCTGTAACAGTCGCTGTGGGCTAAGACAAGTGCTAAAAACTCTGGGAGGGACAGCTTCCTCTGACTTTTGTTGTCGGGATTCTATTACCGTTCTTCAAGGTGGTGATAGCGTACTTGTGTGTTCTCTTTCTGAACACAAGTGAAGCAATGGCTTCGAAGTTACGGCTATGGTCAACATTTTATATGTAGTGGAATGATACCTCAATATTGTTGCTTTCAAGGTTGAGGTGCTGCAGGCTTTCCAGACCGGCGAAGGTGGTGTCACTAATATCGGACATCTGGTTGAAGGCCAGGTCTAGCACCTGCAATGACACCACATCTTACTAACAGCGTGCAACGTAATGATATCCAGACAATACAATGAAGTCGTACTTGAGCTTGCTTGAACTGGGCCATTGTTCCAGATTCAAACGATTGAATGCTGTTCTCCGCCAGATAGACGTATCTCAGATTTGGCGTGTTTTGTAGAGCAGATGGATGAATGAAGGAGATGTTGTTGTTGCTCAGAGAGAGCATGGCCAGCGACGATAGATTGGTCAGATGTCCTTCGCCGATGGTGTTGATCTGAAACATGGGGATTAGAAGACTCACATAAAATTATAAGGATAAGTATCAAGTCGATGTCTCCTATCGGGCTGTGCCTGACACTCTACTTTTACAGTATGTTACAGGGACGCCTTGAATGTGTGTTTGTCCAGTAGACACGTGGTGGCGCAGTTGGAGAAGTCGCCAGCTGTCGCGTGCACCCGGCTTCAGGTTCCTGGTCATGATTTCCTAAGCTAAGCAACCCCTCTGTCCCCCTTTAGGGTCGGTGGATCGGTGCTAAACTTGCCTGCAAAGGACTTGCAAACATTGACTTGTACATCGGCTTCCCATCCCAAGGCCATTGTATGGGTCAAATACATATTGAAATCGCCCCAACGACATCCCATTGAAGTTGAATGCGTGGCGTATTCCAGAAGGGATAGGTTAACGCCCTCCTTTATCGTTTTATTCCTATTCGTTTAATGCAAGAAGCTACCATGATAGGTCGATAGACAAGTCAGGTAACAGTTCACTTTCATTTCTGCGATGACAAGGGATGAAAGGCTTGATTTGAAGGCAGATTCTTTGTTTATAGATTTGCAACTAATTCTATTGATTGTCGTGGGCGCGATCGGAACTTAATATCGATTAATCGATTTCACGGGAGAATCGGCGCATCTTATCTATTGCGCTAAATCTGCTACATAAGCTTATCTGAAGGGGAAGGTAGTATTCCAACAGTTAAAAAGTGCGCAAAGATCTGCTTGAAACATTGGCAACATCTCTTGCCAACGATAAAGAATTCACATAGTGCTTTAGCAAGATTGTAACTTCCATAAAAGTGCGGAATCTACCGACGCCGTTTTCATCCCCAGTTTCTGTTCTACTCTCTTTCGGTCTTTCGGTCAGAAGAAACCTGACGTGCTTTGATGGCGTGTGTGGATTAGCCGGTAGCAGGCGTCCGCCTTCCCGAATCACTAATCGAATTTAGGTCAACTAAACTTTCGTTTGGGAAGATTTAGACAGTGACTTTTTCATCGCCTTCTCCTAAAAGTTCCTGGATAGGGCAAATTCTGAATGAATTACTTAACACTGAGATTTATGAGTTAGGTGTTCCTTGTGCTACGAATTATCAAAGGTGCTGTATCTAAAGTTTTTTAAAATTAACCTATTCATAGGTTTGCATCTGTCTTACATGAGGACTTCGGTGGAATTTCAAAGACACAGGTATCACTGTCAAACTAGCACTAGTCCGTCTACCTATTGTTAAGATTACGACGAAAGAAGTTGTTTCTTCTGAAATTACCTGTGAAAACTTCTGCAGGAATAGGCTAGAGACATTCGTTACAGATATTCAATTATTATGTCACCAACAGTCCTAATTTTAACGTCATTCAAGGAAATAAGCGGAATCCATCATTCAAAAAAGACTTTCTTTGGAAAGAGGGACTTAAATTTCTAGGTTTTTCTGCTCTTTTCGTGCTCATCAGAGTGAAATCGTAAGCGGGACCATGTCGCAGCGGTTGATGGCGATAAGAATTTCGAAAAATCACTGCTTAAATTTGTCCAGGAGCCTCACAAGAGCGCTTCCTTCACAAGATAAATCTTGCGTTCTTTGGCCTAGATATTTTGGACGTTGTTTCTCGCGGTGACTATTAGGTGGCCGGCAGTGGCGGTATGATGGGTATCTCTGCGCGTGGAAAGTTCTTTGTAGTCACAAGACAAGAGCAATTATAGCGTGGAGTTGTGCGCTTTGGCTTTGTGCGACGATGACCATTCGAGAAGACAATTACCTTCACCTCTACTAATGACGCTCTTAGTTCTGACCTTCTGCACTCCCATTATGTGCATTCTATCGCATACTCCATGATTAAGACCGCGGTGGCTCTTTTTCGATTACCTTGTTGCCCTTCAGGTGGAGTGCGATGAGTCCGTCCATGTCCCGAACGGCTCCTGCCGGGAAGGACGTCAAGCAGTTCGAGTCGAGAATAAGGTTCTGTAGGCTGCCTCGTACTCCATGAAAGGCGTCAGGAGAGATTTCACAGATCTGCAATGCCGAACGTCGTTTTACGAAAGAGGTTCCTAAGATGAATGAAAGTTGCTTTGAAAAGCTACAAACCTCATTGCAAGAGAGATTGACGTCGATCAGCGACGTCAGATTCTTGAATATCGGTTCGGTAAGATTTCCGATTCGATTGCATCTGAAGCTGACTACGTTGAGTGCTCTCATGCCTGCAAGAGCATCGCTGGGAATCTGGAATAGTGACCGTTGTGTGCACGTTGCGTATAGTTCTTGTTCTAACTATTCGGTTGGCGCAAAATTAGTGACCTATTCTGCTCATATTATTTCAAATTCATTTATTTATTCATTTAATTGCACTCGAAGGTGCATTACGACTCCAAAGAAATCATCGAACAAACTAAATAACCGGTAAAAGCAACGCTAGATGAACGCTGCTGTTGCTTTTAACGGTTGGGTTCAAGGACAAGTTCTTTTAGCTCAGCTAAAAACGTTCTGAAGATAAATAGATATGCTTCTTGAAACCATAGTCATTGATAAAACATCTTGCGACCAAAAAAATCTACCCTTCTGGAGTCGACAAATATTTGGGAAATGGATTGCTCATTGGCTGAGTGCTTGTAGTCCATCCAGAACAATTGTTTTATGAATCAGAATCACATGGAAAGGTCGCGTTTAGATGTCTAGGGTCCTTTAGTGTATTAAGGTGCCTGCCAGTGTCTAATTCATATAGCTTGTTGAGAATTAATTTCTCAACGTTTGGTCGAGCGCCATAATAAAGCTAATGGTTTCCAATTCTCCTAACCCGTCCAAGAGAGCTCTTTAGGCTGTGACATAATTATTTTCGCAAATTGTTCAGACTATAACCCTCTTTGGAAACGTTTTTCAAGGTTTTTTTAAAAATCACTCCCAGCGATAAGCGTGTCTTATCTTTTTGAAAAGGGTAATACCAGTTCCAAAACTATAGCCTTAGACATAGAAAATTAAAAGGTTTCAAGAGGAGGTTTAATCCTAAATCAAGGCTGCCATAGTTTTTTGAACGCTTAGCTTTTCGCTGTGGGGGTCTAAAGTGTTCTAATGGAAAATTCCGGTCCAGAAGTGACAACGACCATTTTCGAGGGTGCGGATGACTGTTTGGAAAAAAGTGGCTAGGCCGTAGGACGTCTTCTGTTGCCATAAAAGATGTAGAAATAGTCGTAGATGACAAGCAGTATGGGTTAAGGTCAATGTTTTGCAAAATGAGGTGAATTTCTATCTTCACTGATTACTACTCTACTCATGAAAGCAGTCTTAAAGGATCCTTTTGAAAAATTACTTCATTTTTCCAGTTCGTAATAAATGTTTGTATAATTTCTGGGTTTAAAAGCCCAGTTCTCGCCAGTTTTCTGATGAGTCTTTTGAATTTTCCCTATTTTTCACACTGCCCTCACAAACGTCTGCCAATCTCTTTCCATCTATCTACTCCTTCTGCAGGCTCTACATATTTTCTATGAAATACCAAGAATTAAGTTTCATAACGATTTGGCTGGAGGTATCCCGTCTAAATGCGCTTCGGTTTCTTGGATTAGTTTTCGCAGTTTTAACGTTCATTTTGAAGAAAATGAGAGGAATTTCCTAGCAAAATTGTCCCGAATGCTGAAACTTTCTTGGCTTAAATGTTGGCTTCTATCAGGGAAATGTCCACCTGTACAAGTCATATAGAACACATGCACTTACATAGGTAAAGCCCTATGCCATAGGTGGTGGAACGTGGAGAATCAATTCCGGCGTTCATTAATGGACCAGACTAATTCCAGAGTTAGAGTACGTGTCCTAGTGACAGCGCTTCAGTAACCTAAATTCGCGTTTCGCTCGCCGGGATGACCTTGGTTTCTCAGTGCGACTGTTCGTTCGCGCATTCTTCATGCGGTCACGGTCAAAAAACCGCTTTTTGAGCAGGTGGTATTTTTCGGGTGCGCAAATGGTACTGGATCAGGAAAGGGAATAATCGCCAAGCCAATGAAATGGTTTAACGCTTCATCAGCGACGTACCTCGGTGAGTTTGTTCTGCGAGAGCGACAACTCCTGCAGTACATTCTCCAGTCCTCGTAGTGCGTCCTTGTGTATGCTCTTGATGCGATTCTTGTCCAGATTGAGCTTTCGTATGCGAAGGTTTTTGAACGCGCGAGGTCCAATCTGGAGAAATCAGCACCACATTACGGAGTCTGCCAGATGCGATGAACTAGGTCACAGTGTAGCGACGACGAACCTCGACAATGTTTGCATTCTCAAGCGTAAGTTCCCGAATCTCGAAGTATAACTTCTTCATCTGCTCCACCATCACCGGCCCATCCTGGCCGGAGCATCGAATCACGGAGCCGTCGAGGTTATCGAAACAGGAGCATGCTGTCTGAAGAAAGTAGTCATATTCATTGAAATTGCCGAATTTTAAGGAGAAATTGATTGTGACGGATGCTACTCACCTGATTCTTGAAGAACTCGGGGCAGTACGCAAGAGCAGCAGCGGGGAGCAGTAGAATCGTCGTCAACCACCGCATTCTGGCAAAAACGCGGCAATGAGAGCGGACGGTATGAGATAGGGGGGATAGACGGTGGTTGACCGTCTGTCTCTCACTACATGGCCCGCCTTTAGTCGCTCGCGCTTCCCTTCACCGGGTCAAGGCCTAAACGCTCGTGTCATTAAAAAGTATTCTTATCGTGTAGATGCATCGGGCCGTGTGCGCGCTTATAACATGCACGCAATAACCGCTAGTGGAAACTGCTGCGGTTGCTGCGGCTGCTTGTTTTTTGAATGGAGTGGCGATGATACTTCTCATCAGTCGGAGCCCTCTGCCTCTAAAAAGCGGAGGTATTTGATACCAGTGTAGGATGGCGCATAAGAAAAAGAAGAATCAGTCGTATAACATTGATTGGAATCAACCAGATTTGATTTAAAAAATGGTAAAGTACCATTTATATACAGTGTGCGCCATACATATAGTTACTCAATAAAAAGCGAATTACTGACGCAGTATTGGTCAGGGTGCAGCGAAACTCCCTCAGTGGCGGCACGCTGGGTTGCTTGCGGAACTTCCTTCCATGCTTTTTCTAGTGAGAATATCAGACCATGAGTCGTACTGTACCTTTTAGCGCAGGTTTTTTTCCTCCAGAATAGACCATGCGCAGCAGTCCACGACATTCAAATCTGGCAAGTTTTGGTGGCTATTCAGAAGCAAGGGCTGAAGCTTGAAAGACTCCTTGCGCACGACTCCTGAGTCATTTTGGACTTGTGAACATGTGCTTCGTCCTGTGGAAAGGTCCACATTGAAATTTTAATGTGTTATTGAGCCCAGGGAAGCAACATCTTCTTCAAAGTATGGTTAAGGTAGATATCGATGTTGATCCTGGCTCCTTTTTTCAGCAAAAACCTATGGAGTCCGTCTTGTGGCAGAAACTCTGGCCCAAACCATCAGAGAAACTACAAGAGAGTTTCTGTGAGCGACTCGTCCCTTCCTGTATGCCTCCTCTTCACTTTCAGACAATAACCGCCTGTTTTGCCGGTTGAAGGCCGAAATAACGAGTGAAATTCCGCAAAGAACGCTGCGTGCCGCCATTGGGTCCTACCCTAAGCATCTGGAGGCTGCCATTCGTGCCAAGGAAGGTCACACGATGGTGTCCACTTTGTTTGTTAAAAAGATTGTTTGCAAATTACTGAAGAAGTTTCGCTATTTCCTGAACAATTCCGCGTGAGTAATTTGCTTTTTATTGGGTGACCAGATTTATGGCGCACCCTGTATTATTAGGTTGTCGCAAAATTAATCGCCGAAACGGACCGTTTACTTCAAACTGCTATAACTCAGCTAAACGCAGCTTTATTAATCGAACTAAAAACCCCAGAATCTATACATTCTTGCCAATGAACAGGTAATGAATTTAATCCTCTACTATGAAAACTGAGATCACAGGAATTAACGAAACCAAGGAGGGCACATTCAACATCGGCCAAATTAGTGAATTGTTTCTGACGCAAATAAGAGTCAAGGACTCGGAAAAAGTGATAGGTAGTGAGGCAAAGATCGGGCACCACTGCCGGCCACAATTTTCGCAACTTCTCATGCGTTCGGTCTAAATTACAGCAGTAAGACTCTGCTGTGACTGCCTGACCAGTAGGCATTGGATCCGGTACCGATTCGGATAACTTGAAGCCGTCATTTTGTTCGAAACCGGTTGAAAGCATTGTGCAGATAATGTCATCATCCCATCCCTGAAAAGGCGGCGGTCTTGGGATGGTTCAAATAAGAGTAACTTCAACAAAAACTGTTTTCTTATCGTCCATATAACTGATTTATCTTTAGATTTCAAATCAGATATCCGAATCGGATAGAACAATCAGATTTCCGACCAAAATCAGTTACCTAAATTATCCGGAAATTAGACCTGATAAAAACCACTCCTATCTGAATCGCCCCAAGATCGGGGGCTTTTCAAAAATACCATTGTTCGCCCAAAAAAAGTTTAACACGGTGTGAAAAAATGACGGATCCGAATTATCCGAATCGGCGCCTGATCCAATATCTGCTGACCAGGTTGCAAAAAGCTGTAAAGGAGAACACCTTTGCAACATCACCACAAAGTAAGCATAACTTTTTTAGGGTGACGATCGCGTTTAGGAAGGGACGTTGAAGGAGCACCCTCATCTACCCAGACGATCACCGCTTCTTGTTATCGTAAAGGATCCATTTTTCGTCTACAGTTATAATCCGGTTCACAAAAGGCTCATTTCTAAAGCGAACCAGCAGGATGGAGCAAGGGCCAAAACGTGCCAGACGCTGCTCATCGGTCAGCTCATGAGGCACCCACTTCGACATCTCCTTCACCTTGCCGATTCTCGCCAAATCTTGCTACCGTACTATGATGTACACAAAGACCCTCTGCTAACACACATGTATTCGTCTTCGGATTTGCTTCGACGGCTCTCCTCAAAACTTCGTCGTCCAGCGACATCCTCATGTGTTTTTCGAAAAATCAGGAAAAATCCTTCCGAGCGGCATGTGTGGCTTTTCCTTAGACGGAATGGTTTGGGGTAAAAAACTTATTTATTTATAAATGCCTCGAAACGGAGATTAATTTTGCGACAGCCTATTATTTATTTATTTATTTATAAAAGCGATTTACTGTCACACGCGTAAAACATCCAATGAGAAAGAAAATGGTAGAACAGTGTCATAGAACAACAAATAAAACTATTGGAGAAACACAGACCTTTAAAATATGTCATTAATAGATCTCTCTATGTGGCTACGAGATATTAAGGTCTTAAAAACTTGAAGAAGTAACCCTAGAGGTGTTCGTCGCCATTCAGTAACGAGTTTAGCTCCCTAATGCTCCTGTATGTGAGGAAATTTGCCCTAACCTTATCTTTCTTAGACTGCAGGAGGTGCGCTCTCCAACTGCACTACGACTCACAGTATTCTTTCTAAATGCTCAAAGATGATGTAACACTTCACCATTAAGTATTTATTTATTTATTTCATACACTCAACAAAGGTGTGCTCAACAAGAAACATACGAAGAAGCAGTAGATGTACTGAAAAGGCAACAATAAATAGCGTAAATTGTTCATAAGTCATTGGGCACAGGTTTTCTTTTAAGTAATAGTGTGCCTAGGAAATTTAAGGAGGAACTGTCTTCAGTACTGTTACCTACCCAGTTTGGAATCCGAACCTGCAAATACCCCATCAGTTGGCTATGATGCCGTATTTCTTGATCAGTGGAACCTGTCGGAGCTCCGGAACACGGGTATACCAACCCCCACGTGGAACCGACAGGTTGGGTAAAGCAGGCTAGCGGGATGCAGGCTGCGGTGATAGTAACCCCTTTAGACAGTCAGGGTTGGATAGAGTTACCTAGCCTGCGCCACCACTTACTGCAAGGAAACTCGTTTCTTGTTGAGTCAAGTGAGAACTTTTTAAATATTGGTTCTGCCGTTCCTTTGAGCGGTCGTTCATTCTGAATGATAGTATTTCAGCCATTTTCTCGTTTTAGATTTGTTTATATTCCCTTTTTAGTGAAGGTGTGGATCTATGGAGCACATGCGTAATGCAGTGTAGTAGCTAAAGTAAAGCACTTGAATGTAGGTAGGTCCTAGGAAACAGGACATCACAGCTAGCTTCTTACTAGGAGATGCAATAAAAGCCCTTAAAACAGCTACGCTAATTGCTGTATTAGTTAACAGCAGTTTGTTAAAAATGTGTTTGTAGATAACTTAGGTAGATATTTCTTCCTATACGTCTTAAACCACTAGTTATCGTGGCCTCAGCTGCTTCTATCCCGACGCACCACTCGAATTTCCAGTCACGAAATTCTCCAGGGAATTGAATTCGTTAAGCACAAAAGAATTAGAATGCTGTGTCTCACCTTCTCGTGAAAAAGCGGCTTTGATGCTGGGCTTTTGTAGAATACCTTGAAGATTTCCCATGAAACGGCAAGCTTTTCCTATCACAGGGCCATTCACGTAAACAAGGTAACTCTTCAATAGCTTCCCGCTTGATGCTGGTGTATGCCTTCTGTGACTTAATTGATTCTTGGAGCTTTTTATATTGAAACCCACTGAAGTACAATACCCCATCTGGGAGCTTCAGTCTGTATGTGCATTTGCTTTCAAACTTCTAGAATTTTTACTTATTGGTGTTGCGACAATTTTAACGGGGTATCTCGCGCTTAGTTCCAGTCTTTTTAGAAATGACGCGTCCGCCTTAAAATTACTCAGCGCCATGCTTCTCTCAAACTTTCCAGATGTTGTGTTTCAACCATTGTACCCATCTCTAGGAAAGCTGCGATAAACATATTGGGGAGGAATTTTGAATTTTGTATTTTCAGAACGCTTCTGACATCGTTTTTTGACCGTATTGTAGCTATGGGTGTACTTGAAAGAAAATACCTCTTCCTGCACGAAGGCATCGGAAGCCATAAGTTAGAGGGGTACTAGTGGCTAACACATCACACAGTCCCTCTAAGTTTCTTCAATTACTTTTCTTCGTATGTCACCGAACAAATTGTTTACATTAACGCTGTGTATGTATTAGGTTGTCCGGAAAGTTCTCAGCGTTTTGAGTGCTTGATTTTGAACTACCATAGCTTTCTCAACTCTTATCGGATTTATTCGGAATGAGCACCATTCGAATCAGCATACTTTTGCCAAAACACCACTAGTCGATTTATTCCATCAGCGAAAAAATTAGGCGATCGAGATTCGACAAAATCCAAGAAAGCTGTTTTGGCTTGGTCCTGACTCTCGACGTTTTTACCAGCAAGAAAGTTCTGAAAGTGTTTGAAAAGGTGGTGGCCGATTGGTGAGATGTCTGGAGAATATGGTGGGTGAGGCAGAACCTCAACCCTTAATTCGTTCAATTTTCGGATAGTGATTTGTGAAACATGTGGGCGGCGTTATGGTGCGAAAGAATCGGGCCTCTTCTGTTGACCAATGCTGGCTGAGGTTGACGCAATTTTCGGCGCATTCCATCGATTTCCTTACAGTAGGACTCTGCTGTGATCGTTGGGCCTGGTGCCAAAAAGTTGTAGTGGATCACACCAGCCGACGGCCACCACACAGTGAGCATGACCTTTTTTAATGGAGGTTCGCCTTGGAAAATGCCTAGGGGGGTTCGTCGGTGTCCAACCACTGTCCGGAACGTTTCCTGTTATCAAAGAATCCACCACTTTTCATCACAAGTGATGATTCGATCCAAAACGGGTCAGTTGTGTTGCGTAAAAGTAGAGAAGAACAAATCTCGAAACGTGACAATTTCTGCTGCCCACTCACTCGTGGGGACCCACTTTTTGAGCTTTTTGACTTTCCCGAAGCGCTTCTTCACTGCATCCGCAACACAATTTTTACCGACGTCTTGCTCTTCCGCGATCCCACGAACTGTTTGGGATGGTTCACCTTCCACCAATTCCTTCAACTCGTCGTCTAGGATTGCTCTAGGGCGATGTGTACGGAGGTCATCTTCGAGGCTGAAATCTCCGGTCCGAAATTTACTGAACCACTGGCGCACAGTGCTTTTTCCAACGCTGTTGGGCCCCACACTTAATTGATTTGTCGAGCTGTCTCGGCTGCGGATTGACCCAATACGAAGTTAAAATAAAATATCGTTCGGAATTGCTCCTTCAGCATACTTCAATAAGCCTTTCAAGAACGGAAGTATAAAAGAAGGTTGAAACATAAATTATTTAGTCAGGTAAAGCGAAAATTTCTGCACGGAAAGTAGCATTAATGCGCAATGCAAGTTGAATTTTTACTTAATAACAGACGAGCGAAAAATAGTAACACAAAACGCTGAAAACTTTTCGGACAACCTAATACATACTGAGCTACATGTTCAAGTCGGTCTTTTCAATGAGGAAGTGGACCACAATTGTATGAAGGATGATGAAGGACGGCGTTATTCAATCCCCTTTGAGATGCGCCACGCATTCTACTTCTACGGGACGTCGTGGAGGCGAGTTGAATGCGTATCTGGCCATACAATGACTTGCGGTGGCCAGCCGATGAACAAGTTAGTGCTTTATCCTTCCCAGACAAGTCTGGTACCAATTCACCGACCCCGGAGGGATGGAAGGCTTGGTTGGCCTGGGCGGGAAATTCGAACCATGAACCTGGTATCGGGTGCAGGCGACAGCCGGCGTCTCCTCCGACTTCGCTCCACGCGCCCACAATTGTATAGTATCTCCTTTTTCTAGCAACTGAATATGAGAAGCGTCACTGGCTTTTGTAGAAATCTATTATAGGTCACGACAACTTGCTCTTTACCTGATCTATTTACATTCTAATCCTATTAAAAGCTGATTCGTTCCTTCCTACAGAATGTCTGTTCGTTCTCTCTTCTTTTCTCCTTCATTCGGCAAACTGTGGTCATACTTGTGGAAGCAACGTCAGACGTTGACAAGCTAGAATTGAGTTGTAGATGGGTTTGACTACAGGTCTTAGGAAACATTGCTTAATAAGGTTTTGCTTAAGAGATTTTTCTGTGAAACTCGGACTCGATTACCGCTTTTCTGGATTGTTTTAGAGTTTTAGCTGATTACGTTTATAATAGTCCTGCAAAGCCAAGATTTTGCAGACGTGTGAAGAAATCTCCATAGAATTGGTTACACGATATGCGAATTTCAAATGTCTAGAGACGTGAGCGGGTTTTCTGTAGAAAACCTTCTCAGTCATCTGAATGAGGCAGCAATTTGTGCGTAGAGGATCCAAAAATTTGACTGATTAGCGAGCGCAAAAGGACCCCTCTGCGATGACGAAAACGGTTGCTCGTTCTTTTTTGTTCCTTTTCATCTGCTTTATAGCCACTTGTATGTACAGGGTGGCCCATAAGTCCTGCAACAAAAACATAGGCGTATAAAAAGGCTAAGAATGCACTAAATTTGGTTCATTTTTAAAACATGTTTGCCCATGGTTTGTAGAATATGGTGGAGCGGTATTATTCATAAGGGACCACTCCTGGATTGATAAGAGCCTTCAGATCGTGTGGGTTGCTTTGCAGCTCACGTCGCAGCCCCTCTTACGGAGTTTTACTTCTTATTCGTTCCAAAGAAGATATTGAACAACAGTTTTCCCAGACTTTATAGGGCAAGACATTTTCTTTAAGATGGTTAATAAACAAAGATTGAAAATCTAAAGATTTAGGAATTTCACAGCTAGTCTTTCGCAGGTGCAATATTTTGCAGATGGACTGAGAACCGCTACCACGTCCTTTTTTTTTGCTGTTACAGGAATCGCTTTACCAGAATGTGCATTTTGTCTTTAAACAGCGCGACTGAGTCTCTAATATATGGTGTTAGGTTTTCGTTCTTATCAAACGAACATTTTTATTGATTTTCACTATTTTTACACAAAAACCTATGGAGTGCGGGGAGACATTTTGGAAAATCGTGTATGACAAAAACCTGCCATGCGTGGCCATTGTTTTTATATCGTCAGGTTCCCGCAAATGTAGCATTAAACGCATTATTATTTTGACCTTTCTGGGATCGCTCAACTTTGAGAAATTTTTCATCAAATGAGGCAGAGGCTGAATACCCATTTCGAACGACGCCCTCCAACTGCGCTTACAAATTTTTCCTTCTACTCTCTTCTCCTCATAGCTGAGTCTTAATCTCACTTGTGGACTTGTAGAGCTTTCCTTATAGTTTTCTAGAAGAACATATTCTAGAAACATATTGCTTAGTAATAGATTACGCACACGGCTGAATATTGAATTTGTTCCAGCTGGTTGCTGCATCCTGTATGATCAGAAAATTAATAGCGTTCTTCTACTGTAGTTCAGATCCGTTCATCCAATGTTCACTCTTGAGAAGCCTTTGCACTTCCCTACACAATACCATCATACTGCATGTTCAACAACCAATCATCCGAAATTTAGTCACATCGGAACGGAAGCGCCCCACCACGGGCCAGAGAAGAATTTTCGGTAGTTTTACGTGAGAGCGCATTACTTTGTAATAAGAGCAGCTACAACCATGATACTTTCCAGAAGTATAACACTAAGTATATGCCACATAACTGTTGGTATGCGCTTTTTTTGCAATTGGAAAAAGACAATCAATAAGGTCTCCTAATTTTGTTGCAGGACTTATGGGCCACCCTGTAGTTACTGGAAATTTAGGAGTTTAAACGTTTGCACTTAAATATTCTTTCCTTCCTCAACTTTAATTCACGTTTTCTTGAAAGGAATTTTTGTTGTATGGTCAGAAAAATGTTGTACCTTAACGCGGTCCATTGTTCGATATGGAGCAGTCGGAGAAGGCGCCGGTTGTCGACTCCGCCTAGAATCGATTCAATGTTAGGGTCGTGCCCAGTCCAGCCAAGGATTCCACCCCTTTGTGGTCGGCATGTTGGTGCCAGACTTGTATGGGAAGGATAAGGCGCTGTCCTGCTCATTGGCTTGGCGCAGCAATTCATTGTATACGCCAATTAAAGGGTGAAGGGATGCTGATGCGTTAACCAATCTCATTTGGGATGCGCCACGCATTTTAAATACCACGGAATGCATTGAAGGCAATTTGAGTGCGTATTTGCTCTATACAATGTTTTGCGATGTGCAGCTGATTAACAAGTCAGTGTTTTATCCTTCCCAGACAAGTCTGGTACGAATTCACCGACCTCGGAGGGATAGTAGGCTTGGTTGGCGCTGGCGGAAAAATCCGAACCGTGAACTCGGAATCGGGTGCACGCAACAGCCGGCACCTTCTCCGACTGCGCTACTCGCGACTTGTCGAAATGGCTCGTCCAAAAATCGTTTCAAGTTGCTGCGGTTTCAAATGCTGTCTTCATCGTGACTTATTTACCTTCCAACTGTCTTCATAATGTCCCTTGTGCTCATGTCATTCTCACTTTAGCATTCGGAACTGCTGTAACTTGAGATGACGAGAACTTCGAAGAGAACTTGTTACAGTTGTTCTAAAAAATAACATTCAACGGCAGTGGAACATGGGATGCTTCCAATATCACATAGGTGTAAAATGCGTCGCATATCATCTGCAAATATTTTGCTGGGGGTGAGGTTCTTGGCGCAGTCAGAGGAGGCGCCGTCTTCATCCCGACCTGAAGTTCTTGGTGCTGGTCCTGCCAAGATCAACCAAGGTCTCCGATCCCTTCGACGTATGTGAATCGGTGCCAGACTTGTTTGGTAAGGAAAACTGGCTTGTTTGTCGGCTCTCCACTGCATTTCAATGTCTATATCAGATGCGCATTCAAATTGGACCTACGATAGCCCGTAGAAGTGCATTGTTTGGCGCTTCTGAAACAGAAACTGATTAACGTCACGCTATTTTTACACAGTGAGAGGCTACTTAGCATCGGTAGCAACGTAAGCAGTCCTCCTAGTCTCGATCCCAACTCGCCAAAACGTTTCCTGACTTGTGCTTTTGGCATACGTATTTGTTCAGTCCGCTTTTCACTAAATTCACCACGGCAGTTTTCGAAATTTTCTAGCAGTACGCAGCGCTATGTCATTTAGAAGCGCGGCGTGTACTGTGATAAATTCCAGCTTCATTATTTTCGAGATTTGTTCGGGAAAGACGTGTTTTTACACAATATTCATAATCCTTTCCGAACTTGATATGGGTGCTCGAACTTCGAATGTATGTGAAATCTAGAAAAACGCTGCGCTTCCGGATTTAACCCAATGGACGTAAGCTCTAGGTATTTGTACCTCCAGTGTCCAACACTGATGTCAGTAGAGGTAGGCTAGTGACACACTGGTTTCTATGGGTTGCATGCACGTTAACTACGGTATTTTTCAGGAACCATAAAAACTGTGCATATCGCCAGAAGAAGGCATACAGAAGGCAGTGCATATCGCCTTCCTCGACCTGGAGAAGGCCTTTGACCGCGTACCGCGTGAAGTGATATGGTACGCCTTGCGACATCATGGAGTTCCCGAAGAGCTCATAGAGTGGGTGCGAATTCTCTACTCTTGTCCAAAGAGTCGAGTGCAAGCTGCAGCTGGAACCTCGATGGAGTTTCCCATCTCTGTCGGGGTACACCAGGGTTCTGCGCTTTCCCCACTCCTCTTTGTTGTCGTCATGGATGCCATCACACGAGATCTTCAGATGCCCGTCCCTTGGACGTTGCTTTATGCCGATGACGTGATGCTCGCTAGCGAAGATAAAGGTGAACTCGAGCGAGAGGTGCAAGCTTGGTGTGATCGCTTGGAGCGGTATGGACTCAGATTGAACGTGAAGAAGACCGAGTATTTAACGACGGACGTTACCGAGTCCAGCTCCATCAAGGTTAACGGCATCGAGTTTCCACGCACTGCGGTCTTTAAGTACCTGGGATCAGCAGTCGCGTCTGACGGCAAGCTGATGGTCGAAGTGAATTCACGCGTGAGTGCAGCTTGGTCCAAGTGGCGCTCGTTGACTGGGGTGCTCTGCGATAGGAAGATACCGGAGCGCTTTAAGTCAAAGATCTACAGGGCAGTCATCCGGCCCGTAGCAATGTACGGCGCTGAGTGTTGGCCAGCGACCAAGGAAGTTGAAACGCGCCTCAGCGTCATGGAGACGAAGATGCTGCGCTGGACGGCAGGAGTCACGCGCATGGACCGCATCCGAAACGATGCTATTCGGCAGAAGTTCGGTGTCGCGCCGATAACTGACAAGATGCGCGAAGCTCGCTTACGATGGTACGGCCACGTTCTGCGTGGAAAGGAAGATAGCGTCCGCAAGATAGGCCTTAAGTTCGAGGTGGTAGGAAAGCGGCCTAGAGGGCGCCCGAAGCAGCGCTGGGCTGATACGTTACATACGGACTTGAAAGCGGCTGGCGTCCACCCTGATCTAGCGCTGGATCGGGAAAGGTGGCGTCATGACACCAGAATAGCGGACCCCGCTACGAAGCGGGACAGACGCTGAAGAAGAAGAAGAAGAAGAAGAAGATAAAAACTGTGCATAGAAGCGTCGTTTTAGATCCCTAATATACCGACAGCAATCTCTTCGGAAACGTACTGAACTTTCTGGCCGAAATGTTGGAGTAGATTTTCGAGAGACCTTAAAGAATTCATCGTCTTCGTTGGGTATCATCTTGGTCCCGTTGATAGTCATGCTGCTCGAGTAGCAACGTGTCAATTCGTTTTTGTCGCGTGCCAAAGTGGTCCAGTGGAATCTTCTCGCTAGAGTAGACGAAGAGCATCGCATCATTCGTTCAAAACATTCACACAGGATAGTCCTACCAAAGCAGGTTAGGTTTTACATCCCGCGGAATGCAGTCGCTAAAAGCATGCATCCAACGGGGACCAGCGAAACGCATTATGTAGCCAGCCGGTCAGTGTACTAGTTGTTAATGTGGCCTACAAGGGAGGCGGTAGCACGCCAGTTACAATCAACCAAAGCTTTTACCAGACAGGTGCCAGACAATTAGAGCACAGACCGTACACGCATTTTTGTGTGGAACGACCGTTCGATGCGGCTTGGTTGCTCTGTTACGTTCCCTCCCCTATCCATGTAGGCTACATTACCGACCAGTAACGTTTTTCTTGATCAAAGAAACACTTAGTTCAGCATACAGTTCGTCGAGACCGATTACGTACAGTAGGCATGTAGTGTTGTTTTTTGGCTTATAAACCTCCACTTTTGCCTGTTTTTGCCTTTGCATTTCCATATAAACTACACTTCGTTGAAAAGCGCACATTTAGCGCAATTGTAAAAGTCTCGGTTCTCGAGAGCATGCTGAATCGAGGTTCATGGTTCTTGTCCCGCCCGGGTCGACAAAGCCCACACCTCCGGTGTCGGTGAATACTTGTCATACTTGTTTAATAAGGATGACACCGTGGCTATTACATCGACCGCTTGCAAGTAATTGCCTTTGTGACTCGTTATCCTAGAGGAGTAGAATGCATGGCGCATCCGACAAAGGGCCGCCGGTCAGTCTGCTTCACCATTCATCATTTTTCTCTTGACAACTCTTCGTAATTTCCCACCAAGCAGTTGCCAAGGCCCTGTTCAAGACAGTTTTCTTAGAACTTCTTCGTAACTCTGCTGCGATAATTAGTAATAGTTTATTTGCGAGTTCGAACCGTATAGTTTATGGAATGTGTGAGATGAGCACTCCGTGTGTTTTCTGACATCAGAACAGCAGCGTTTCATTACTTGTAGTAATTGCAGTAATTGTGTCCAGGATTGTGTAGCCACGGTTGTACGTCGTCCGATCGTGAGAAGGAGTTCGTGCCTCTGAAATAGCGAAAATGTATTTCGACAGCAATGAATGGTTTGAGGACGTTGCACGCTAGGAACTGTGGTCGATTCAGAGTTCTATGCCTGTCTATGGGCTAGTTGTAGTAGGGTTACTAGTCGATTATACGGCCTACGTGGGGAGAGAAGGGGAAGGATACATCAGACCATCAGCTAATATAGACTACGCATGCTGCAACCAAGAGGAGGCGTGTACGATGCGCACCCTGGTTTTTTGGCATGTCCTCTGTCAGTGCTTTGATTGGTTGTGATTGGCTAACGAGCTCTCGCCTCCACATGTAGGCCATATTAACGACTAATACCACTTTTTGTATAATGTACTATTTGTTCCAGCAATAATATAGGCTTTCTGTACCACAAGTACCACAAGTGCATGGTATGAGCATAGGCTTGTCAGCAACGGGATAAATCATAGAGAACGGCTTTAGTCAGTCCTTTTTGGTCTGCGCCACGCATTCTACTTCTATGGGATGTCATGGAGGCAATTTGAATGCGTATTTATCCTATACTGTGACTTGAGTGGTCAGTCGATGGACAGGCCAGCGGTTTATTCTTCCCAGACAGGTGCCCTAGCTTTGCTTACCGATTGCGCTCCATCGTGCCGTAGATGGCGTTCATCTGAGCTGCTTGAGCGGAGATGTAGGCGTTCGTATGAGCTGAACTGCTGTAGGTAGACGACGACGGAAACTGTGCGATATGCCTGCAATACACGTGTAATTCGAAGTACTGTAGTGCTTCGACGAAGTGCTGATATTACCTGTGCCTCATGATACATAGACCGATGACGACGGAGACCATCACTACTGCCACCACAGTCATACACAGCACGATGATAAACGTTGGCGATGCGATTCGATCGTTTGGCACATGCTGTTGTGTTCCGATCGCGTTCTGAATATGGGCGATTGCCTTTATATTTCGAAGGCCTTGCACGAAATTCAAGGATCTGAAGATTTTGGAAAAAATCTTTGAGAGGGTTGTTTAGGTTTTAGGGAGCGTTTAATGTGCACGCGACGCGATTAATGATAAGCTCTCATATCGATCGCACGACGCGATGAATCAATATGCGCGCTTGTCATAGCATCGCGTCGCGCGTCGCGTGCGCACTAAAGGCCCATTCACACTTCTGCGACAGCGCGGCACGGCCATGATGAAGGATAGGAGCGCGACGGGCGCGGCGCGACATAGCGACACGTGCCGCAGAGGGGGGCATGCACACTTTTGCGGCTATCGCCGGCGATGCCGCGCTGAGCGTCACAGGCTGGAATGGTTCAAATCATTCCTAGCAGCGTGACATGCACTGGGACGTCGGTCCCGTTGCCTATAACGATGCTCTAACGCGACCGCGCCGCGACCGCCGGATTTCGCGGAGGTGGCCGTCGCTCCTCTTGCCGCGCCGTGGTGTCGCAGAAGTGTGCATGGGCCTTAAGCGTTCTCTTAGGGCCCGTTTATACTTTGACGCCGAGCGGCGCTACGCAACGTATTGTGGACACATTGATCGAGCGACGCGATCGATCAATTTGGCCACTATACGTGCCATCGCATCGCACTGTCGCAGCAGTGTGAATGGGTCTTAGGCCCCGTTTATACTTCCGACGCCGAGCGGCGCAACGGCATGTATAATGGCCAGATTGATCGATCGCGTCGCCCAATCAATGTGGCGTCGCGTCGCTCGGCCTCGAAGCATAAACGGGGCCTTAATCTATCCTTTAGCCTCCATCGCGCCGCGACGCGACGTAATGACAAGACGCCGTAATGCGACGAATTGAGTTAATCGTTACATCGTATCGCGACATGACCAAGCTACAAAAAGCATTCAGCACTGCTATCTTTACTAAAGAAGCTGTGTAAATAAAAAATTAGAATAGGAAAAAATGGAGTTGTTTGAAGAATCATTCGCTACATGTCGCCAAGTCGCACCACAGAGGTGCGGGAACGGGCATTTGCTCCTACCGTAACCGCGGCAGTCGATCATATGCCCTGCTTGTGCTGCTAAGCCGGTGCCCTGTTGGCTGCCGCGATTACGGTAGGAGCAACGGCGCGTTCTCGCACCCTTGCGGTGCATCTTCACGACATGTACCGATTATTTCACGGGTCTTTGCTTTTTTTACTAAATTTTCTTAAAAATTACATACTTTTTGGCGGCAAGAATGCAGCATGTGCTCACAATGATTATATTTTATCCGTTTACCGGCTTTTACCTTTTGACTCGGGTCCGTGGAGTTTGAACGAAGTGCGTATTGCTGAAGACGTCCGTACTCGTCAGAAGTGGTTTTTTGCTTCTCCGTTGAGCTGCTTCTTAAAAAGGAAGGTGATGATGAACACTTATCAAGACCATAAGAAAGCGCAAACAAACCGTGTCTTTGAGAGTATCACAACTGAAGGGGGTAGGGTGTGTTCTTCTTGAACAGATGTTGAAGGCAGTTCAACGGATGCAGACTTCACACGTGTAGACTGAAGTTTAAAAATTTGAATTTTTTCAAGAGAAGTTTTTCGTGCTTTTGCAGTCAATGCCATATGCTCTGCGTACCTCTCGTTGTGGTGGTGGTCTCTTGAGAAAAGGCACTGGGAAAGGAAGAATCACGTTCGGATTGTCTCTAAGGTCCATAGGTTCTGCTCTTGCTGGCTTGGCTGCTGAGTTGGTCTCCTGAATATCAGAAATATGCGGTTGTTAAAGAACTCTGAAGCATCCAAGTAGAAACAGTAGATTACCTTAGCGTCCACATTCTCAGTGGCGTTCCTTGGCTTTATGGGCTCCGTGGTCTGCAGTGGTTGAATCGGGTTGTTTTCCAGTTGTGCGATGAAGTTTTCGTCAGTTTGTCCAGTGATGTGGCTACTTGAAATCTCGAGCTGGTGCGGTCCACGGCTTCTGAAGCTCATAGAATAAGAATGATCTACTACATACAGTGTAATGACGGATTTCGGTACCTAACGATCTCCCTGTGGGGGTATGGCCCTGCATGGTCCTTTTCTTCGGAAATGCGATGAATTGCAATTCCTGTTCCCTGAAAATAGTACTGTAAGTAGAAAGCGGCTGCTACTTTCATTCCGTTTTTTATGCCTGAAGTGGCTGGTATCGAGGTCATAAGCTCTCACAACGATGGTTTGTTGCGATCAAAACTCTAGCACCAGGCGGGACTCAAACCCTCACCTCGTGCTGACCGGTATGGTTTTGCTTTTTGGGAAAATTTATCGAACGAATTAATGAACGAATAAATTGGATATCGAAAATTTCCGAACGAATGAGCAATCGATTTTATTCGCTCATCAATTTTTTCGAATGATTGAAAATCAAACAAGCCCGATTTTTCGTTTATTCGAATATTCGAGTAGTCGAGCAATTTGTTCGAATCAGTTTCTGTGCTTGAAGGATGAAAATTTATTCGATATTCAATAAAATCGTTCGATTTTTGAATAATGTTGAAGTATTCGAATATAGCACCTTCTCTTTCAATGTTCGAATTCGATCGAATATTCGAAAATCTAGAAATTTCAAATATTCGAGTACTCGAATAATTATTCGAAACATTTTCGTTCGAGCACAGCTATACTGATCGGGCGGGAATATTGTAAGGCCAGTTTATACTTCGGAGCCGAGCGGCGCGACGCCACGTATTGTGGCCACATTGATCGAGCGATGCGATCGATAAATTTGGTCATTTTACATGCCATCGCGTCACTTGGCGTCGGAAGTATAAACGGGGCCGTACGCCATTACACCACCGCCGCTGTTGCTGATTGCTACTTTCTGCTTGGTTCCTTTACCTGCTCGCCTTGCGGTGCTTCTTGTACATCGGTAATCAACCCAAGTTGACTAAACGCCCCGGATGGGACCTGGTCCGATGAGTTTTGTCGTTTTGGTGTCAGTTTCGGCATCTGGAATATGTACGTTTCATACTTCTATCTAACTTTCTGACAGAAACTCCTCTGTTCCAAGCTTTTTGTACAGAATATCCTTCTAGGTGAGGAGAGGGATGCACTGCTTACATGGACCAGCAAAAAAAGAGCCGCAAAAGTTTTGTTTGTTAGTTGTTGTGACTGGCGTGATCATTCCATCATTCGGCTATGTTTTTTTTTGACTGCTAGTGTAAAAGTTATTCATTTGCAATTTTATCGATTGAACGGCGCGAATGATAATCCCCCCATATCGATCATTCGCGCCGTCCAATCGATATAGGAGCTTAGCTTACGTTGCGTCGCGCATCGCGTGCACACTAATCGATCCCTTATGGAGTGTACCGTTTGACCGTACCAAATCTACAGTTTGTCGTGCTTCTCTAAATGGTTAAAACTGCTTACAAAATTTTCGTCCTTAACTGGTGTTTTTAGTCCAGCCAAAAAGAATGGCCTCGTTGTTTCTGCTTTAAGGAAAGGGGCTTTCCTGTCTAGCGACTTTTTTCCTGTTACGTGGCCATTGTGCACTCATCCACCTATCTAATATCTACAATCACGCATAAGGTCCAGTTTATACTTCGACGCCGAGCGACGCGACGCCTCGTATTGTGACCAAATTGATCGATCGCGTCGCTCGATCAATGTTGCCACAATACGTGGCGTCGCGTCGCTCGGCGTCGAAGTATAAACGGGCCCTAACTTAGGCGCTCCTGTCGTTTCTTCGATACCAGGATGGCGTTTGATGATGGTGCGTGGCTATTTGTCTAACTAGAGCGTAAGCTGTGACTCATTTTGGCAAAAAAATGTAAAAAAAATGTTTCAGTTAAGCAACGTCTTTCTGAGATAAGAAATAATACGGCTATCCAACCAATTGTTTAGCGAGGATCGAAGCGCCAATTCTGGCTGAAAGTTGGCATCGAAGCACCTGTTGCGCCAGAAAGTTTTTCGAATGATATTGGGTAATCAGATCTGAAAGTCATGCTGGAGATTAAGCTGGATGTAAAAATCCGTACAGCGATTCAGACTTTCATGTAGTTACTGCCATCTAGGTAAACATCGCGAATCGTTGAACGCATACATGGCGCAATCGCAACCCTTCATACATCAAGCTGTTTCCGCTTTTTTACTCATAAGCGATAAAAATTTTGTGCCTAATTTTTTACAAGTATTGAAAGCTTTTAGTTTTGTAAAGCATTTTTTCATAAAGAAGGCTTTTTATTGAGTTTCATGGCTCTCGAAACAATATGTACATTTTTGAAAACCTTGTAGTGTCGGTCTTATGTTTATTGCTATTAGTTCAAGAGCGATTTCGTCGACGTTCAAGGTTTACCTAGAGGACCTAGAAAACGTACTTTTTAGAATCAGAATAAGAGTAATCTGTATCAGAATATGCGCTAACCATGACAGGAGCAGACGTTGTGGTTGTGGTCGATGGTTTTCCTCCACAGACGATGTCCTCACTGCTGGTAATGTACACTCCCTGACCGTCTTGCAACATGTGAATCTTCTCCGTGCACACCAACGGATTTTCTGTAAAATTAGGTTCACATCGTCGCTAAGAAGCTTACGGACGTGAGTCGTACTGCGCTACTCACCCTGTAGGAAGACGGTTCCGATGCGGTGATTCAGGGCCGCATAAGGCGTTCGAGTAATCTTATTATGGCGAAGGTCGACCATCTGCAAGTTGAGCTGTGCGAGGAACATCGACGGAGATAAGTCGACGATTTCGTTCTCACTGAGATCGATCATCACCAATGACGGAGTGTTGTAGAAGGCGTTCTGGTGTATGGTCTTGATCTGGAAACGGTATGGGATTGTGGATTGTGGCTTTTCTCTACAGTACTACCTGACGGTGTTACTGTATTGAAAATTTGGACATTATCCGAACGACCTAAAAGACTTGAAAAAACTTCCTATATCCGTCTTTCATTATTCGTACTTTATTATATAAGGTTTTCTGAATCTATCCTACTGAAGAGGGGACACCTCATCAAGTCTCTTTGATAGCAACGGTAGAATTATTAAAAGTTAGTTATTTTACAAAGACAATACCCTGAGCTAGCCTACGAGAGGACATTTCTCTGGAATTTCCTAGTTGGAGAGGCCGTCGTATGTGTTTGTTTCGCTTCCCTAGCGGTACCCCCCCCCCCTCCGACTAGGATAGGTTAGGGCCCGGATTCATCAAGCAATGGGTATAGGCAGAGATACCGTAAGGGAATCATACCCACTACCAGCAATGGGTAGTGGCCACGAATCGTATCCATGAAAGGAATCAAGGGTAAAGTACAACTAGGCCTTTCGCGAAAACAGATGATCTCATTGAACCACCATTCTGTCAGTGGGGCGCGAATGAGTCGCGGGTATACGGATTTACCCACAACGATCGGCGGGTTTTCTCTACCCACTGGCATACCCACGATTTGGCGGCTAATGTTTATCATGAATCGTGGGTATGTCCACATCGTGGGTATGTCTACCCCCTATACCCAGCATACCCATGGGTATGCGCGTTGATGAATCCGGGCCCCGTTTTTCTTCTTAGGCAGAAAGCTGCGATGGACACATTGACCGCTAAATGGTGGTTGAGATTGTACATGATGGTGCTAGCCGTCTTACAGCGTCACCAAGATTGCTGTAAATTTTTTGTTCGGTTGATTTTTCGAGGTAGAACTTGAGGAGCTACCTTTTCAAATACTATTTCACCTCGCAAATATTCACTTAAAATGGTGGCATGATATCATAGGAAATAAGAAGGAGCGTTCGCGGTCTCTCAATGGGATTCTGTAGATAATTCCTCGAATTTCACTTCGTCTCATGTTATCTTGTCAATTGTCTCTTTGTTCTTCTCATCTTTAAATCTTCCTATTATTATTGGTGAGCGAGTAAGACAGCCGGCAAGAAGTCTGACTTCTTCTAGCACCTGCAATCGATCATAACTTCATTCCCCGCCTAGGCCGCAACGAACCCTTTCATCCCTATAACGGTGGTGAATTGGTACAGATTTTCTATGAGAAATAGAACAGCAACATTCCCAATGGTCAGCAAGTGCGTGGCGTGTCTCGAAGTGAGATCGATTAACGCCATCTTTTGTGCTATATTCTTAATAAGCCAGCTGGGTGTGTCAGCTTTCGATGATGACTTTTTGGACATGATTTTTCATTTATTTTGCTCTTCACTACACTTCTGAGACTTGATATTATACAATATTATAATATAGTAGGAAGATGTCATTTTTTGTTTGAAAGAGGTTCAAAATTTACAATTTAAAAAAAAGCGGAAAACCGCTTGTATAGCGTTCAGAATGTTAAGACCAATCAGTAAACGCTTAAAGGTCTAGGTTTGTTCTATGACTTTCTTTTTTTGAAAATTGCTCTAAATTGCTGTCCGTTTGGAATGTGAAAATTATTTATGCACGTTAAACGGTGAAGGCGCTAATTCGGAGTAGAATCCCTCTTAGGTTTTTGATAATGAGGATGAAATAAAATGCAATTGACTTGGTGGTCGAGTGGGTAAAAGATTAAGGATAAACTTATTTATTTATTTATTTATTTATTTATTTATTAAATATTAATTACTTAATTTTGAAGAAAGTGCCTGAGAGTTGGCAGCAAAGCACGACTATCCCGATTTGGAAGAAGAAAGGCAGCCCTGCGGACTGCGCTAGCTACCGTCCGATTCGCCTACTTTCGCACACCGTGAAAGTGTTTGAGCGAATTGTCGATAGACGTATCCGGGACGTCGTTCAGCTTTCCAATAATCAGTGTGGCTTCGTTGCCGGCTGTGGGAAGGTTGATGCCATACACGCCGTTCGTCTGCTGCTAGAGAAGCACCGCGAGAAACAGAAACCGGTGCATTTTGCCTTCCTGGACTTGGAGAAGGCCTTCGACCGCGTCCCGCGAGAAGTTATATGGTACGCTTTGCGACGACACGGCGTCCCTGAAGAGCTTATTGAGTGGGTGCGCATCCTCTACTCGTGCTCAATAAGCCGAGTACGAGCACCAGCGGGTACCTCGACGGAGTTTCCGATCTCTGTCGGAGTGCACCAGGGGCCTGCGCTATCCCCACTGCTCTTCGTGGTCGTCATGGATGCAGTTACACGAGATCTCCAAAAGCAGCTCCCTGGACGTTGCTGTATGTCGATGACGTCATGCTTGCATGTGAAGACAAAGCCGAACTCGAGCGACAGGCACAGGAATGGTGCGATCGCTTGGCATTGTTCGGACTCAAGCTAAACGTCAAAAAGACGGAGTACTTGACGACGGATGTGAATGAGCTCGGATCTATCAAGATCAATGGTGCTGAGCTCTCACGAGTCACAGCTTTCAATTATCTCGGATCAACAGTTACGCCCGATGGCAGCCTAAAGTTGGAGGTGAATGCGCGCGTAAGTGCAGCCTGGTCCAAATGGCGGTCGCTGACTGGGGTTCTCTGCGATAAGGCAATACCCGAGTACCTCAAGTCGAAGGTTTATAGAACAGTCGTCCGCCCAGTAGCGACATACGGTGCTGAGTGCTGGCCCGTGACGAAGGAAATTGAAAGCCGCCTCAGTGTAATGGAGACGAAGATGTTAAGGTGGACGGCCGGAGTAACGCGATTGGACCGCGTTCGCAATGACACCATACGACAGAGGTTCGGTGTCGTCCCGATAGCCGACAAGTTGCGCGAAGCTCGTCTACGATGGTATGGCCACGTCGTTCGCGCTAACGACGACACCGTCTGTAAGATTGGCCTGAATCTTGAAGTCCCGGGAAAACGGCCCAGAGGACGACCGAAGCAACGTTGGCTAGACACGTTGCACTTGGACTTAAAGATAGCTGGGTGCATCCCGATCAAGCATTTGATCGGGAGAAATGGCGTCACCACACCAGAAGAGCGGACCCCGCCACCAAGCGGGACAAACGCTACTGAAAATGATGATGATGATGATTAATTACTTAATTTCGTGGCTTAATTTCTTTCTGGAATGCGCTCCACATTCGGAGGCTATTTAAATACGTATTTGATCTACGCAAAGACGCGCTGGCTATCCGATTACAAGCCAGCTCTCTACACTTCCCAGATAAGTCCCAGAGGGTAACTGTGTAATTTCTCAGCTAGCGAGGATCACCCTGTAAGTGTTCAAGTACTTTCCTACCGATGGACTTCATCCTCCCCCCCCCCCTCCCGACTAGGATTTCGCGAGGTAATGGTTTCCAATGGGGGCTCTGGAACAGGCTGCCTCTTCTCCCAAAAGAAGATGCGACCAGTCCACGTCGTAATAGAGTGTGTCATCCAGCAGCAATTCCCTCCGTCTCACTAGTTCTCTCGTTGAGGCGCTGCGGCGATTGAGATCTTCGCCCAGAAAGCGGTCGGTCGTTCGCCGTACGGAATTCAAACTCTCGCAATTGCCGTGCCCGCGGCAACTACAGTTCAGTCAGCTGGAGATGTTCTCCATGCATGGCTGATTCGGACGCGCACAGCGACAGCAGCCAGCATTGGCAGCCAGCAGCGGTCAGCGCTATGTGCGGAATTGTGTCAGCGTGATCGATCGACCTACATTGGTTTGCTGAAGGTCAATTAGAGCCACCCACGATGCTATCCATGTTTAACACGTTAACACGTCAGCCTAATCTGCTGAAGAGGTGGAACTGAAGACTCGGCGCACACCTTTCCCCTTTTCGACAATGGTTTGTAGATTCAGACGGCTTTCATTTCTTCGACAAAGTTAACTGGGAACTGAGTGTGATATTTAAATTTAAACACAATTAAAAAATATGCCATATTTTTCTTCGGACCAGTAGGGCGTATACTTTCGAACCCTAGCAGAGCAGTTGAAAATAATTTTTTAGGGAATTAAAATTTAAAATTGGATCTGCAGAATGATTCTAGTGATACGTACCTTGTTACTTTTGAAGGCGATGCTCTGCAGATTCGGCAGGCCGTCCAGCATTCCGTCGGTGATTTCAGTGAGCTCGTTGTTGATGAGGCTCATGATAATGATGGAACTGTTTGCGAAGGCCTCCTTCCCAATGCTACGTATACGATTTCCTCCGAGAAACAGCTGCCTCAACTGCGGAAGTTGCGCCATGCATTCGGACGGTATATCGACGATTTCATTTCCGGTCAAGTCGATCATCTCGATTTGGTCGAAAGATGCGAACTGATGAGGAGTAAGCCGTGAGATATGGTTGTTCGTCAGGTATAGGTACTTCAGTTGGGGCACGTTCAGAAAAGCTTGTCGATTCATCTCGGATATCTTGTTTCCGGCCAGATTGAGCAGGTTCAGTACGGGGAGATTGAGGAAGTTAAGTGCCTCCAGTGCGTCGATGTTGTTCTTCTGCATATGAAGCGCCTGCAGTTGCTTCAGTCCTCGAATCGCTGAAAGAAGTGGCTAATTTTGGGAGAGGTGGAGCTCAGAGGACATACTTAAGACCTATAGGCGGTACGGTACAAAGGGGGTTTATGCCCAACTATAAAAGTTAGACTGCATTTTTCTGAGTTCCAGCAGAGAGCCAAATCTGAATCGGACACCAGTGCTGAAGAAAGCTCAGAGACCTCGAGGATATCGCGGATGTTACGTGCCGTTAAAACGCGCCGGTGGTCTAAGGCATTGCTGCCCGGAGAGCAGAAGGTGCGGGTTCGAATCCCGCCTGGAGCGAGAGTTTTGATCTCAACAAAGCATCCTGTAAGAACTGAAGAAAGCGTTACGTGAAGAGGCCAATTAGCTGATGCCGTCGAGGTGTGATTGGCTGGCAGCTCCCTAACCGCACGCCATGTATCCGTTTGGGCATCAGGTCCCTAAGTACCGTTACCACTTTATAACTGGATTACCTATACGGTGTATGCCTGCTATTCGACTTATTCTATTATTTAAGTAATATCTAGCAGAAAGGTGTTGTAGCGCAGTCGTATAGCCTTCACTGGCCTTCGTGCCACCCCCCCCCCCATCGATTAATGGTTCGGATTCCACCCAAGCCAACCAAGTACTCAGCATGGGGTTTTCGGCGTTCTTACCGCTGACCTTCAATCCGAAACGCTTGAGTTTGCTGACGATTGCTCAAAACTGGAAGACATGAGTCATCGAGGGTCAACGCCCCTCCCGACGCATGTTCCGAATGAGTCACACACATCACCAGTGTCAGAAGAATAGAAAATCGTTCTATGTATATGAAAGCGCAACAATCGAAAAACCAAGAACTCATAACAGAAACAGTCTGAAGGACAAATCGCACTCAATTCGAGTTAATCCCGTCATCTTTCCCAGTCGTAGATTAACCAATGCGCGCAAGAAAGAAGTTTGTATTAGCTGTCCTACTTACTCTTCTTCTTCAATCTTCTTCAATGTCATGGCCAATAACAAACCAAAAGAAGAAGAAGGAAAGAAGCAGTCTGGCTTCCGTTTTGCATGGGTTGCTAAACGAAAATTGAACCGACACCCCTCTTTCAGAGAAAAATGCATAAAGGAATGAGACAATCTGACGCGCACGCTCGTCTTCAGAAACGTGACATGTGCTGTATAAAAAAAAGTTCGCCCGACACTTGAAAAAAGGAACATACCGGATGAGGGCACGGAGTGCATGCAGTTGTGTCCGAGGTTGATTATTTGTATGGAATTTTTCACATTTTCAAATGTTGCCGAGTGAATCGCGCAAATATTGTTCGATCCAAGGTTGATGTCGTAGAGCTGGAATCAGACGGGATCTTACTGGACGTCTTCGCTGCCATACGTCGATCATTGTTGCGATAACCTTGCGGGATCTTAAAGGCTAATGGCGGGTGGCGACGGCACTGACCTTCGGCAGGGAGGGAAATGCGTCGTTATGCGTGATGTCCGCTATTGAGTTATTGGAGAGATCCAGCCGAAGAACCGTGGTTAGAGATGCGATAGCTGCTGAAGGTACCTGAAGAAGAGGAACTGCTTGAGAAGAATCGGCGGTGTAATCTGATTCAGCTTCTCATACCTTGGTGAGGTTGTTGTGCGTGAGGATCAGCTCCTGCACGATTGCACTCATTCCTGAGAAAGCTTTGACGTCAATCTCAACCATTTCGTTGTATGAGAGATCCAACCGCTTGATATAGAGACCGTCGAGAAATTTCGCCGGAAGACGTCGCAGATTTGCGTTGTGCATGGTCAGTCCTTGTATCAGTCCGAGCAGGGCTTGATTGTCCCGCAGTAACTGCACAGTCTTGCTGCCGTCGGAGTTGGAGCAGTCAAGCTGCACGCCATTGTGTAGGTCCTGACATTGGCACGACTTCAGAACGGCCTGAGGACATGCCTGAACGGACAGCAGCGAGAATAGGCTGCCGAGCACGAGTAGCAGCATAGGATACATGGTGGCCGGTCCGCGTGTGCGCAGAGGAGCGGTGTCGGTCGGACGAATGCCGACGAACCAGGTCACACTGTTGTCGGCGTCCCCTCCGCGTTGCGCTGTAATCGCCCATTGAAACCCTGAGCTAACCTTGTTCGAATCAGCTGCGCTGATAGCTCGGATGGCTTGTGCCGTGTGGACGGAGATCGCCATCTGGAGACTTCCAGTTCCGGAATGTTTCCTTAGCCCTTTCCTTCTGATGCCTTCCATATTCCGCCTTCTCTGGTCTGTCTCTCGCCGATCCCTCACACTTCCCCTCACGGTCTCCATCCCTCGTCCTCGCGCTGTCTCTTCACGCATACGGTACTCCGTCTCGTCATGCACCTTCTTCTGCTATCTCTTCTCCTTTTCAGTGCTTGCTGTCTCTCTTTTTCGAGTTTCCTCACAAATTTCTATCTTGCGTCCCGTTGTTTGAGACTCGGGTTCAAACGCGTTAGAACAGAGCTGTTGTCGGTAGACCACGTAAGGTACTCCCTGTTCGACTGTTGTTGAATCTTGGTGTGCTGTTTGTTGGACAATAGTAGTAAGTTCTCAGAAAACGACATTACATTTCGGGAGAAGATTCAGAATAGTTATACTAGGAAGATTCTACGCCAACCAGGAAGTTTACTGTATCTTAAGAGTGCCACGGTCGAAAATAAGGAATAGATATTTCAATCTGCACAAATTGGAATCCCGTAAGAAGCTTAGGAGATGTTTGTCTATGTTCAAAATGCTGTCAGGAATCATAAACGTCGATATTGCTAAATTTTACTCTGTCCTACCTTATAGAACTATAGGTGGTTCGGAAAAGATCTTCTTTCGAAGCCCTAAAACCACACAAAGGTTGGTGGTTTTTTTTTACTTGCAGAGCAGGATCAACACATTTCTCTTTAAAACACAGTTTTTGTAGTGTCGAGCAGGTTTCCGGCTCTTTCAAACGCAGGGCTGAAAGGAGGCTGCTTCGCTTTTAAAATTTTGCTAATCATGTTGTCTTTCTTAGTGCCGTGTTTTTTTTTTCTAACGTTTGTCTTATACCCGTTTGTCTTATAATAAATTATTTTTATTATTAATTGTTGCTAAGCACGCCATTCTTGTCTTCGGCACAGCCACCCTCTTCAGAGTTCAGAAAAGACGAGAAATGTTCGAGAAATTACTCGCTCAGAAAATCATTCCAAGATCAACTCTAATTTCTCTGTCTCTTTTTCAGTTTTTAAAGAAGAGGATTCTACCAAAACATCAATAAGATAAGGCGTGCCTAACAATCTTGGTCCCACATTTTCACGGTTACGTACCGCTCCTCAAGTCTTCTGATGGAACTCCTAGCCAGGAAGTCATACAGCGTGACGTCCGGGTATTCAGGTTGTGGGGGTTACTTGTGGTGCCCCGACGACCGGGTTTAAGTTTTTATCCTCGCCAAAACCAGCTTACTGCTCGGGGCTGGACACCGAGGACTGAGTCGAACGCTGCGCGCGGGGATGTCCTGCTTTCCGAAGGGAACATTCCTAGGTTATTACAAATGAATGGACTGACTTCCTCTACTCATTCGTTTCGTTGCACGTGCTAGCGTAGAGGTTTTTGATAGTGGAATAGGTTTTTTAAATCCTATGCGATGGCTCTTGTTGTGGTAAAACGAACCTTTTCATCGGTGGCAGACGGAACTCCAACGCCGCGCGAACCACCCCTGGCGTCGCGCACGATGCGCGACGAAATTGGACGGGTTGTCGCTGTACGACTGCTTCAGGGACGGATAGTAACTCACGCTGGGCGCCAAACGGTGTGCCGGCGACTTTGATAGCGATAGCGCTGATGAAAATTGCTCGGTGCATTCCTTGCCGACATCCTTGAACTCTGCCGACTCTTCCAAAGTGCACCGAGAGGTTGATATTTTTATTCTATTCAATGCTAAAATATATTTGAAAACGTCACTGAAAATTGCCGAATGTTGCGTTGAAAAGAAAGCGCTTATTTCGTCCCTATGCCGTTTTTTTGCCGTTCTAAAACAAGCGCCTAACCAAAGGATTTTTAGATTCTCCGCTGGTGAGCCGTAGCAACACTCCGAGGCAGTCAGCGGCTGTAGCAGTACCAGTAGCAGTCGATGTTGTCAAGACTACACCAACTCGAGCTGTCGAGGAATTCCCAGAATTCAAGGCCATAGCTACAGGCGATAATGGTTCGTCCAACAATGTCTTCAGCTCTTCTTGTTCTAACGACGTTACTGGTGGTATACTTATGGGTATAGGGAAAAAGAAGAAATGGCCAAGGGTAAGTAAAGGAAGTGGAAAAGTTAACGTGTTCAAGAAAAACGGCAAAACCCACTTTTCCGAGAATGCCTGGGATCTTGGCAGTCTCGAACTGACGGAAAGTTAGGCGTAGCTTATATCTCCAGTTGTTACACGGCACAGCACCGTGAAAGTCACCGTTATCGATTAGGCCGCAAGCCCGATCAACATCGGTCCTTATTGCACAGCTGCAACGCTCCGCGATTGAGGTGCTATTCTGCTGGTAGCTTTTGTTAACTTTTATCACTACACGAAAGCAAAGCTTCGGATTATTGCCTATAAAGGTGCAAGTTTTTGTCAGGGGAGCAGCACATCTGCAGGCCTAAACTTGTTGTTCGAAAAAATTTAAAAAATTAAAATAAAAAAGCGAAGCAATTTTTCTCAGACGTGATCATGTTTAGATTCGTTTTCTCTTGTGGATGATTCCATGTCCATTGCAACGTCTACGGAAGATGAGTCCAATTTCGAGCTGGATGTTGTGCCGGAAGATGACGATTTGTTCTTAGCGGGTAGGTTGTTATTGTGCGTATTTACGATACTCTTTACTATGTTGAAACCAATGGCCTGTCATACTCTACTTTACAAAAAATAGCTAATTTCTCTGTGGGTTGCGCCGTGCGTCCGCACAAAATCAATTACCAATGAGCGTTGTTCACAGCATCTAAGGAGAATCGGCCAACCAGTCGCTGGTTATCGATTTTCGAGGAGAGAAAATAAATATGATGAGAGCTGGATCTTACAATAAGTGTGCAAAATCGATCGTCTATCAAATTTATTGAATGTGAATACAAGGGTGCAAATCCACTCCACTTTCATCTGTCTGATCAGTTCCGGCGGCGTTTTAATGTTTCACATCTCGATCTTCACCATCACTTCCTGTTCAGGATTAACCGCTTGAGGCCGGAATTAGGCTATTATCGTTATCGATCGATTCTATTGATTTTTGGAGGTGACCTTTTGAAGTGTAACCGCACAAATGTGATGGAAAGCGGATATGTGTAACAACAAGTAAATATATGCATATGTGGTTTCTCAACAATTGCTGCATATAAATGACTGAAGATGTTTTTTTGAAGACATAGCCGAAGACGCTACAACAGTCGACGATAACATCATCAATGACAAGATCTATAGGGCACTAATGTCTAAGAAGGTAGGTGAATTACGTTTCAATTCCGAGGCTACCGAAAGATCTTCGGAAATCAGTAATCAATGAGTCTTGGGGAGGAATGTCACGTCTTCAAATGGAAGCTATTTAAGGTTTTACTTATTCGGTTCTAGGCGCTAATGTGGCCTACTTGGGTGGACAGCAACGCGGCAGCCAAACATAACCAATCAGCGAGCACGCCTACTCTAGGTGGCACGCCATTCGATGCGTTGTGATTGGTCTGGTGCGTCCCCATGTAGGCCAGATTATCGACTGCTACCAATCTGTAATTTCTCTTAAAGGATTTGAGCAAACAAGGAGATTTTACGAAAAAGAAATGTTTTTGAGCAAAGGTGTGGGCAAAACCCTAGCCAGTTAGGATTATAGGAGCAGGATGTGTTTCTTAGGCACCTATCAGCGTTTTTTCGAGCTAATAGTATAATTTTATTGTCATAACCATGGTTAAGGGCAATATCCTGGTGGCCGATCTGGAATCTGTGCTTGTTGTCGGTAACTCTCACAACAAAGATTTGTTGGTACGTGGGAAAGTGGACAGGTGGGTGTTTTCATGCATTTGCTGGCCGTAGGATATCTAATTCATTGCTGAAGATTTCGTTGTTTAGCGTGACGCTCTCTCATAGGCTAAATGTGGCAAGGTCTGAGGTGTACGGCATTCATCGAATAAAAAATTCAACAGAATCCGTCGCTCAGGCGTCAGACTCACAGGTGTGTAGTTTTTTTGGGTTTTTTATTCACTCTTGTGTAGTTTTTTTGGGGATTTTTATTCACTCTTTTTACTATTATGTGGCTTCAGGTGACATTTTGTGTCAATGCGCCTGATCAGTCGAGTGTGGTGGAGGTTGAGGTATGTTTGCATTTGTACGATGTTAGTCCCACTATATCTAGAAAACCTAATTGTCGCTCTATGTACCTCTTTTCCTTCCGTCATTTCCTTCGTCCGCGCAAATTAAACCGTCGATGGTGAGAAGGCTTCATAGATCGATCGACACCTTATATCATTTCTTATAGTAAACCATTCATGGGCATCAGCTGAATATAAAGGAGAGCCAACCAGAATGTGCTTCGTCGTAATAAACGAGCATTTCTACCATTTTTCAATATTGATCGATATTGATTTTTTTTATAAAAATGAAGGCGCCTGTCATGAATTTTAACGATAAAATACTGGCAGTATAATTGTACTTTTGAAAAATTTTATCGAACGTATGAATAAACGAATAAATTCGATGTCGAAAAATTCCGTGCGAACGAATTTTTTCGCTCATCAGTTTTTCGAATGACCGGTAATCGAATAAGCCCCATTTTTGTTTATCCGAATGTTCGAATAAACGAACAATTTGTTCAAATCTGGTTCTATGCTTGTACACAGATTTAATGTTTATTTGATATTCCAACAAAATTATTCGATTGTCGGATAATATAATAGTTGGACTATTCGATCTTCGAATGATATTCGAATAAATTTCCGTATCGATGTTCGAATTCGAACGAATCTTCGACTTTTTAATGTTGGAATTTGAACGAATGTTCGAAATTCTAGAAAAATGGAATATTCGACTGTTCGAACAGTTATTTGGATATTCGTTCGAGCATAACTATAGTTAGTTAGCAGATGTAGGGCGCGTGTAGCGCAGCCGGAGGAGGCGCGACTGCCGCGTGAACCCGACACCAGGTTCCTGGTTCGGATTTCCCACCCAGGCCAACCAAGCCTTCCATCTCTCGGTGAATTGGTACCAGACTTGTCTGGGAAGGATAAAGCGCTGGCTTATTCATCGGCTGGCCACCGCAAGTGATTGTATGGCCAAATACGCATTCATGTCGCCTCCACGACATCCCATAGAAGTAGAATGCGCTGGCGCATCCCAGAACGGATTGAGTAACGCTGTCCTTTATCCTTATTTTAGTTAGCAGATTTGTCACGCCAGTTGACCAGTATCGATTATTCATCAATATTGATCGAAGTTATCGACCTTCTTGGAGGGTCAGTTATCGGGCTGGTAAACTGCTATTACTTAAATTTGTTTTGAGATTCATTCTTCACTGTCTCTGACAACTGTCTGTGTTTAGGAATTAAGTGAAAATTATTATAATCATTTCCGCTTATCTTTATAATGTACTTCTTTATCAGTGGTCCGTTGCTTAAGCCAGGTATACCTTCAAGCAAAATTAAGCTATCAGTGTTTTCCGCGTGGTAAGTTGTGGTGGGGGGGGGGGGGGGGGGGGGGAGGAGTGCTTTCTTCCCCGTCGGCTACCCGCCCAACACGTACAGCGTTTACCTTCCACCCCCCCCCCATCCCACTGGAAAGCTACATATAGGCATTTCACTCTAATGAACCTCATCCGTTCTTTAAAATCGAACGGTGGGGCCATTCTGTGGAACATTGTGAACACTGAACGAACTCAGTCTTTCGCTTTTTTTAATTTCAATGAAGAACATGTGGTAAAAGAGCCGGATTGCTGAGCGGAATTACATGCATTCTCGCTTCTCCTAGTTGTTTTTGTTGCCGATAAGATCTCTAGCTCTGGATTTGGTATTCTGATTGCGAAAATCGTTTATGCTGTGATTATTCAGAGTTGTTATCGAGGTGTGAAGCGAAATCATGTGATTATTCCAGGTTGATGTCAAGGATTTGTCGGCAGAGCTGGACGATGAGGTGCTCGCTCATTTGAGCGCATTTGTTGTCGACGACGACAAGCCTAAAAACAAAGTTCGTTTGAGGGTCAACGTCAGCAACTCAAATATTGAGATCGATGTACGTCGTTTTTTCGGGTTTTCTCGATTTTTTGCATTATTTTATAGTAGAGGCGAGCCATTAAAACTGGGCACTTACGCGGCTTTGCCTAGAACAGTTCTGAGGCGATGTGATAGATCAGGGCTGAAAACGTTGGGTACTTTCCGGGGAAAGCTGACAGGCCGGTCAAGAGACCCCGCCCCCAACAGTATTGGAGCAGCTCCATGCGTTCCTTGGCTAACGCATAGCTGAGCACAGAAAGGCAAGGGATGCAAAGGAAATTCTTCTGGTCGTCTATGGTCAAAACGGGTAAAGGACGGCGTTACTCAACCCCTTTTGGAATGCGCCACGCATGCTGCCTATATGGGAAATCGTAGGTGCAATTCCAATCCCTCAGTTCGTTTTCTTTAAGTCTCAAGTGGCTGGTATCAAGGATGGGTTCCACGAGATGTGGATGTTGCGTCTGATTTAACGGCGTCGATGGTGCAATGGCGCAGAGCATTTGCGCCCGGTCTGAGGTGCGGGTTCGAGTCCTGCCTGGCGCTAGAGTTTTGCTCACAACGAAATATCGGTGTAACAATTTCAATCACTATCTTTCCTACGCAATGAACTGCGATGGCCAGCCCATGGGCAAGTGAGTGCTTTGTCGTTCTCAAAGAAGTTCGTTATTAATGCACCGTTCTCGGAGGACATACTAGTGAAGGCTCTGAAGCGTATGTCTGAGCGGGTTGAGCGAATCAGATAGAAAGAAACCCCACCTCTCAGCTAGTATAAAAATGTGTTTATTTTTTGCCAAGTCGTTAAACCCAAGGAGTAGGGGTGCTTGAAGTCACAGTGGAATCGGCGCCTCATGAGCTCTGGCGTTTCTTGTACGCCCGCGATGCCACTGTTGGCAATCGGTTCGGAGCGCAGTGGGTAGTGACGTTGCTTCATGCAAGGGAGTTTGGGGGTTCGATTCTTATGCGGTGCTATGTTCTTGCATTTCACCTGATTGGTTGAGATTTGAAGGATTCCGACGTCTATGCCAATTTCAGAGTTTTTTGCGTAATTTCCAGCTACATGCTGTGGTCAACATAATGATGTATAAACATCAAACACGAGTGATACACAGGCACAAGGTGCATGAAGTCTATAATCTTTTTTGGTAAAAAACGAACCGGTAAGTAACAAAGAAGTCGCAGGAAAGTTACTTTCCACAGCGTACAGCTGGAAAATGCGTAGGAAACGTCTGAAATGGTATAGACGTCAGGATCCCTCAAATCTCAAGAAATCAGTTGAAATGCAAAAACACGGCGACGCAGAAGAATCCAACACCCGACTTATCTCACATGAATCAAAGCCACCATCCACTGCGCCCCGAGCCGTTTGCCGGCAGTAGCATCGTGAGCGTACAAGAGACACCAGAACCTTCAAGGCGGCGATTCCATAGTTACTTCAAGAACCTCCTACTCATCGGGTTTAACGACCTGGTAAAAAAGAAACACAAATTTATGCTCATCGAGTGGTGGAGATTCTCGCTATATGACTCGCTCTCCCCGTTCAGACACGCTTCAGACCCTACTCTTGTCAGTTGGCCTGGACGGCACCTGAACCAAGAACTTCGATTCACGGTGCAAGCGACGGCCGGCGCCATTTCCAAGCGCGCTATCACAAATTGCACTTTGCATAGTGCTGGAGAATGCTGCCCTTTTTGTTAGATTGTAGTTGTGAGTCCTCATTCCACTAGCCGATTCTGGTTAGCCGTCGACTTCTATGGAAGTGATTGGCTAACAGTAACGAAAGTGATGTGCAAAATCGATCAGTCGAAATTAGCTTCCCCAAACGCTGTTCAGGGTCAAAGGTTTATCTTTTCAGGACCGCAGCAAGAGGAAGCCTTTGCGCATCAGAATCAAAGAGTGCGTCATAGAGCAGGATGAAGATGAGTGCTAAGAGCCTGTATTGGATATCTATAATATTAGATGATTTTCTATATCTACAACATTAACGAATGTCTATACCTGATTTCTTTCCTATGAAGGTCCTTTCATGAGTCTGTGTAAAATTACATTCTTTTCTACGGGAGTAATTTCCGCGCGTCACTTGAAGTTGCCTCTCTCTCCTTTTTTTGTGGTAGGGGTCGTTTAGTGTACGCGCGACGCGCGACGCGATGCCATGCGTAGTGGCCGAATTGATCAATCGCGTCGCTCGATCAATTTGGCCACTACGCATGCATCGCGTCGCGCATCGCGCGCACACTAAACGACCCCGTAGTGTTTTTGCTGTCTGACAATATTCCCCTCTATCGTGACATTGCACTTGCACACTGTATAAAAGCTCAAAACTTGCCACTGTGATGCGCACATATATAGTGAAGAGTCTTCGGTGTCTGTCTTGTTGTAAAATTGTTGTTGATAATGAAATATTTCGAGTGTAGTTGTAAGGTTCCTTCTTGTGATAGAGGTTTTGTGAGACTGTGATAAAGGTGAATGCTCTTGTAGCTCCGCGTTTTTTCTCTGTTGTCATAACTGCTGTTATGCAGATTTTCGATGTTTCAGTTCCCTCTTCAAGTCTATAGAAGTTATGGCTTTTCGAGTGTACGTATAGAAATTACCAGTGCCTATTTTATAAATTTATTTGAATGCTGTTCAAGAAGGAAAGACGATTGTGATTTGTCTAATGCATCTATTGGTGAGAAAAGGCGAGAGCAATCTACGACCAATACACTCGATATATAAGTAGGCGACAGTCTCTTCTGGATAGAATTGTTCTTTTACAGCTTTTTTTTTCGAACGAACGAAGAAAATCGGTTTTTAATCCTTCATACAGTTGAGCGAACTAGTAACTCAATTTTTCAGATTTTCGAATAGCCGAAAAAATGGATTATTTGTTTTTTGGATTTTTGAATAATCAAACGAAAGAGTAAGTCGTTGTTCTTGGATTTGCGTGTAGTCGAACATACGATTAATTCGATTTTTTGATTTTTCGAACAATCAACGAAGGAATAAATTTGTTCGAAAGGGATAATAAACGGGCAATTTTCGAAAATCGAGATGGATCGAACGATCAGCTTGCGAACTTACACTTCCCTTCATAACAAGTGGAAATGTATAGTATATCACAAAATGAGCAGCATCAACCGACCATTCGCTGTCAATCCCTATTATTGATTTTTTTGCAAACGTAGGCATTTGAGGTTAGAATCACGTGTTCACGCTTGCATCTGTTCAAGCTTCACAGGAAGTAAACAATATTAGTAGATTGTCGTAGATTACTGATAAAGTGTAGGCAGTATCACGAAATAGGCCAGCCTCAATCGATCATTCGCTGTCAATGAGGTTAGAATCACGTGATATTGGTAGATTGTCATAGATTACTGACAAAGTGCAGGCAGTATCACGAAATGGGCCAGCCTCAATCTCACTCGCTGTCAATCGATATTATTGATTTTTTGGCAAACATAGGCTTTTGAGGTTAGAATCACGTGATATTGGTAGATTGTCATAGATTACTGATAAAGTGCAGGCAGTAGTCATTCCTGCCGCAAAACCTGCTGATTGTTGTAACTCTCAAGAGTTCGAAATCTTTTATTTAATTCAAGAAAGGAATTGTGGATTATTGCTCCCATTAGACGTCATAAATACACCAGTGAGATCTACAAAATATGAGGGGCTCCACGGATCTCCTTTTTTGGAGAGGTTTCGGACTCTCTTGTCATCTGACTGCTTGTCACAGGGCCATGAGGCGCGTGACCAGGTGGTGTATAGGGGGATGAATCGCGAACGAACTTGGAATTGTTCTTTGGAGCTGCTACTCGGAAGGTTGGTAAATTTTTATCTATCAGAGCAGAGTAGGTTTTCAGCAGGTTTTCATAGTTTATTCTCAGATTTTCGTGATCTTCTTATTTCACTCTAATTTGCTGGCTTGCTTACTAGGTTTCCTTGTGGCCGTGGGAGTGTAAAAGCAGGAGATCATTAATAATCAAAACTGGTAGTTTCAATGTAACCTAGAAACTTCGCGATGGTTCGATAAAACTATTAGGTTGTCCGGAAAGTTTTTAGACTAATTGCATGGTAAGCTTCAAAACAACGTATCTTTACCAGATGTAGTTGTGAGCGGGCTGGGCATAGGAGATTTGTTTTATGTCCTGTATATGTAACTCTCGGCAGCATGTGCGACATACCGTCTCCTGTTCCCAGTGGTGCCATTGCAATGGACGGCAAGAAGATGCTCTACCGACCAGCTCTCCTTCTACAGTACCGCTCCGGCCGATCCGCGAACGAGGCCCATCGCTTCCTAAGGAGACAATGAAGAAGAAAGCCCCCTCTCGGGCGACGTGCTTCAATTGGTACCGCAAGTTTGACAGCGGTGACGAATCGCTCGAGGATTCCCGACGCACAGGTCGACCACATACGCAGAACAGACAGCTCGTACTCGCCATCTGCGGTGCTCGACCTGATCTTTCTGTACGCGAACTTTCAAACTTACAAATACTCCTAAGTCCACAGTACACGATGCCCTTCGGTATTCAGGAAAAGTCGCGAAGTTGCCTCGAGTCGTACTACATGCTTTGACGCCTCAGGACGAACGGAAGCGTGTTGATACCTGTACTTCTCTCCTCAACCGTCGCTGTGCATTTGCTTGGATCGACTCGATCGTCACGATTGATGAAAATTATTGCGTCTTCAGCAATTTGGTGCGTCGCAGGCACTGGGTGGACTTCGATAAGTCGTCCCAACCACAGCCGAAACGTCCTGATCACGACAAAAAGGAGTCGCTTCCCTTCTGGTGGGACATCAATGGCCCATCAGAGGGGAAGCCACTCTGGGAATTGGTTCCTACCGGTTCCTTGGTAGACTCGAACATGTTCTGCGCTCAGCTGGAGAAAATGAGCGGAATCCTACGCCATCGCAATCCCAAAAGAGGAAAAATCCCTCTTCTCATGGATAACGCCAGACCACACACAGCAAAGAATACGCAGAAGAAATTGGAAGAACTCGGGATTGAACTGGTACCCCATCCGCCATACTCAACTGATCTAGCACCCGGCGACTACCACGTTCTCCGGTCGCTGCAGTCTTTCTTAGCCGGAAAAAAGTTCGCAAATCGGAAGGAAGTCAAAGGTGGTCTCAACAACTTCTTGCTATCCAAGTCTCCGAAGTTCTTCGTTCGTGGCATTCGCTCTCTACCGGAAAGATGGCAATATGTGGTTGATCATAATGGTAAATATTTTGTTGAATGAGAGTAGTTGTTAATACAGTTATTAAGTATTCAATGTTCTCCGACACTAGTCTAAAAACTCTCCGGACAAACTAATAGTTCCTCCCAAATGTTTCGCAAACCATTCTGTGATATTTCATGATCTGCTCTTTATATTATTATAGATAACTACTGTTTCGAAAAAATGTTCTCTTAACGATTTTTTGTTGCGATAAAAACTCTAGTGTCAGGCGGGATTCAAACCCGCACCATTTTTTTTAACGGCTCAAGTTTTATTTATTTATTTATTTATTTATCACATGAGCGTGTCATGAACAACTTATAATAGATCAGCAAGACAAATCGCGAACAAACGACAACAAAGAGCAACCATCAACCTCATGAGAATTATCAGAGATTATTAAAGTGAATTCAATCTTCATAATTAGGAACTACTGCAATCAGATAGGATTCAGATGACAGTCCAACATCTTTAAGAAACAGTTGAAATCTACCGGTACAGAAACCTTTTTACTTAGCTTGATAAGTTCCGACCCAGCCCTAATTGAGAAAAAGTGATGCCGAAACCTAGTTCTTGCTTTTGGTAATAAAAACTTGCGGTGGCTTCCTCGGGTGAATGAGTTTCTCTCCACTACGAAATGGTCTAGTATGAGACTGCACTGCCGGTACAAAATTTTGTGCAACATTATGAGGTCAAACTTCCTTCTTCGGAACTCGAGAGTTTCCAGCCCTAAGTTAGCATTCCGTTCGGCGGCAGAGGGAATGCGATCATAGAGAAAACCAATAGAACGCACAAGAACTTTTCTAGTGAAATTATTTTGAACTGATTCAATCTTCTTAATCAATTTCTTTTTATGTGGGTTGAACACTACAATGCCATATTCAAGCATCGGTCTGACATAAGTTTTATAAGCCCGTATTAAAACGTTGGGATCTCGAGTAGAAAGGGCTCTAAACAGGTTGGAAACCCTTCTGGAGGCATTAAGGACTATAGTATTGCAGTGTTCATCAAAGGCAAGACTGCTATTGACTAAAAAGCCGAGGTCGCGAACTGAGTCCACTTGCTCGATCCTACTCCCATTAACAGTGTAGCCAGCCCCATTGATACCTGGACCAATGCGCAACAGCTTAGACTTAGCGCTGGATAGAGGAAGACCCCAAGAGCGAGCCCATAGCTGAGCGAGATCAACTGCTGATTGAAGCCTATCATGAGATGCTCTATCAGTCACACTGTGATATAATTTCACATCATCAACAAACGCACAACAGCTGACTCCTGTAGAAACAAGGAGCTCAGGTAGCTCAGATGTATAGATGTTAAACAATACAGGGGAGAGGACTCCGCCTTGTGGTACGCCGCTGGTGGCTAGTCTCGAGGTGGAGAGTGAAGAATTTATCCGAACTTGGTAGGACCTTTCAGTCAAAAAGGCCTTCAGCCATAAAACAATCCGCGGGTGGACTCCCACTACCCCAAGCTTGAACAGCAGCTTGTTATGAGCCACTCTGTCGAATGCCTTGGCAAAGTCAAGGTAGACAACGTCAACAGCTCGACCTTCATCCAAGGCGATCGTCCAATCGTTCATCGAGTGCAGCATAGCTGTAACCGTGGATTTCCCCTTTTGGAAACCATGTTGGAAACGAGAAATAACTGAATGCTCCAACAAATGGTCCACAATTCTCTTCTTCAATATTTTTCGAAGGTTCGGGCAAACACAGAAGTGATGCTGATAGGTCGAAAGTTATCCGGATTGGAGTAGGGAGGCTTTTTAGGGATAGGAATAACCACTGCTTTCCTCCATCTCATTGGCACTTCAGATCTCATAAAACTCAAATTAAATAAATATTCCAGTGGACCAGCGATGTATTCAATTACACCCTTGATGAACTTCAAGGGAATGCCATCAGGAGTTAGAGAGGAAGAACTGGGCCAACTAGAGATTAATGCCTGTATCTCCCCAGCCAAGAACCATACCGAGTCTTTCATAACGGGAAACGATGTCATGGCGGGGAACGTCTGACTTCCAGCACTAGTATCAACCTCATCACCTCTCGTGAAGACCTGCTCGAAGCTATTAGCCAAGATTTCGGCCTTTTCTTCATCAGACCAACAGACCGCTCCGGTAGGTCCAAGGAACGGGCCTATTTTACTTTGGCACTTTAACCTGCGATTAAGATAATTGTAGAAGCCACGTTTATTGCCGGATTCGATAATCCTTTTTTCGATCAAGCTATTGTATTTCGCAAGTTTCTTTTCGAATTTAGTTCTTAGGTTATCAAACCTCGACCAGTACTCCCGCATACCAGTAGACACCGCAAGTTCCCATGCCTTAGTTTTCAAGAGAAACAGGCGATGCAACTGCCTTGGAAGCGCAGACTGGTGGACCTTAACTCGCTTGAGAGGGACGAATAGGTCAATACAGTGATTTAATATCGCTAGAAACATTTCGTACATATCATTAACGGAACTCACAGTGGCGAAGGAGCCATACCAGTCGACCTGACTAAGAAATCGCTTGATGTCTTCATAATTGGCCGCTTTGAAATCCTTTAATAAGAGTGTAGACTTATCAGCTTTTGGGAAACGGATACTAAAACTGATGCAAGCATGGTCGCTAGTGCCCAGGGGACAGCAGTTCCTAACCCCGAAAATTTGTTGCGAATTTGTACTAAGCACCAGATCTAGAACATTCCTACCTAATGTTGGCCGATCGACGTGTTGAGTTAACTTGTGCACTTTACAGAAACTAGCAAAAGATTCTTCGGTAATGGAGTGGCCAGCAGGAGTATCAGAATATGACCAACTGATTTTGGGCAAGTTAAAATCACCCATAACAAAACAACTTTTCCCGCAAGAGATAAGGTCGCTCATAGCTTTAATGAGCTTAACTGTTTCATTGTGTGAACAGCAAGGAGCTCTATAAACGATGGTCAAGCGGTAGTATACAATTTCCCAAAGATATCACAACAAAGTATCTCATACGAATTGGGTACGGACTCTGCATATATTAAGTGTGAAAAGAGTGACCGCTTGACAACCAGAGCTACACCTCCTCCCCTTCTCTCAGTACGATCACATCGAAGTATGGAGTAAAGAGGGGCAAAATCACCCAAGATTGAGCCAGTAGTGATATCACAGGTCAACCAGGTTTCGGATAGCGCCACCAAATCGACTTCATAATTCTTAAGTAAAAAGGAAACTGCATTCCGGTTTTTCACAAAGGAGCGTATATTAGCAAGGAAGCATGTTAGACTGTCGGTCTGAATCCGATGGTGGTACGTCGTCTTTTCAGACGAAAAAAGGCACTAGCAGAGGAGGAATCAGAGATAGCAATGCTCTTAGTGGCAGAAGAACAGGTAACATGTTTCGCAGAAAGAGAAATCTCACTAGACACACAATTGTCATCAGCACTGACAGCAGAGGAGAGCTGATTCCTAGTTGGACAAGGCAGACTCAACCCTCGCTCAGTTTTGAGTTTGTCCCTTTCTTCTTTTGGAATAGAGGGACGTATGTAAGGGCGCTTAGGCCACATGAGATTTTTGAGGCGAGGGGCACGTTTGATCATCAATCTGGCAAAGCGAGAGGCAGGTAAAATAAGTTTCAATAGCCTAGATTTATGTGGATACAACGGGCCCATCCGATATGCCGTTACTATAGGACAATCTATTTCTAGGAAATCCATAATGCTACGTACAGAAAAAAGATCATCATTAACTCTTGCTGACGCGTGCTGTGCTGTGCTTTCAGGAATATTGGCAATGACAATTGAGCGAGCTTGTTCAGAGGATTCCTCAGACTTCATGTGAACAACGCGTGGTGGGGTAGCTTGAGTAGATAGACCAGGATTATGAACGAAACTGCTATCCTGGGAAGGACTCAGAGCCGACCTGAGATTCTGAACTTCTGCACGTAGTAAACTGAACATTTGAGACTCATATGGAAGCACAAGGTAACGAGATTTCTATGACGTACAGTTAGTCAAGATTGCTAAATGCCCTGCCGGAAACCTTGCATTTTAAACTCGATTGATTGTGCATGGGCTGAAGGTTTGTTACAATCTTGTTACTACCCGGCCACATTTAAACATGTGAGTTTATTTCTGTTATTGCACAATTTATCGCTTCTGCTATCGCTCTAATAACATTCTCTTCATATCTGAGCTCGGAACAAGAGTCATGCCCGGCTCTATGCTTCCCTTCAAGGAGAACAAGTTTAGCCTGAACTGCTACTGCAATTTCGAAAACATCGTCGAAGTGCAGAGCCGATTCGGGACTACTTCTCCAAAGTACCACCCACCTACCCACGTCATCCATACACAATCAATCGAGTCTGAAATGCAGGGTTTCAGGCGGGGCATGGCGCAATCTTGACTATTTCACAGAAATCTCGTTGCCCTGCGCTTTGGTGTGAGTCTCAAACTTCTTCTAAAGCTTCACCATCTGCAATGTTAGAATCTTTCAAATAGTACCTACACAAGTGCTCCGACACGTCTAAAGGCGTGTCTCGCACTTGCGCGCTTCGCGCGACTTTGCAGCATCATTGATCTATGGAAAGTAGTTTCTGTAAAACTTAAAATTCGCTAACATCTAGGACCTGCTGTGCGCATTATCAGCATCAAGCCGTTCGCCATTTCGGTAGCTTCATCATAGACATTCTCTCCGGACCGTCCATTGGTTTGCTCTGCACAGTACTTCTGTCTCACAAGTTGCTCTTCCGCAACCATTCTCATGCTCGACATCTAGCGTTTCCGGGTATCGTTGACATCTCTTCCGAAGCCAGGTTCCCCCTCACTCGTTTCTTTTTACTGGATCTAATTGCTGGTCCGCCTTTACTGGTCTTCCCTTCCCTCTTTAGTTCCTCCACCCTCCTGGTCCCAACTCCTGGCCCACTTTTTGTTTCCACTTTTAACCCCAACTGGTCTCTTCTTGCTGGCTTTCCCGTCCCGGCCCCTTCTCCAGGTTGTTCCTTTCCTTCCTGCTCGCTCTCCTGGTAAACCCTAGAGGTTCCCTTACTGCCCTTCTCCACCACATCCTTAGTGGGCCTCCCGTGCTAACGGCAGACGTCGGTGACACATATTCAAAATCAGTACGGTTGTTGCGCGACGTAGAGGGCCCATGTTCTGGATCCGGAAGCTCAGAAGACCCGCCTTCCGAATTAAGAAGCTCAGAAGCGCGCGCAGTCGCCGCTATGTCGAGCCTGATGAGGCTATGCATATAGCAGATTCCTTGTTCCCCATATGAATTCCCTTAGCTCCCTTCTTGTTGGTTTCTAGTCCTGGTCCCGACTCCAGGTCCCTTCTTCCAGGTAGAACCCCTCCACCTCGGAATTCTCCTTACTACTCTCCCCAATTAAGCAGCTCTCCCACGCTCACACACGACGACGGCGAGCGAACGCCATGGCATGTCATCGATGTCACATCTTCCAAATCTGTACCCTCTTAGTGATAATGGATCCCCTTACTGATCCTCTTAACTGCTCCCCCCCCCTGACTGTTAACTCCCTACTGGTCCCTCCTTAATGCCTAAACCCTTCTTGGTGTCACCTCCTGGCCTGCTTCATTGATCCCCCTATCGCCCCCCCCATCCCGATGCTTCCTCCATGTCGCTACCTCCTGGTCGCTGTCAGTTCTCCACCCTCGAAGTCTCCCTTATACTCTTACCCCTTTAGTGGTCTTCTTATGCTAATGGCACAAAGTCGGCGGCACAGCTTCTGAAGACGCTCAGGAACGCGCGTAGGTGCTGTTGTGTCAAACAGTAAAAGGATGCGCTTCCCATGCTGCAACAATTCCCACGTTCAATGGGAAATTTTTACCGCGCTGTTGATGATACAGCGTACCTCACTTACGATTAGATTAGATCATTCGACCGCTCTCGCTGTGGGTGATTCGGCGTATCTCACCCAGATTAGATCACTTGACGGACAAACTCTTTTATATATAGGTGGTGATTTTCTAGGATACCTTGCATTTTTCGCAAGATGTAGTGTGATTTTAAGTTTTATACTTTATTTTTAAGATAGTTAACTGACTAAACTATATTTCTACAAAGAAGTAAGGGCGGAACTGCGAATTAGAAAAAAACCTTTGAAACAAAAATAAAAGCCAAAATTCTGTGAAAAATCTATTAGAAAGAATCAAATAGGAGGGATTGAGGGAGGCTGAACTTTAAAAGAAACACAAATTAATCGACACGGTCCTTTCAAGCAGAGTAAAATGCAAGAATTCAGACGAGTGCATGGCGCAATCCATACCACCTATATGTCAGAACGTTTATATTTTTTTCGCTTTCATAAAAGCCCTAAACTACTTCTATATCTCTACTGTGAGCAAAGCTACCACCTTTCAAACAGTGTATACATTTTTTGAGACACCCTGTATATACATACATATATTCGGTGACTAACAAGGGAAGGGTCTGAAGCGTATGTCTAAACGGGGGGAGCGAGTCATATAGGGGGAATCCTCATTCCTCAATTGGTTTGAGAATGTGTTTATTGTTTTTGCCAAGTCGTTAAACCCAAGGGGTAAGGGTCACAGTGGGATACGGCGCAGCACGCGTTTGGGGGTCTTGTACGCCCGCGATGCTTCTGCAGCCAGTGGCTCGGAGCGCAGGTGGGTAGAGGGTTGACTCATGCGAGAGAGGTCAGGGGTGTGGCTCCTCTGCGTTGCTGCACTTTTGCATTCCAACAGATTAGTAGGGATTTTGGGGATTCTGACGTCTATACCATTTTCAGACGTCTTCTGCGCATTTTTCCAGCGGTACTTTGTGGTATTCAACATGGTGATGTATAAATTTTCAGCACCAGTGATACACAGGTGCAAAGTGCACGAAGCAGCACTGGGCACCTTACGGGTAGCCTATAAAGGCTCCAGGCTCTTCATAGTCTGTTTCCATACATGGACCAAAGGCCTCGGGAAAACAATCCTGCTTGGATTTTCAAAGGAGACCACCTTGTGACGTTGGAGGTGGTTCAAGAGAGAAACGAAGTGTGCGGATCCCGCAAATTAAGCTAAACGGCATCGATACACTCTTTCCCTCATGTCTGCCTGTCACCTGGAAAGCAGAGATCTGCTGATGGTTTTCTAGAACCTGACACCAACAATGTCCACCGACGGTCGAGTGGTGATCCACCTGCTCACGCTGAAGTGTGGCCCACCTTTAGACAAAGAATTGTCGAGGGAAGAAACCAAGCTGGCCGAACGGATGGCCAGCATCGGAGTGATTTCACAAAAATATTCATAACTCGGTTATTTTTTAGATATTCAAAAATCCCGCTAGCTTTTTGAAAAGTAGATAAACAGCGCTTCTTTATGGTTACAAACACTTTTAGCAAAAAAGGGATCTTCATGCGGGGCGGACGGGGTTCGATTTCCGAAAATCGACCAGAAATCGAACCCCCTCCGCCCCGCATGAAGATCCCTTTTTTGCTAAAAGTGTTTGTAACCATAAAGAAGCGCTGTTTATCTACATTTCAAAAAGCTAGCGGGTTTTTTGAATTTCGAAAAATTAGTCGAGTTATGAATATTTTTGTGAGATCACTCCGATGACGACGGCGAAGAGTCGATCCGCGATTCAGTTCACGACTTGCAAAAATTGATCATATCTCGGCTATTTTTCCGAAAATCAAAAATCCCGCTCGCTCATCAAAAAATAGAGCAAATACGCTTTCTAACCATATAAGAACCGATTTCCAAGAAAGGGATCTTCATGCGGGGCGGGGGTGGTTCGATTTTCGGTACGTATTTTTGCGACATGGAACCGAAATTGAACCTCCCCTGCCGGGCATGAAGACCGAATTTTTGGACAGTAATTCTTATATAGCAAGAAAGTGCTCTTTCTCTAGTTTTTGAAAAGCTAGCGGGATTTTGAAACTTCGAAGAATTGGTCAAGTTATGAATATTTTTGTGAAGCCACTTCAATTTTTTTTCGCACAAAAATCGAACCAGCAGCCACGCTTGACGACTCCTTTTCTGAAAAACGATTTTTACACTGTGAGAAAGAGCGTTTTATCTTCTTCTTGACAGGCTAGAAGAATTTTCAAAATACGAAAAACTTACCGAGTTATGAACCTTTTTGTTAACGTTTAGTTTCATGCTCCGGTGACGTTGGTGCAAAGTCGACCTGAGGTCGATTCATCCTGTTCGATCCAGAAAATCATGATTTTTTTCACTATGCATTGATCATGACTTGGAAGTTTTTGTGGCAAAATTTTATTCGTATGGGTGGTCTGCTTCGGCTAAAAAAATATTTTTTTTCATGAAAAACGGGAATTTTGCTTATGATCCATCCTAATCATATCGTCATCGCTGCGGAGAATCTTGTTTTTTTGCTGTATCATGTACAGAGCTGGGGTTTTTTTTAGCTACATTTTCGTTTTTTATGACGTTTTCTTAGGATGGGAGAACATTATTTCCGAGAGAAGTCCATCGTCCATCCTTCCTTTTTCCGCTCCATAATCGATTCGAGGAACGCTTCAAAAAATTTATAACGAAAGCACTTAAGGCCTCGTCAGAAAGTAATACTCAAATTTTTATATAACACAATTTCGGAGCACAATTTCAGATGCAAACGTCGCTACTTCAGGTAGAAGAATGTTCCGTGTCCATGGTGTCCTGAAAAAAAAACTCCATAAATTGAACAGTGATGATTGGAAACTGTTACCAGAAGATCTTTATTTTGAAGTGTCGAAAATAGCGTTCAAAATTTTAAAGAATTTTATTGTGTTTTGAAAACATTATTGATCAGGGAACTCGTTTCATTGTCCTCTTCAGTGCCGAAGCCGCACCTGAAAAGAAGAATCTATTAAAGAGTTCAAACTGCACAAGAAACCTTGAAAAAATCAAGAAATACAAGAAATAGAACAGTGGAAGAGAGAGGGAGGGGGTCGTACAAATTCCGCTTAAGAGGGGGGGGGTCGTAAATTTCCAGCAAAAATCGAACCCCACGCTTGACCCTGTCGCGGGCGTACAAGACCCAAGCGCGTGCTGCGCCGTATCCCATTGTGACCCACTACTCCTTGGGTTTAACGACGTGGCAAAAAATAAAAATAAAAAAATACGACGTGGCAAACAACATTTTCAAACCAATTGAGGGGTGAGGATTCTCCCTATATGACTCGCTCCCCCCGTTCAGACATACACTTCAGACCCTTCCCTTGTAAGGGGGCGTTTAGTGTACGCCCGACGCGCGATGCGATGTAATGGTAAGCTCTCATATCGATCCATCACGTCGCGTGATCGATATGGGAGCCTATGATAACATCGCGTCGCGCATCGCGTGCACACTAAACGATCCCTAACACCGTTTCCGACTGCATCATGGACGATTCAGAACAGCTCCGATTATATGGATAAAGAAATAAAAATATTGTTGCTTAGAAATGTTCAAAACATCGGTGATCAGCGGAGGCGGAGGCTTCACGGAAACTGTGCCCCAACAATGGACAATGGAAGGTGCAATGCCCTTCTCTTCAGAATCGTGGATAGTTACGTAATTCTGAAGAGAAGAGCATTGCACTTGGTAGAATCACTACGATACGACGGATTTGTCCTTCAAGTCCCGTGATGTAAGAGACATCACGGAGCGCATTGCCTGGAACCATTCGAAACTCTCTTCTGTTACTCACAGCGGGTGGTATGTATGGTTATGGTTTGGTGTTTAATTGAAACGCAATAACATAGGATTCTAAACACCTCCGCTTTCATTTATATAGGGATGAATGCTGTAAGCAATCACTTATCCAACATCGTCGACCATGGTGCAGTTGTGGAGCCTCGTTATCCTGGTATGTTTAATAGTTTGACCAGATGTTGCGCACAAATATTTTGCGGGATTGACCCTCTCAAATCCACTAAGACATTAAACCTAAATGCGTTAAGCTTTGTCACCTTAAGAGTGGGCATATGTTCACAGACGGAGAACTCGTGAAAAAAGCCATGAATTCCCCACCTCCCTTCAACGTTGGCCAATTTCCTCCATTTTAAAACTACCTTTGTTGACATACTATGTAGCGTTGAGAAAGAAATTTGTTCGTTTTTGTCTGGAAGCGACGCCAGTTTGTGATATAAGGTTAAAAAGGTAAGAAGTTTCGGGTATTTTCGTGGTGCATGATACTACAGAAGTTCCCCAAGCTATACTTCATGTTTGGTTATGCAGTATCCGCTCATCAAATAATCTCTTCAAGCATTATTCATTATGTGGACGTCACTGGACGTCCTGGATAAATTCGATTCTAAATTGTTCCTTAAGAAAAGGGTGAATAAGAAGGATGTGAAAGGGAGACCTTTTTTTATAGGAATTAAAAGGGAGTTCTTTCTCCAAACTCCTCATCCCAGTAACACACAGCGAGGGGATGAGACTACGAAGCTAGTACATATTTTTTTTTTATTTTTTTTTATTCAAGACATGGGTCGCAGCCACACGTAGAAGTAGATTGTTAAAAAAACATCCACGGAGTGACAATAAAGTACAAAAAAAGACTACAAAAAATCCGATGAGATTTATTGCAAACGCAACAGTAGATTCTTGAAACCACGCAGAGATGGACCCAAGGCATCTTGATTTGCATTCAAAACAAGGTTGAACTCCATTATACTCCTGTAGGTGAAGAAAGTTGTTCTGGCTCGCGATTTTACAACCGCAACATAGAGTCTGAGTTTACCCCTCTTATCTCTTGTCAAAGATGAACCGAAAAAGCAGAGTGGGCTAATAGAAACCTTTCCTGTGAGTATTTTGAAAAACATAAGAAAATCAAACATTTTCTTTCTACTATGAAGACTTGGTAAAGACAACATTCTGGCTCTCTCAGCACTATTTGGTATATGGTATTATAGTAACTGATGTCGTAGCATCTCATCATAAGCTTACGAGTAAAACTGTTATGAACGCTCTCCAGAAGCCTGATGTCTTTTTACGAGAGAATTGATTAACGCCGACCTGACTATCTCTATAAGCGTTCTGAATACGAGGGAAGAGATTTAGGTAAGTCTGTTGATAATATCGGTTTGTTGGAAAGCGTTCAGAATAATTATACACGTAAGCTGTTTATGAGATGTTATGGACCTCATTATTGTGATTTGCCAAATGGATCCACTAGAGCAAAGCTGCTTGGTCTTCCTAATCTGTGTTCCAGAAGAAAAAAGGCCGATTTGCTCATGTTGTTAAAAATTCTGACTAAAACCGTTGCAGTTGACCCACTGCCATTCTTCAAGTCTTCGCTAGCTAGAAATAGAAAAGAGAAATTTAGAATCTATGTCTCTGTTGCAAGGACGCAGACTAGGTCAAGCTTCCTCACCTATAGGAATCTCAGGGAGATCAACTGCTTGCTTGGTGATTCCGAAAATGTCACACAAATGTCACTCCCGGCTCTCAAGTCATTTATTGCTTGTAGATTTCTCCTTTTAAGCTAATTCGGCGTTGTATTTTATCTGGCGATCATTTCTTGAGTCTTGATTTGATATGACCTGGTTTCGTTTGATTTCCTTTCCTTTATGTAAATCCACGTGTATTGTATGACACGTCTTTGAATAAATAAATAAATAAATAGCGCAGATATTGCTTAAGGCAATTTAGCAAACATTTTAGTGTTAAATCTCACTAAAGGAATTTAACGAAAACATAGGCAAATCCAGTAAATCGGGTATCGTTAATCGCAAAATGAACACGCTTGAATCAGATTGTTCCCCTTCATCTCTCCCATGCTCCCTAGCTAAGAGGTTGTTATATATATATATATATATATATATATATATATATATATATATATATATATATACCGCCAATGGAAGAACGAGTATATTCAGGCAAAAGGTTGAGGGATAAAGAATAAAGGACAGTGTTACTCAATATTTTTTGGAATGAGCGACGTATTCTACCTCTACGGGATGTGATGGAGGCGATTTGAATGCGTGTGTGACAATACAATGACTTGCGGTGGCCAGCCGACGAACAGTTCAGCGCTTTCCCCTTCCCAGATAGGTCTGGTACCAATTCACCGACCCCGCAGGGATGTAAGGCATGGTTGGCCTCGGCGGAAAATTCGAACCAGGAACCTGGTATCGAGTGCAGGCGACAGTCGGCGCCTCCTCCGGCTGCGCTAAACACACCTCATAAATAAATATATTTTAAATTAAAAGTGGTTTTGTAATGTGTATACGAGGGCTTTTTGAACGAACACTTGCAAAAGGCAGAAAAGACACGCTTAGGTTCATTCTCTCACTTTTCAGATTGCTGGAGCGAACTATGTGTACAGCTCTCTGATTGTGCTACCAGACTGCTCGCGTCAGGAGCACCACCTTACCCGTCAACAAAGGGAAGAAGTAGTGACGAAATTGTCTGCGAAGCCGCCGTTGGGTCACCCAGTGAGTTTTACGTATGTGGCTTGTATTCACCTTATTAGCGGAGGTGGGCAGACCAAAGGAAACTATGCCATATCGGAAAGCGATTGGCAGCTTAGAAGATTTTTCTGACCTATGTTTTTTGTTCCAGCATTCACTGCCAATCTTTCTTCCCTATTTCACCAGAACGTAGAGCTTGAATGCATGGCGTATCCCAAAGGGTTGCTTCTATTAGGTTGTAACGAAATAAATGGCACTGAACCACTGTAAATTTAAACAGTTAATATCTCGGCTTGTATGCAAGTTTATTAATCGAAATAAAAACCATCTGATTCTACACATCTTTGCCAACGTGACACAAGCTTTTTTTATCCCAGTAGCATAAAAATCAGAAGTTCTGGAATTAACGAAATCTTCGAAGGCACTTTCGGCATCCTGTTGGTATTTGAATATTTTCCCTACCAAGAAGTCGCCAAGATGCTTGAAGAAATGGTAGTCTGTTGGGGAGAGGTCGGGAGAAAACGGAGGATGTGGTAGAGTTTCAATGCTCAGCTCATTCAACTTCTGCAACGTCATTCGTGCTACATGGGGGCGAGCATTGTCGTGCAAAAGGAGAACTCGCCTTCGGTTTACCAACGCCGGCCGGATATCCTTCAACTTTTTCATCATTTCTTCAATTTCAATGCAGTACTTCTCTGCCGTGGTGGATTCGCCGGGAGGGAGGAAGCTGTGGTGAATAATTCCCAGCGAACAACACCATACTGTCACCATTACTTTCTTTTGGTGCAATTCCGGCTTCGCAAAAACCTTGGGGCTCTCATAGCTGTCCACCCACTGTGCCGATCGTCGCCTGTTGTCGTACATTATCCATTTCTCGTCACAGGTTGCGATGCGATCAAGGAATGGGTCCGTTTCGCTCCGTAGAAACAGTGCGGACGAGATCTCATATCGTCGGTTTCTTTGCTCCTCAGACAGCTCGTCAGGCACCCATCTTTCCAGCTTTTTGGTCTTTCCAATTTCCTTCAGATGCCGGGCAGCTGTGTTGTGACTGACGCCAAGAACCTTCGCTATCTCCCCGGTACCTTTGTGTGGATCCTCCTCTACCACATCTCGCAGCTTGTCCTCATCAACATCACTATGCCTCCCACGACCTTCATCTTCTTCCAAGCTCTCATCTCCATTCCGGAACTTCTGATACCAACGATACGCCGTCCGAATTGTGGAACATCCTTGACCGAATGCGGCGTTGATCTTCTCGTCCGCCTCCTTAGCTGTAGTGCCCAGCTTGAATTCATACAAGTAAATGTCTCGGATTACCCTTTTGTCCATCTGCAAAAAAGTCAATAAAACTCTAAAGTTTTCCCACTTTTACATAGGAGATTTGGTACTCACCGGTAGAGCAAAGTTTGCGCTTCTAAATGATATGCCACATGTTACGGTTTGTTCTTGATCAAACGCGTAAAGACGCGCCAAAAAATGGCGCGAGCCAGTGCCATTTAATTCGTTACAACCTAATAATTCGTGTCGCGAGAAATGCTTAGTGCTCCAAACAGTTCTTGTTTTTACTTAATAGAGTCGGCATATTTCAGATATACGAGTGCTCTCTTGAGGAGCAGGCCGGTAAATACCTAGATGTACCTTTGAAGGAAAAGGAGCGTCGGGAGTGTCCCAGTGGTCTCAAATGCCTAGATTATTGGAGGTTTGTGAAACATGTTTGATCGTCGTTCTCATGTTCGGCGAACCACTGCTTTAAATAGTGCTTTTATGAAGTCGTACCTAATTTACCAATCTTCAACAGGGAGTCGATTTGTGAGCCATTTCTTGAAAGTGAAATTCTGAACTGGTGGAAACGATAAAATTCTAGGAACTGGGTTCCTGCATAAACTAAATGCTACCAGGATTTAAAAGAGTTTATGGATACGCCAAAGTGTTTATTGGTGAAATGTCGTCTGTCGGTATATAAGTGGGACTCCAGGGGTCGGATTCCAGGGGGGAGGGGGAGGTTCACCAATTTCGGGGAAAGCTAAAGAAGCTTCCGTAGGCATGTGAAGATGCGAATTTACCGTGTTTCTACGAAAACAGAAACGCTTTTTGCGTCATAAACGCAAATTGTTTGAATGCTTAACCGCAATAGTGTACCTGACACTACAAATTTATGAACTCGATATTTTATTTGTAGTCAGTTAATTTCCGTAGTGAAGAAGTACTATAAAATGTTGTAGTACTCTTGAAAAAACACCTGTTTCTAGCGAAAGGTCGAAAACAAAGTCCGTTTAAAAAATAAAACACTGGGTTTCACAAAAAATAAAACATTGGGTTCCATCAAAGGGTAATACGTGCCTGGCGTTCCAGAATGAGAATGGGGGCAATCGGAATTTCTGCTTTTTGATTTTCTGTCTATTTTTAACAGATTTTCTCTGTTTTCTGTTTTCCAGGAAAATAAAATGAAATTAGTCATAAAACAGAAAATTACAATGGAATAAGCAGAAATTTTGCCACACCTATTCAACCGCCAGAATTTAATCTATCAGGTTTGAGCCTCGATGAATCTCTGCATTGATCTGATCGTTGTCCAATTGTTTATCGTAGTGTTGAACCCGAAACCGAGATAGTACACACTTTGTTGACGACTATCGTTTCGGCGATGTAGCCTTCTTCAGAATCTCAAACTTAGGTAATTAAACCAGTTACCCATGTTTGAAAATCTGAAGAAGGCGACATAACCGGAAAGTTAGTCGTCAATAAAGCGTGTACTATATCGGTTTCGAGTAGTTCCACACCACGATAAAGAATTTAATCTGTATCACAACATCATAGCCTCTACAGCAATAAATGATCCTAGGCTATTATAAAAGTCAAAAAACCTGTTTTTGCGATGGTTTTTATTAGAACTGACGCCATACACGCGTTTAATTTGCTTGATTGATGCTGTAAGTGCAACTATCACGTAGTTCATCTGTAGCAGATCTCGCGTCTTTTGTGAATCGCATTTGTTGAGACTCTAGATTGGCTTGCACGTGGCAGGAATTCATTTAAGTACTTCTTGCCTCCCCCCCCCCCCGTTACCGTCAAGTGGAGACGTAGCTGGTCAAATTGGGGAACTCTGGATTGCGGGCTATTTTGACTCAGGTAGCCTGGATTGACAGAACTCGACAAGCCCATAGGTGCTCCAGTCATCTCTTCAAGGGCAGGCCATATTGCCGTCTAGTAGCAACTAATCTTCTTTGAGAAGTAGTAAGGTATTCTAAGACAGTTTTAAATGGAAGGTCTTAAATTATTTAAATGATGATACTAGCAGACGCTATCGATATACTTATCATTGCAGTTACAATCTGGGTTCGGAGTTCTCTGACATTCTTGATGCTGCGGTGACAACGTGGGACTTCTATAAAAATCTCACTGCGGTAGAAACTTCGCTCCGGCTTTTCTTTGACTTCCTACGTTAAAAACGTGACTATCAGAATTGTTATTCTTTTAGATTGGAAGAGCCGCCCAGTTTGGCTGCAATTTCTCCGAAAATGACTTGACACAGGAAATTGCTTGCTTCTTCAAACCATTTGAGCCATAAACATCACGATTGTTTTGTTTCAAAAGAAGTTCGATACATAGACAATCCGATTTATGATGCTTATCTGTGATAGTGTTTGTGTCGATGTTCTCTGCAAATAAATATAGTGATTGTTGAAAAACAATCTTTATTACTGTGTTTGTTTAGAGAATGTCAGATTCGGCCAGCCTTTACTGCCCACCTTGCTACTTATTGCTATTGTTAATGTTATTGCTTATTACGATTGCATAAGGCAATACGTTAAAAAAACAAGACAGGTTAATTTATGCGCCCATGGAGGGCACGCTAAATTCCAGTGATTCGGGGCTCAACAACAAGAGAAAGATTGCAAGGCGAACAAAAACGATTAAAAACTAGTTGAAAAAACGACCAGACAAAATAAAAGACTAGAATTGTGGTATGCTGGAAAGTAACATTAGTCATACGCTCAAAAATAAGGACTAATTGATAGATGAAGGAAATCGCTCGCCAAATGGACCGAATCGGTTAACGTGTTCTAATACGATGACCTTTAGTTAAGGTTTTTTACCCATGCTTTCCCGGGAACGAGGTCAGAATATCCTCCACGATTTGACAAAACGTCTATGGTGTGTAAGCTGAGTGCAAACGAAAGGTTATCGAGAAGAGAGGAAAAATGTCAGACCGGCAGCAACCCGTGATGGATGAATATAATATAGTGCATAGCGATAGGTGAAGCCCTCCCCTTCTAGATAGAGGCTCCTAGGGCCTGATCACGCTTAAGCACAGGTGTAGGCAAGGCACATTCAGGACAACGTCTACCGCTCTTACAAAGACTAGGTGGTCGGAAGAAAGCTGAAAGGAAAGAAGACGGTTGCCATACCATTTAAAAGCTGTAGGAGAGCCCGCCTAGGCCGGGCGGAGAGTCGTTGGATACACCGCCCTCAGAAAGGGGCGGGGCTAAGGGCGCGCCGAGGACCAGATGTTCGGGTCCCTGCCTTCACATGGAGGCATCGCATTTCTGATCACTTCCCTTGGCTCTGCAGCTCTATCCTGAAATGATTTCGTTCTTAAGACAACAGTCAGAATCTTGTTCACCTTATTTGGAGGAAAGGAGTTTCAGCTGCAGCACCAAGGCTTTCTTCAGGTCCCGCCACATTGCTCAGTACTAAGGCGTCGTCCGCGTTTTCCGATAAGTACAGCAACATCTTAGCGAGATACGTCCACAAGGAAAATTGCCTGATCTTTGGAAAGAGAGGACGGTGAGCCGGTTTTGCGCACAATTACGGATAAGCCTTCAACGTAGAACTGACCGGAATCATCCATAGTCTCTAGCTGAGGCGAAAATTGAAAGAATCTAGAGAAAAGAGCGACGTTCGCCTTTCCTCAACAGCCTCCATAACCGAACCGACAGGAAAATGACTTCAGAGTTCCCCGAGATGCACTTCCCAATCGTCTCCTACCAGCTGTTAGGTTTTTGACCGACGTCACGCAAGTTGACGACGGTTTCGCGCAGCAAACTTGTCCAAATAGGGCGGTGCGGGCAGGGCGGGTAGGGGGCGGCGAGCAGCACGGTGTACCGGACGACTGCCCCCCCCCCCTAGGCCGACCTCCCCAAAGGACTCCTCCTAGGGGCTCGACCTGGTTGTGACACAGGAGGAGACCGGTCAGTGCCGTAACCCTTGTAGGGACGCAGTCTAGAAAATAAACCACGTTGGGAAGGAGACCGTGTTTAATTCACTCAGCAAGCGAGGAAATTGGACAATGGAGCCTAAGCAGGCCACGCTCACGGAAAAGCCACGAGTTTAGAGAACCAAAAGATAAATACGACCCGGATCAGTTGGGCGAGCAATCTGAACAAGTCTACAAGAATACTAGGAGGCATCTGGAATACCAAGAGAACTTAAGATATCAATCTTCTTTATAGCTTGTTTGAACTGTGAAGATTTTTCGCAGGAGAGAATTGACACGGGCAGACTTTCAAGTCATTTCGTAGTACAAACAAAGAACGAGTTTATACGCAGTCCTTTTTGAAATACACCCAGGTTATAGTTGTATACGTTGAAACGACTTCTCCTGCAATTCGATGGCGGAATGTCCATTATTTCGACAGGCTCAGGCAAAGCTCACCTCTGAAGATCTTGAAACCAATAAGTAGGTCTGAAACAGTTCTACGATAGAAAAGACTTTTAATGTCGAGTTTTTAAGCCTCACCGTATACCCGGAAATGCTCGACGCACATCCATCATTGGCAAACGCTCTGTAGTACAACAACCTAGTGAAGGTCTTTTGGACTATTTCCAGCGCTAGAATATCTCTAGTTAGATGGGGACTTTAAACAGGACTACAGTATTTAACTACTGGGAGTACGTAGGTTTTATACAGCTTCAACCAAATGCTTACATCAGAGCAGTGGATGTTTCGAAATAATAGATGAACTAGGCTAAGTCCATTTTAGCAACCTCCTGAACCTGATTTGACCAACAAAGGCCTTTAGAAAGAAGCACGCTAATGTCCACCACCTGATCGCACGGGAAAAGAGGAGTGTCATCTGGAAAGCTTATTTCTAATGGGGAGGAATTAAGCGAGAAAACATGACTTTGCTTTTTAAAGGCAATGACCAATCCTTAGACCAGGTTCTCATATTGACACAGCTTCATTCAATAAACGTGTAGCATCCTCTGATTCACTGCGTCTGTATGAAATGTAGACCGTTAATGTCATCGTCGAAAGCCGCAACCTAAATTCTGGGATCCGTCTTGAGATAGCTTGGTAAATTATATGTGTAAATGAGAAACAGGATCGGTAACAAACTACCGCACTGGGGGACTTCCGAGGGACAGTTTCTGGGCAGTGACAGGTGGTTTCCTACTCTCTCGCTTAATTTCCATCCAGAGAGATAAGAGTCAAACCATTGCAACACCTGACCACGAACTCCCTCCCACACTATCTAGCTAAGCAAGAAGGCGGTCATGGTCTATTTTGTCGAATGCCCTGCTAAAATCAAAGTAGATGATATCTACTTTCTTGCCATTGTTAACAGACTGGATCCACGAAGTAGTACAGTCTACTAGCTGGGTACACGTAGACGCTCTGGGCAGGAATCGATGCTGTTCCACGGGTATGCACTTGATCTTGGTGATCTACTCTAGCAATCTTTTCTTGACAATTCTCTCCATAATTTTCAAGGGGTAGAGAGTGTACTAATGGGGCGGAAGCCGTCGATATTCGAAGCACTACTAGTTTCAGGGATGGGAGTGATGAAAGCGTACTTACTTACTTCAGGGACTTCCGTAAACATTAGGGAAATGTTAAATAAGTGCATAAGAGGTGTAGCGAGATGCTTAGCAAACCTCTTGTAGAAGACTTGAGGGATTCCATCCGAAGTTAATGACTGTGAAGGTCTCAATGCTTGTAATTGCTTAAGCACTTCATGGAAAGTGACAATCGGAACATCCATAGCAACATCCGTTTGAGGTAATGGTAGAGGGCCAGGTTCACCTGTAGCTGTAAATATACTCGCAAAGTAGTCCGCAAAGGCTGAAGCTTTGTCAGTATCTGTGGAATACTTTTTACCCCAATCATAAGTCAAAATTGGTTTGAGCTTGGACTGTTTCTTGAATTTATTCAAGAAGGAAGCGAGGCCTCTGGCATTCCTGAAAGAAGCAAGTCGCCTCACTTTGTCGCCAAGAAGCGCTTAATATGACGTTCAAGTTCCGAAGTCAACTGCTTAAACTGATCAGATTTAGTTAAGACGTTCAGGCGAAATAGTCTGCATCGTTCCTCAAACGAGATAGTAATGTGGGGAAGACAGCCCGGCATACAGCTGTCACGTTTAAATGGAACAAATCTATCAATGATACTTTGAAGTGTGGTGCAAAAACGATTATAGAGATCGTCGATATTGAGAAAATCGCTAAAAATGGACCACCAATCGAGACGCGATAATTCGCGTTCAGTTGATTTAGCATTCATCGCCTTGTAATCGCGAAGCTGGCACATCAGTGAAAAATAAGCTAAATGCGACAATTTGAAAAGTACAACGTTGTGGTCCGATGCCGCGACGGATGGGAGTAGCTGTGCATCTACTATGGTCTCAGGAGGCGCTAAAATTACATCGAGAATGCTATCCCCACGAGTTGGAAACGTAGCAAATTGATTCAATGAAAGCGCATCGAAAACGGTTAATAACCTTTGATCTGAAGGTGACGTAGCGGCACCCACGGACCAACCAATAGAGAGATTCAAATCTCCTAAAATAGTTGTTATGGATGGCTCTGCAGAAGCTAAATCACCAACAACGGATAGAAGCTCATCATCCTGCTTGGCGGTAGATCGAGGAGATAGGTATACAAGGATGAAGCGATGCTTCCCCCCAATAGGTTTGTAGACATCAAAGCAAATCACGTCAGATGTTAAATTTTCACAACTAAAGCTGGTTTCGTTAAAAAGCACCAAATCATGAATGAACACGCAGACTCAACCTCAAATTTTCGATGTCCTGTCTTCTCGGACGATGGAGAACGGAAGATCACGCAAAAGCTCGGAGTCTAATATTTTACTGCTTAACCAAGACTCAGTAATGAAAATCAAATGGAGTTTGTACTTATCAATGAAACAATGAAGATAATCAACTTTCTTAACTAGACTTCGGGCATTAAGTAGGACGCAAGTAACGGTAGGGATATGGTTAACTACTAATTTTTTGGAACTGAAGTAGCTGCTGGTAGCCTCGAATAATGAGGTATACCAGCAGCCTTCATCAGTTCACCCCTGTAGACGACGAACACTCGATTACCGCCATGCTTTTTTTCATTTAACTCACGAGCTCGCTTCCTGAGCTTAGCATCTTCCGCGCGCTCTTCACCCGTCATCGATTTTCTGACGAATACGTGATTGCAGGGCGCAGACGATTGCAACCTCTTCGAACGCGAGAGAGTTTCAAACAGAAAACGCTGTGATGAGAATACACATTTCACAAGCCTAGGTCTACCATCAATAACCTTACCCATCCTAAAAATGTCGACTGGACGGGTTTCGACGTCGAGCGTATCTAGGATACCGGCCATGTAATTTTCGGGGTGTATTTGGCGCTGAGATGGCAAGAGATGTCCCTCAGGCTCCGACACACCATAAAATGTTGCCGTCCAAGATTGCTTATCGGTCTCAATAAAATTTGCGCAAACCAAAGGATCTTACTCACGAATTGATCAAGCAACTTGATCGCCTCGGGCGCTTTCTCCGCGAAAATATGCTGGATTTGGTTTAGCAGACGAATACAGTCACTGTCGAATAGTGGTGACGAAGTTGGGATAGAAACCGACTCAGGATTTTTATAGCTAGGGGACGGACGGGGACGGTTGGGATGGCATAACGAGACAATCGAAACATAGGGACAAAAATATACGAACAGTGAGACAGCACTTACAGATATTCTTACTATTCAGCCAATTTCAGATCTAAGCAACAAACTTTCAACTCGGCTTCTGATTTGCTTCCGTGTTAGGGGAAACTGAAAATGCTTAAAGAATTTCAGGTACAAACTACCTGCCCATAAATGAAAGACATTACTCGCAAATTGGTTCTTATCCGAGGTAACTGTAGCTTAGCGGAGAGGGCACTTGCACTTGTTAGAATCACTGCAATACGACATATTTGTGCTTCAAGCCACGTAATGTAGGAAACATCACGAAACTCATTGTCTGGAACCATTCGAAATTCTATTCTGTTACTCGCAGCGGGTGGTGTGTATGGTTATGGTTTGGTGCTTAATTGAAACGCAATAACATAGGACTCAAAACACCTCCGCATTCATTTGTATCCGGATGAAAGCTGTAAGCAATCACATATCCAACATCGTCGACCATGGCACAGTTGTGGAGCCTCGTTATCCTGGTATGTTGAAAATATTAGGTTGTCCCATAAGTCCCCGCCGTTTTTTCAACGACTCATTGCGGATTTCGCCGCGGTCTCTTGCATAGCGCTATACAGCTTTCGAAAGTGAATGATTTGCTCCATCAGAGCGTGTATTGCATTCCTTTTTTCATCCAGAATTTTGTCAATTTTAGGTCACTAAAGTGAAAAGTGAAAAAGTGAAAAAGTGAAAAAGTGGCCATCTGCGCACTTGTTCACCGCTTAGGTTTGGAAATTTTCGCACAGTTTTTCATAACGTTTGGAAGACAATGTTCTGTACTACAAGAATGTATGTTGGTCCTATTTGCTCATTTGTCCTTTATTGATTTTTAGGTCATCAAATTGGAACGTCCGAATTTTACCGACAGCTCCTGCTTTGTGGTGGACTTTTTTGCCTGCTGTTATATGTCGTTCGAAAGAGAATGTCTTGCTCAATAAGAATCTGTGTCGCGTTTATTGACTCATACTGATTTCTGTCGAATATCAACAACTGAACAAGGAGAAGGACCTGTTGGTGAAGATGAATTTTCTCTTTTTGGAATTTTGTTGATATTCGACAGAAATCAGCTTGAGTCAATAAAAGCGACACGAATTCTTATAGAGCAGGACATTTTCTTTTGAACGACATATAACACCGAGCAAAAAAGCCCTACCACAGAGCAGGAGTTTCGGTAAAAGTTCGGACGGAAAAGTCCTACGTCCCAATTTGATGACCTAAAAATCAATAAAGGACAAATGAGCAAATAGGACCAACGCGATTTTTGTAGCACAGAACATTACCCCAAATGCTATGAAAAACTGCGCAAAAAATTCCAAACCTAAGCGGAAAGAACAGCTGCGCAGATGGCCACTTTTCACTTTTCACTAAAAATTGACAAAATTCAGGATGAAAAAGGAAAGCAATATATGGTCTGATAGAGCAAATCATTCTATTTCGAAAGCTGTACATATAGCGCTACTCAAGAGGCTGCCGGCGAAATCCGCAATGAATCGTTGAAGGAAAGCGGTGGGGACATATGGGACAAATTAATAGTTTGACCAAACCTTGCGCATAAATATTTTGCGGGATTGACCCTCTCAAAACATTAAACCTAAACGCGTTAAACTTTGTTTTTTTAAGAGTGGGCATATGCTCACAGACTGAGGACTCGTGAAAAAAGCCAGGAATGTTCCTTCAACGTTGGGCAACTCCCTAAATTCTTAAAACGACCTTTGCTGACATACCACGTAGCGTTGAGAAAGAAATTTGTTCGCTTTTGTCTGGAAGCGACGCCAGCTTGTGATATAACGTTAAAAAGGCTAAAAGTTTCCCTGCTGGTGGCATTTTTGTGGTGCATTATTCCACAGAAGTTCCCCAAGGTATCCCTCATGTATGGTTATGGAGTACCCGCTCATCATATAATCTTTTCAAGCATTATGCATTATGTGGGCGTTACTGAACTCCATGGAAAAATTCGATTCTAAATTGTTTTCAAGAAAAAGGTGAATAAGAATGATATGCAAGGTAGGGAGACCTTTCTCCATAGGAATTAGAAAGTTCTCCATAGGAGAACTTTCTCTAAACTCCTGATCCTATTAGGGGGGGGCCAAAAGTAATGAGACACCCCACGCCGTGTCCATATATCTCGTGGCTGGAGTTTGGTTTCGTGCTTGTTGTATTTGTATGTTTGTCTGCTACTTACTGAAGCCCATCTGAAAAGTTACCACTTCCGCTCTTTCCAGAAGCATGCCAAAAACCCCAGCCTGTCTCATGCCGAAACCCCAGTCTGACGAGTCGACCTGTGTCGCTCAAATCTCCCCCAATTCCCAACCCCGAGCAGCCTGGGCTCAATATTCACGCAAGATGAGAAGCACGTCTTCTACCTTAACTCTGCCAAGCAGCGAGTCTGGGTGAGGCCTGGTGAATTGTTACCGACCTTCTTTCGGCGAGATGTTCACGGCGAGAAGCATCTTTGGAGCTTTTGGGTCAGCTTTTGGGACAGATCGGTTTACCGGAGGCTGTTTCCCAAGAGCACCGCGATGAACTCCAAGGCCATGGTGAACGAAATAGAGGAGATGGGCCGGCGACTCGCTCTTATTCATTCGCAGCGCTTCAAGAAGGTCCTCCTCTTCAACAACGCCGCACCCCATCGGGAACAAGTAAGCACGGATAAGCTTGGCCAGCTGAGCTACGTTCACATGCCTCACCCACCGTATTCGCTGGACATCTCTCCATGCAACTACCACTACTACTTGAGCCTACAGGACTTCCTAGTCGGAAGGGACACAAGAACCCAAGCAGTCCCTGACAACCATATCGAGCAGTTGATCAACACCAGGCTCAAGCAGTTCTGGAAGGATGGGATCAGGAAGTTGGCTGAGCGATGGCAGCAAGGTCCTTGCCCTCAATGGCAAATACACTCCTCAGCATCGTTGAGTTGTAATTGAGTTATAAGGAGATGAAATTTTTTTTCATTTTGTCTCATTACTTTTGGCCCCCCCTAATAGTATTAAGTTGTCCAGAAAGTTCTCAATGTTTTGAGTGCTTCAATTTGAACTACCGTAACTTTCTCAAATCTTATCGGATTTAGTCAAAATAAGCACCGTTCGAATCAGCACACTTTTGCCAACGGGTCTTCTGTCGACCGACTTATTTCATCAGCGAAGAAATTAGGTGGTCGAGATTTGACGAAATCCACGAAAACTGGGGGGCCCCTTTTGTTGACCTATGCTGACCGAAGTTGACGCAGTTTCCTGTGCATTTTGTCGATTTCCTTACAGTAGGACTCTGCTGTGATCGTCTGGCCTGGTGTCAAAAAGTTGTAGTAGATCCCACCAGCCGACCACCACCACACAGTGACCATTTCCTTTTTTGGTGGAGGTTCGCCTTTGGAAAATGCCTAGGGGGTTCGTCGGCGTCCAATCACTGTCCGGAACGTTTCCAGTTATCATACAGAATCCACCCTTCATCACAAGTATGACTCGATCCCGAAACGGGCAAGTTTTGTCGCGTGAAAGCAGAGAAGAACAAATCTCGAAAAGTGACAATTTTTGCCGCTCATTCAACTCGTGGTGCACCCACTTTTCGAGCTTCCTCACCTTCGCAAGGCGTTTCGAAGCATCTGCAGCTGCAGTTTTACTGACGTCTAGCTCTACCGCAATCCCGCGAACTGTTTGTAATGGCTTCCACCAATTCCTTCAACTCGTCGTCCAGGATTGCTCTAGGTCGATCTCTAGGGTGAAATCCGAGGCTGAAATCTCCGGTCAAAAATTTACTGAACCATAAGCACACAGCTCTGCTTTCTCCAACACTTAATCCTCCCGACTTGATTGATTTGTCGAGCTGCCTCGGCTGCAGATTGTCCCAGTATGAAGCCAAAATAAAATATTGTCCGAAATTGCGCCTTTGACATACTTCAACAACCACTTCAAGAAAATAAATATAGAGCAACGTTGAAACATATATTATTTAGTCAGATAGAGCGAGAAATTCTGCGCAGAAAATAGCATTAATGCGCAATGCAAGTTGAATGTTTACTTAAAAATAGACGAATGAAAAATGGTAACACAAAACGCTAAGAACTTTCCGGACCTAGTAAGACACATCGAAGCGATGAGAATACGAAGCTGGTACATATTGCGCCATTTATCAGTAGGCTCACCTAAATCTCTTCCTTCGTATTCAGAACGCCTCTAAAAAGGTGACAGTGGCAGTTGTATAGCATTAGAGATGATTACTGGAGAAAGCTTTCTTCGAAAGAAGGAGTATGTACGGATCAGGCTGTAGGCTTCCGCTTCCGTATTGGTTATTAAGAAGATATGAAGAGGATGAGTCCTATACATTTTGCTGTTCAACGAGGGCTAATTCTGCGATAGTGATTACGGTGGACGCGTCTCCATAAAGTAAATGTTGAGAGATAGTCAGGTCGGCGTTAATCAATCCTATCGTAGGGCCGTGGGTTCTATGTAGTTTCGCGGGTTGTCACACTTACAAATCAGTTGCTCCACAATGAATGAAAATCTGAGAAAAAATCGGAGGCGGAGAAGGGTGACCGTGTCATCAACTGCTTCTTTTCACTGATTCAAGTAAATGGGAGGTTCACGAGAGAGCAACAATACTTCTTACCTCCACACACAGATGATAATCCAAACACTTCGTGCCAAAAAGACGTTTTGCACAAGGAAAAAGCTAAATGTAGAGTGAATTTCAAGCGCTGAGCATAAATTTGCTTAAGACAATTTAGCAAGAATTTTAGATCTCACTAAAGAAATTTAACGAAAACTCTGGTAAATCCAGTAAATCGGGTATCGTTAATCGCAAAATAAACACGCCTGAATCAGAGACTGTTTTTCTTCATTTCCCATGCTCACTATCTAAGAGGTCCTTAAATAAATATATAATATTACATAATATACCGCCGATGGAAGAACGAGTATATTCAAGCAAAAAGTTAAGGGATAAACAATAAAGGACAGTGTTACTCAATATTTTTTGGAATGAGCGACGTATTCTACTTCTACGGGATGTCCTGGAGGCGATTTGAATGCGTGTGTGACAATACAATGACTTGTCATGGCCAGCCGACGAATATGTAAGCGCTTTACCCTTCCCAGATAGGTCTAGTACCAATTCACCGACCCCGCAGGGATGGAAGGCTTGGTTGGCCTGGGCGGGAAATCCGAACCAGGGGGCTGGTATCGGGTACAGGGGACAGTCGGCACCTCCTCCGACTGCACTAAACACACCCTATAAATAAATATATTAGGTTGGTGCATAAGTTCTCGGACATTTGATCCCTCCTGAATTGAAAGCGCGTTTTCCCGCCAAATTTCTCACATGTATCAACGCGTAAATGACCGATCGATAGAGAAAGGAAAGGGCTACGAATGTGTTCCTAACTTTTACTTCTGCATCGTTAACGTCAGCTATTATGGCTAAGCAATTCATCCCACCTGAGACGCATATCCGGCACGTCATGTTATTCCTGCATCAATCTGTCCTCAATGCCAACGAACCGTATCGTCGCCTGAAGGATGTTTACAACGAGAGTGCTCCTGCTCGAAGTACTGTGTACCAGTGGTTCTCGAAGTTTGCAGTTGGTGAATTCTCCGTTGAAGATAATGAACGAGAAGTGTGCCCGATGACACTGGATTTGGATGGCCTCCGAAGTAGAATGGAAGCGGACCGATACCAAACCACTCGCGAACTATCCAGCACTCTTGGTGTTAGTCACTCAACATTCGTTCGAGGATTGACGTCGATTGGCAAGGTGCAAAAATTGGGTCGCTGGGTACCTCACAACTTGACACAACATGACATGGATCGCAGAGCCGATGTCGCTCTGTCTCTCCTTACCCTCAGACGTACCCACGGATGGCTGGACAACCTTGTCACCGGGGATGAGAAGTGGATACTCTACTCTAATTATCAACGGCGTGCACAGTGGGTTGACGCAACTGGAGAGGCAGAGGACGTTCCGAAACCCGACCTTCACGTGGAAAAGGTGATGCTATGCATTTGGTGGAGCGTTCTTGGCGTAGAATACTGGGAGCTGCTGGACGAAGGGATAGCAGTGACGGCAGAGGTTTACGCCAACCAACTGAGGAAGTTGAGGGCCCACCTTCAAACCACACGAGGAGAGCAAGTGAAGGTGTGTTTTCAACCGACAACGCTAGACCGCATATTGCTAGAGCGACGGCGGCTGGGCGGCTGGCGGACTACGCATGGACCGTTCTTCCACATCCACCTTACTCACCAGGTCTCGCTCCTTCTGATTATCATTTGTTTTCAAGCCTTCAACGCTATTTGGACGGCCAGCAATTTAGGAACCGAGAGGATGTCAAGGAGGCACTGCTCACATTTTTCGAATCACAACCGGCCGCGTTTTGGAGAAAAGGCACCCATGACTTACCAGCGCGTTGGCGAAAGACAATTGATGTAAAGGGTGGTTACTTCAAATGATTTATATTGTTGTTCGTATGTTGTGATAATAAATATTTCATGCCCCAAATGTCCGAGAACTTATGCACCAACCTAATATTTTAACAGATTTGCTTAAGCCTTGAGCGGCTGGTGGAGAGGCTATATGTTGTTACAGGATGTTACTAGTTGGGTCTTCAGCTTACCGGTTTCATGCTGATATCAGCGGCCGACCCATCCCCGTATCCACGGGTGGGTGCTGACAGACCTGGAGGATGTCGCGGATGTTACGTGCGGTCAAACAGCGCCGGTGGTGTATGGCGAACACCGCTGCAGGGAAAGCAGAAGATGCGGGTTCGAGTCTCGCCTGGTGCAAGAGTTTTGATCGCAACAAAACATCCTGTAACAAAACATATTTTGAATTTGAAGTGGTTTTTGTAGTGTGTATACGACGCATTTTTGAACGAAAACTGCAAAAGGTAGAAAAGGGACAGGCGTAGGTTCATTCTCTCACTTTTCAGATTGCTGGAGCGAACTATGTGTACAGCTCTTGGTTTCTGGTACCAGACTGCTCGCGTGTGGAGCAGCACCTTTCCCTTGAACAAAGGAAGGAGATAATGACGAAATTGTTAGCGAAGCCGCCGTTGAGTAACGATCAGCCAGTGAGTTTTGTAGCTTGTATTTCACTTTATTAGCGGAGGTGGGCAGACCAAAGGAAACCATGTCATATTGGAAGACGATTGGCAGCTTAGAAGTTTTTTCTGACCTATCTTTTTTGTTCCAGCATTCACGGCCAATCTTTTCTTCCCTATTTCACCAGAACGTAAAGCTTGAATGCGTGGCGTATCCCAAAGAGTTGCTTCTAATTCGCGTCGCGAGAAATGCTTAATGCTTCAAGCAGTTCTTGTTTTTCCTAATACAGTATCATATTTCAGATATACCAGTGCATTTTAGAGGAAGAGGCCGGTGACTACATGGCCGTACCTTTGGGGAGAGAAGAATACCGAAGGTGTCCCTTTGGTTACAAATGCCTATCTTATTGGAGGTTTGTTAAATATGTTTGGTCGTCGTTCTCATGTTGAGCTAGCCACTGCTTTAAATTATGCTTTTATAAAGTCGTACTTAATTTACCAACCTTCAACAGGGAGTTTGTCAGCCATTTCTTGGAAACAAAATTATGAACTGGTGGATGGAAACGATAAAATTCTAGGAGCTGGGTCTCTGCATAAACCAAATGCTACAATTAGTTAAATTTAAAAGAGTTTAAGGATACGCCACAGTGTTTATTGGTGAAACGTCTGGTAGTATAAATGAGACTCCAGGGGCCGGATTCACCAATAACGAGTAGAGCTAAGGAACGTTCCGTGGGTATGTGAAGATGCGAAGTTACCGTGTTTCTAGGGGAACAGAAGCGCTTTTTGCACCAGAAACGCGGATTGGTTGAATGTTTAACGGCAACATGTAGTACCTGGCACTAGAAATTTTTGAACTCGATATTTTCTCTTTATTCGATTAATTTCCGTACTGAGGTACTATAAAATGTTCGGGTATGCTTGAAAGAAGACGTGTTTCTAGCAAAAGTGAAAAAAGACCGTTTAAAAAATAAAATAAAACACTCAGTTTCATAGATCAAAGGGTGGTACATGCCTGGCGTTCAAGAGTGAAAGTAGGCGATCGCGCACGCAAGCTGAGAAGCGCCGTTAAGGCCCTTGGAGACCTGGGAGCACACAGGATGGAGATTTTTGTCTTTTTTGTTTGTTTGTTTTTTTTTTGTTTTTTTTTATTTTCTTTGTTCGAAGCATGTTATGACGTGTATGAAACTTTTTCCCATTCTTAGGCACACTATATCTATTTTTGTGCCCTTACAAAAAGACCCCATTTCTAAAACGGAGCTACCTGAATACCTTGATAGGATGTACAATGCCAAGCTGAAGCTTTCGGGAGAGCCATGGTCGATACTACTGTTTACAAATGGAAGTGCTACAAAGATGCAAGTGATCTGTTTGACAAGAAGCTAACTAAATTCAACAGATCGGTGTGGAAAAAAGTCCAAGAATCTGGAAGCAAATCGGCGTTTTACAACTTTATAAACTCCAGGATAAACAGCAAGAAAGCGGTCTCCACTTTGCATAAAGACGATGGGTCACCCGTCGTTTCGATAAAGCGGAGCTCTTCGCAGATTTCTTTGGCAGTCACTGTTAGAATATTTGTGCCACACGAGGTTCATAGGTGGACAATTTATTCAGTAGGGCCTGACGTTTCGTCGTCTTCAGAAGCCTAAACATGGTGTGAAGGTTAGATTTGCGCTCTACCTCACCAAGCGCCTCAACCACTCTAGCATTTTCGACCTACTTGAACTCACCAATGTCCACCGTTGAGGGCATATGTTCGCCCTGTGACCAGTAGAGGCGAAGGAACCACACTGCGGATATCGCTCTCTGATCATTTTACAGCTCACAATGAGGCACAAACGGCAAGAAGTCACTTGTTACGGCTAGACACTCATTTCGGTTGTTCATTACTGGATTCCTCGTAGAAACCCAGAATGTTTGATATCACTCTCAATGGCCAATATTGTACATTTCACCTCGTAGTCGCTTCCGTCATGCGCATCAATTCTATGTCTTCCAAGTGGGCTGGATTGCAATTCACGTCTTTTGCTGGCTAAATGTTCTTTTATGCGAACCGCCAGAGCTCTTCCCGTTTCCCCAATGTATTTTGCGCTACAGCTCAAACACTCAATTTGATAAATTGCTCCTATCTTTGAGCAATCTCCAAAGCTACGGTTTGGGCAAATAAAGCGGCTCTCCGACATGCACTGCTTGTCATAGAGTCGATTTCGGACCAGCTGTCGTCTGATACTGTCCCCAGGAACGTTCACCAAGACAACATCGTGCTGCAGCTGCGCTGTAACAAGAACTCTTTGAATGTCAGCAGTAACTCTGTCGGAGATGAAGGGAAGAACGATAGGCATCTTACCCATACAGGGTCGATCTCGACTATTATTGTAAGATCTTCGTTGGTGACCTGATACCGCGTAGCCATTCGAGATGGCTATATTTGCAGCTAGTCGCAGTGATTCTTGTCGTTCATTAGGTTCTGTACACATCTTTACTGCCGTTCGAAACATGTTGCTTACAACAGCTCGTTTCACAGAAGTAGGATGTGCAGACCTGGGGTGAATCAGGATGTTCATAGAGTTTGGTTAGCGGTACCATTTCACGCTAACTTCCCTGCCGGACACTTTGATTTGTGTGTTGAGATAGGCGAGCCAACCATTATTCGATGTCTCCCGAGTAAACCTAGTGTACTGAGATTGCTCGTTCAGTAACCTGAAACACTCATCCATTTCGAACTGTGTCGATGTTACGATACAGCAATCATCTAGATATCTGCAGTACATTAACGGTGAGCGGTCAAGCACCGGCTGAACCATGTTTAGGCCTCTGAAGACGACGGAACGTCGAAAGGTCAGGCCCTGTTGAATGAATTGTCTACCTAAGAACCTCGTGTGGCATAAATATACTAACAGTAACAACTTACAATGCCGAGGTTTTAAGAAGAGAGAAGTTGGGAGCTTCTTTGACAGTGTTTACGTTAGTGGGGAAGCGGATGAGTATATACCTAACCCAGAAAACAGCTTTCAGAGGATGCAAGACTCAGTTTGGTTCAATAGAGGAAAAATTGGAGGTCCTCTCTCTAAGTGGCCAAATTCCTCGTCTGAAACAGCAGACGGTGTTCCATTTCACTTTTTAAAAGGAAGTCCGCTCATATTTCGACTTCTTTAGAATTCTTCTTTACCTTAAAATATTTTTTTCGTGTTGAAGTGCCTAGGAAGTGGAAATGTTCTTTTGTTACACCTATACCGAAGAAGCCTCCGTATAATAATCCAAGTAGTTATAGGCCAGTAAGTATTACCTCAATATTCTGTAGGTTTTTTGAAAAAAATTTCAAGATGTGTATCGCTATCATTTAGAATCAAATCGTATTTTTTTCTCACTATCAACATGGGATCAGGAAAGGAAAATCGACAGAAACACAATTATTGGAATCTCTTGATGATTGGACTTTGAGTATCGATAATGTATATGGATGTGATCTACTTTGACTTTGAATAAGCATTTGATAGAGTCTTCCATAAACCCCTTCCGTTAAAATTAAATCAGATTGGGATCTATTCCGCCATAATTGCATGGATCAAAAGATTTCTTGCTTTAGTGTAAGGGCAGCACCTAGTGGTGTTCCTCAAGGTGCGGTGTTATCACCTTTGTTGTTTATTACCCATGTAAATAATTTACCACAGAAAATTGAACGCCTCGGAGTTACTTGTAAGATGTTTGCGGACGATATTAAGATCTTTGGTTGCTTGCCGAATAAAGACGACTCGATTAGTGCTCAAGCTGCCATAGACGAGGTTGGTGTCAACATTGTTGAAGTTATCCTTATCCTACTATATATAATCGGCTAATGCCACGTGTCCGTCACGGGGAGTGGTGACTGAAGCCAAGGGATGCCTACGACAGTGCGTATGCCAGCCGGGCTTTTTTGAGCTTAACCATGGCGATTGCTGGCGAACTAATAACCTTGGCGGCGGATCGTCCAAGTTTACGATATATTCAGCAGGCAGCGCGTCACGGTATGAATGGGGACCAAATACGGAGCGCAGTAATTCAGAAAACGTGCCCCAGACGACGTCCAACGTGCGATTCAGAACGTTCAACTTGCGTAGTGATTCCGGGTAAGGAAAACAAGGAAAACCACGAGGGGGACCAGTGAAAAGGAGACCAGCAAATGCAGATCACAAGAGGAGGAAAAAGGGGACCAGTATTTCCCTCAATATCGTACAATGTGCGTAGGGATTCAGAATACGTGCTGAAGACGTCGTCCAACCTGCGTAGGAATTCAGAAGACGTGCCGCAGACGTCCAACTTACATGGGGTTTTCGAGTCATGGCACGTGTGTCGCGGTGCAGAAGTGTCATAGACGTCGCGGCAACATGGTGACACGTGAGTCGGAATTCAATGTCACATGTGCGTGTTTGACTCTCTCTCTCCGTTTCTATGCCAGCACTTAGATAGGGAAGTGTTATGTTTCTGCAGATTAAGCACTTTGGATTGGGACTTTCATCACCTGTTTCTCGCCACGTAGAGAACGGGCAATTTGGAAAACAAATCGTGTACATGCGATAGAGGGTGGATGGTCTTCATAGGAGCAGTAAAGGCCCTGCTATATCTCGCTGCTCTAAAAGTAAATCCGATTTTTACTCAATAAAAGTAAGGAGGTCTAATTAGAATGAAGGAAGATTGAGTTGTTCTATTCTCGGGGTTGGGGGCGAGCCCCAACCAGACGTTTGGCGCCCCCCAGGCCGCTGAACGTCTGGTCTGCTGATAAAACGAATGTGCTCCACCTGGGACCCTCCAATCCCAGACACACGTATGAGGTCAACGGAACTGCTCTGGTAAATGTTGATAGTGTTAGCGACCTTGGCTTTCTTCTTGAAGCACTTTAGGAAGATTTCTAGCAAAACCGGATAGAGGCTGTTCCTCTTATTCAAGTTCCTCAGTTCTAGAGATCCTTCTCTTCTCAATAAGGCATACAAAATCTACGTACGCCCGATTCTCGAATACGGCACATGTGTATTCTGTCCGCGAAAGAATTCCGAAATCGACAGGCTAGAGAAAGTCCAGAATAGTTTCACCAGGAAGCTGTTCATCCGCATCCTTGGCTTCACATACAGCAGCATTCCTCGGGGAATTATTAGAATCAAAATGTTAAACCTTGATAGTTTCCAGCTTAGAAGAAAAAAGAGCGACCTCATCATGATGTGTATAAAATAATGCAGACGTTAGTAGGGTTAAACTCTCACAAATTCTTCACATTTTCATGTTCACGTACGAGGGGACTAAAGCGAAAATTGGTCGTTAAACCACAAACAACACTTAGGCGTCATTTTTTCGCTTTTAGAGCGGGATCGGAGTACTCCAGACTGAGCAAAAAGGTGCAAGTTCCTAGTAGTTTAGCAAAATTCAAAAAACTTATGTTCTACGGCTTTACGCTGATTGTTTTTTAACGTTTTGTTGTTGTTGTTTTTTTTTCTTCCCACATATGGTATCACATGTAATAAATCAATCCTGCACACCATGGATTAAATGCAGTAGCTACAGCTATGGCATGTTAGAGCCACTCATTTCAATCTTTCGCGCTGTAAAATCGATTTCCTAGTAGAGGGGGACTGATTTTATAATAACTATTTGGGCCAAACTACACAAATATACCAACTCCTCTTACAGCGTGAGTAGAACCAAACAAGTCAGCCTTATCTTTTCTTGTTCTGAATCCTACAGGCGCAATTCCGACCATATCTGGTCATGCTCAATTCTCCCCCCCCCCCCAATTTTGTGGGCACCTTTAATAACACCGCATCGCAAGGCGATTCAAGTATAAATTCGCCCTTAAGCAAGACCTATACTTTAATCGTTGATAGGCGTGCAATCTGCAAATATCGATTGAATGCGCCAACTAATTAATATTACCAGCTTCCATTGCGTCGCGCGACAGAAGTATATATCCACTCTTAAAAGTTTTTCCTCAGCATCAAAAAACATCTCTTAGAACATGGATCTTTCGCTTACTCTTCTAATCTTTTAAGCTGCAACGGTGACGATGTTCGGCTTGTTCCAATCCTTTCACGTACCAAAGTAGTCCACCAGATTCCTCTAGTGCAAGACATGTAAGCAGAACATAATCTTTAAATTTGGATTGCCTTCAACAACTCATGGAATGCGTTCAGAACTAAGCCATACTCTATCACCAAGCCAAAGCCTGCAAAATTACGTAAAGTTGCAAACTCTTCCCATGTCGCCAACAAACGCTTTTTGCTTAGTATGATTTCCTATTCTGCATATAATGTAGCTGAAACAACGAGAACGATAGGAGTCAGCAAAGAATGAGAACGAAAATGAGAGCTCTATCGAATGGTATCAGACTTGGCCCTGCCCATCAACATCGACTTTCGATGGCGTCATTGTCCTTTTGCCGCGGCCTTGAGCCGCCTCTCTTTTGACGCGAAATTGTCAAAAAATCGATATTCCCAGGATTGGTCGAGATTAACACCATTTGATAGAGCTAATCGAGCTGAGCTGAACGATATTATTGGAAGTGTCGAGCACTCAAATGTGTGCGAGTAAGGGAGGGGGAACTTCACTGTTGCCCTCCACAGCTCTAAAATGGCTGATTGGGCAAAAGCGGTTTAGGCATCTCGAAAGTTGCGAGCACGTCGTCGTAAAGTGTTTTCAGTCTCGTGCTTGCCCACCTATTTGCATTCCGTTAACTCTCCTTGTCTTCCCGCAGTAGTTGACTGAACTCGGGAAAAATCGTGTCACACAAGGCTAAACTGCATGTTGCACCACTGTAGCTTTGTTCAGTCATAAGCTACGTTGCTGTATTTTAAGGCACCTATTGAGCTTTCTACTGCTTACAAAATGCACAAGTTGCAGCCGGAAAGATTGAAAAATGGCAGAGTTCTTGCACTCAGAACACGCCCGCAGTGGAATTTGCTAGCGGTCGCGCCCGCTTGATTGATAGGTTCGGTCCTATATACATTGTGCACAGCGCACTCCAAAGTTTTGCCTGGACAGAGTACAGCAATTTCTGAGTAGGGCGGCTGAGAATTTCTGATAAAACTTCTCAAACGCTCGCTCTACAATCTGCCTCACCGCCCATTCGATTGATAGGTTCGATCCTATATGAATTGTGCACGGCGGACTCTCAGAGGTTGCAAGCATCACAGAACACTTTACATCATGCTTGAGATACTCCGAGAACATGCATGTTCTGGAATATAAGCTTCTCCAATCGCAAAAAGTCTGCTCCATTCATTTTTGACCACCCACTGTGAAAACGTAGTAGTCTGGCGAGGTTGTATACATGTTTGTGTAGATCTCGATGAGGCGAATCGAACGGTACCAACCATTTCTTAAAAAGAAAACCTCAAATTAGAGGAATTGTGAGCAGTTGTTAATGCAGGAATTGTGAGCAAAAAAGCAGCAGTTTTCGACGGCTTGCTACCGATAACTCGTCCGCGACTGCCCTTCGCAATGAAGTGCAAGTTTTCAATCTCGAAAATTTTCATGGCTCCATATGAACAATATATACCTAACGATAGAGCTCGAGCTACTGAGCTCAAATGTTTCATATTTTTTGAAGCGAATGAATTTTAGGCGAGTTATATCAAAAAGACGCAAAAACCGCAAAATCGCAGTTTTTGCGGCGTCTATTCAAAAGACACGTCCGGTACTGTACTACCCTTAAGTGGAAACGTAGCTGGTCAATTTAAGAAACTCTGGTTTGCGGGCCATTTTGACTTAGGTCCCCTGGATTAGCAAAACTCGACAAAACACATAGGTGCTCCAGCTATCTCCTCAAGGGTAGGCCATATTGCCGACGTAAAGGGTAGGCCATATTAGCAATTAATCTCTTTGAGAAGTAGTAGGGTATTCTTAAACAGTTTTAAATGAAAGGTATTCAATTATTTAAATGATGATACTAGCAGACGCTATCGATATACTTATCATTGCAGTTACAATCTGGGTTCGGAGTTCTCTGACGCTGTCGATGCTGCGGTGATAACATGGGACTTCTATAAGAATCTCACTGCGGTAAGGACCTCACTCCGGTTTTTCTTTGACTTCCTACTTTGAAAAAGTGACTATCAGAATTTCATGCTTTTAGATTGGAAAAGCCGCCGAGTTTGGCTGCAATTTGTCCGAAAATGACTTGACACAGGAAATTGCTTGCGTCTTTAAACCATTTTGAGCCATAAACATCACGATTGTTTTGTTTCAAAAGAAGTTTGATATATAATCCGATTTATGTTTCTTGTCTGTGATAGTGTTTGTGACGTTGTTCTCTGCAAGTAAATATAGTGAATGTTGAGAAACAATATTTATTACTGTTTGTTTAGAGAATGTCAGATTCAGCCAGTCTTTGCATCCCACCTTGCTATTTATTGTTATTGTTTATTACGATTGCATAAGGCAATACGTTAGAAAACAAACACAGAAGCAGTCACAAAAAAGAACACAGGGACGAAAACATACAAACAGTGAGACACTTACAAACATCATACCATTCAACCAATTTCAGATCTTGCAACAAACTTTCAACTTGGCTTCTGAATTGTCTCGGTGTCAGATGAAATTGAAGGTGCTTAGAGAATTTCAGGTACAAACTACCTACCCCATAAGTGAAAAACATTGCTCGCAAATTGGTTCTTACCCGAGGTGTAACTTAGCGGAGCCACCTCTTGTGTGCGAAGTCTTCAACTTAAAGAATCTACAAGGCCCAGAATCGATGGTAAAGTATAACAGCTTGTGCACAGGACGGGTATCAATAACCCTGTGGCGAGATTCTAGGGTTGGCAGTCCGAGATATCTATTTCTGATTGACGCTTTCGGTACACGTCAATATATGAAACTCTATTTTCTAAGAAGAAGCTCCTAGTCAAGTTGTTCTGTACTTTCTGTACCTTCCCTATAGTATAGATGTCCTTTTTCTTGATTGGAGCAAATACGGACACATTTGACTCAACAAGGGGACGTATATAAGTCTTGCACACCCTAAGGAGAGCAGATCTATTCCTAGTGACTAATGCCTTAAAGTTGTCACATGCTCGTGAGGTTACATTTAGCACGTATATACTTCCCAAAGTATAGGTTATTGATATAAGAAAATTCTAAATCCTTAACAGAGTCCATCTATCGCAAAGCACATCCTTCAATCTTGTGCCTATGAGAAAATGTTTCCATTCCAGAACAAAGGCGTGAGACTACAGTCTTTTGAGGAGATATCAGCAACTGCCACCTTTTCGGCCGATCAACCATCAAATCTATTGCATTTTGAAGCACACATACATCCTCTGAGCCAGCAATAGTTTTATAAATCATTACGCAATTAGCATACACTTTTGTGCTGACGTTGCACTGCTGCATAACATCAGGATTCTCTGCGGAGAAGATGTTGAAAAGCAAAGTGGAAAGGACTCCGCCCTGTGGAACTCCATTGACTACCTGCCTTAGAGCTTCTACAGAGTCTCGCGGCAGCACCCCGAGAACTCGTCCATATCGCTACTGCCACAGTGGGACCCACGCTGCCACTGTGGTGGAAGCGTCGGCGCGGACGAGTTTTGTGGAGCCGCCGCTCGGCAAGGTCCCCAAGGGCTGCCGCAGTTCACAGCGGCTCTCACCCGCAGTGCCAGAAGCTGCGGGTGAGATCCGCTGCAGGGCGTGGTCGGATTGGAAGCTTGGGGTCCTTGTTTTCATGCTTCTTCATGCTTCTGCATTGCTAACAATTTCACTAAACGTAAATAACACGAGTTCTTCCGACTGTGCTAACACGAGCCGCACGGTGGGCTCGTGATAGCGCAGTCGGAAGAAGCGTCGTGCGTCGCGTTCACACCAAATCGGAGTTGTAGGTGCGGGAATCGTACAGGCAAAGCAAGTCTTCCATCCTTTCGGCGCCACTGACTTGACACCAAAGTTTTCTGGGAAGGTCAAAAATTTGCTTCCCATTAGCTGACCGCCGCAATTCCATACGTCCAAATATGCTTTCAGACTGCCTGCACGAGAACGCGTAGAATGGTTTGTGGAGTGATTAGCACAAAGCTTTATCCTTTACCTATACAGCGGTAGTGAAAAACTTTTTAAAGAGTACTCGTTATTGATGAGCAGATCGGTTGAAGTCGTCATTGAATGCCCTTTCGCAGCTATGAGGCAGGTCAATGAAAGAAGTGCTTAAAAGCTCAAATACTCGAGTGAAATCGTTAAGCGTCAACATTTTCAATTCTTCAACAAGGGAGGAGCAAAAATGTGAAGGCACACTTTTCATGAGAACAGTACGCTTTCAGTTGGATCAGAATTTGCGTTTTACTGCACTCATGGTCTTTCACAAAATCACCATCGAGCTCAAGTATACAACATAGTTGTATACGTAGGTTGAATCCACTGAAGCCTGCGCCAGATTTTTGTTCGATATGGGAAGAATCCAAAATGAATCATGCAAGTGCTATGGCTGCTGTGTTTGCGCTCTTCTCTAGCTAGCCCAAGACATTTGAAATCAAAGAAAATTTCTCCAAATCGAAGTAGGCTCTTTCTACAATAAACTAATAGAAACTCTCCAAGAAATAAGGTAGTATAATTTTTTGTTCGAGGAAAATTTTAATACACTTTTCTTTAAAGCTTTAATTCACGTACACAATTAGTGCTCACCTTGCTTGGGATTTTATAATTTCCTTATTTTTGAGGAGAACTAAAGGTTAAGAACTTGTTTGAAGGAGCAGAAAGGCGGCCATTTTTATTTTTAGAAGAAAGGATGACACCAAGTTCCTACCCGAAATGTTGCGATTTTTATTCGATTGATATCAAAATTTCTGTTTGCATGAAGTTTCACACCTGTAAACGATGCAAAAAGTAATTGAAATACTCACGCACATACACATATATGATGTCATACATATATAAGCAGCTAGCACTATCAAAGAAATAAAAATCGCGACGACCTTTTCAGTGTTCGGCCGGATTGCTGTACGCAGTATTGCGTACAGCATTGCACCACCCACCGTTGTCATGGCGGGTCTGCGGCACCCGCAAGACTCTGCTGCCGGCCTTACACTCGAAAATGAAGAGACTATTTCGACCTGAAATGTTCGACCGGTGAGATGTTGAGCAGAATCAGATATAATGCAGAACGAATGATCTGAAAATAGCGTCATGTTGACAGACAAGCCTTGCAACACTAAGATACAACAAATAACACAATGAACACAACTGCAATAAAAACTACAAACTCAGTCAATGATATAGTTCCTATTCAAACCTGTTATTCTACTCCGTCGCACGGGCAGCCTTCATTCATTTTACCAGGCAGAACGACAGACTTTGCGGTACCAAAGGATGGCTCACGATAATGCTTTGGGTATATCCAAGTGCTGCCGCCAATTTACGAGTGTTTGAATTGGACTTACCAGGATACTATCTCAACGGTAGGATATCAGATTCGTGATCAGCACCCCAAATAACCCCCTAAACAAAGTTTCAGGGAAATCGCTGACCCTGCCTGGACCACCCCTTGTTAACGGTATGGGTGGTATGTTATATGCAAACATGCTCTATAACACACTGTAGTACCCCTAGGTGGATTATCCATATGATAAACATGGATTTTACAAAAGTGCAAAACACGCGCAGTCTGTGGGATCCAAACCATCGACCTTTCGCTCACGAGCCTGAGCGCTTCCCTACGACGCCACCTGTGCACTGAGCTGAGTCGCGATACGAACCCTCATCCCGCGCGCGCCCGTCAGCTGTGGAGCACGTGAATCAACAGGGCGCCATCAGGCCACTTCCGTCGCCCCTAACTCTGCGCAGAGTTGTATTGGGGTCGAGATACCTGCAGTTTGTTACTTCCCAGGCAGAGGCGGTTCTGCCCATATACAACACTTGCGCCGTTCCGGCCTACCGTTGAGATAGTATCCTGGTTAGCCTTCAGGGATTCTAGCAGGTTGTTGTTTTCCACGCCCAGAGCGTCGTCGATCATGGGAACGGATATTTTAAGCCTCAAAGCGCTGAAAGCAACGGGCTTATGTGGAATAAAGACATAGTACGTAACACACTCCTTGAATTCAGCGCTGGTATTAGTGTCAGTAGACGTCATGGTACAGACTTTCAGAAATTCATAGTAGGCGATGGGTCATAAAAAGATGCAGCTTACTGAAGCCATCGCTTCTGTAACCGTGGTCGGAAGCCTTTATAATACATATATACGGTCGCGCCCACTTGATTGATTCTGTCGGTCCTACGTGCATTGTTCACGGAGTGCGCCATGGCGGCAGTTACTATAGCATGCTCTTCTACGCAACAAATAAACTCGCGAAAAACAAGTAAGTAAGCGCAACGTCCAGAAGTTCAGGATGCCGCGCCCTAAAGCGATTCCCGTCCAGCGCGACGAGTGGCGAGCGGAAAACGGCGCTTTCCGGCGCACTTTTGCGCCGCTTACGCTTGTTGGATGGAGAGCCATGTTCGGTACAGTAGTGTGCTCAAGAAGGCTTCGAGAATGTGCTGTAACCTCACCCCGTATATACCATCTAGTGCGATTTCAATGGGCAACATTATTTTCGTCCAACTTAGTACCAATCACAGTCTCTTGCCAGGGAATGCCTTCTCATGGAACGCAGGGCAGAGACCTACGCCATGTAGAAGAGCTTGTAATGCTGATTACAAATATGTGGACCGAATTTGCTAAATTAAATGAATCTACGAAGCGAATTTTAGCCGGTCAAAGTTCGTGTTGTTCACTTCATATCACATGTACTCAACCTTACTAGCAGTTTGGGGGCGGTGGAGGGTAGTGCACTCGCTCCGCAGTAACAACACGGTTGTGGGTTCAATTTCTGGAAATGTTGCACTTCTTGTTTTTTTTTGCGATCCATCGTCTGTCGGACCTTTTATCTTCATGTATAACACATTTTTTGAGCAAATGCTTGGTAGCAACTCTCATTTAAGTTTTTGAGCTGTTTGAATGCAGAAAGGTCTCAAATTTTGAATTCATTGTAAAGTGAATCTAAAATGGATACCAGTGATCAGCATCCCTAAGAACCCCGAGGCTATGAGCACGCGATATGAACTTGACGATTCGAACTTTGACCAGCCAGAACTCGCTTAGGCGGTCCATGTAGCAAATATTAATAATATTTGTAATCAGCGTTTTAATGTCTTTCGTTTGGCGTAGGATTCTATCCAAAGTTCTATGGGAAGCTGGAGGAATTCCCTGGTTAGTGGAAAGATAGAAATTTATGAGAACTAACATACCTCACTGGATACCAGGACATGGGTCTAACGCCGCAGAGCACTGGGCGAGGAAGGAGCAGGAAAACGCACGGATTCCGCTCTCACTATGCGATAGTGAGCACGATATACTTCATAAGCTGTCACCACTTAGAGTAATATGTGTTCTGTTCATTGGTTTTACTTGAGAGGTACGAAAAAATGTTTTATAAATTATACAAGACGTTGAGCGGCCTACAGGGTGCGCAATGACGCACTAAACGTAAACGTTAGAAATAACAAAACATTATAAAATTTAACACGTTTATACACAAAATGTCAACAACGATCTAGCGAACAGAACAGCATCACTTGTATTTTATGTGGGCTTCTTTGCTGCGAATGCAGGGGCGAAGACGCCGAAGAAAGGCATCGACGGTGCACCGCAAGTACATAGTCCACGTCGATTTCGTCCCATGCTTTCACCTGTACGCGATTTATTCTCCGATGTACCCGTTCCCTATATGGTGAGAAACAGATCGTGAGAGTCTCAATACGAAGTGCTTAATCTGCAGAAACATCTGGTCGACCTGTCGATATTGTTTACTGTCCACAGTAACACTCCTCCTATTCCTGTAGTCATTCTCCCTACCCAACCCACCCCCACTTTACTCGTGTGCCGGAAAGAAACAGAATGTGTGCCAGCGCTGGAAATTAGAAAACTATGAACAAAAATGTAAAAATGGGTGGTGGAACTTCAATGAATTAATTGTGAAATTTGGAGCTGACATCTATTGACTTTCTATTTTGATTTGGAGCACTTACTTGGTATTGCTCAGGGAAAGTTTCACATTGCAATCCGTGCTTTCTTTTCTTCTTCAGTTTGATTATAAAATTGCCATTATTGGTATGCTTTTCTAGCAACTATCATAATGCATTGGTATATTGTTCAATTCGTTGCTTAGCATGTTTTTGTTCTTTTCTTTGTGGGTATTTGTGTTCCGTTATTGTTTACACATGTACATGACTTTTGCCTTAGGCAGCGTAATAAACGTATGCTTATGCCTAATTGTTTTTAGTACTCAGCGAACTGGGCGCGTGGAGCGCAGTCGGAGGAGGCGCCGGCTGTCGCCTGCACCCGATACCAGGTTCCTGGTTCGGATTTCCCGCCCAGGCCAACCAAGCCTTCCATCCCTCCGGGGTCGGTGAATTGGTACCAGACTTGTCTGGGAAGGATAAAGCGCTGACTTGTTCATCGGCTGGCCACCGCAAGTCACTGTATGGCTAAATACGCATTCAACTCGTCTCCACGACATCCCGTAGAAGTAGAATGCGTGGCGCATCTCAAAGAGGATTGAATAACGCCGTCCTTTATCATTTATCCTTTATTGAGCGAACTATCATGTGGTTGAATAAATAAATCTGTGGTAGAATACGGGAGAGCGTCCATTGAATCCTGCTCATAAACAACATAAACAAACAACAGACAGATATTGTCTAGTAGCTCTACTCGCCAAACGTCCCGCTAATTGCATCAGAGGAAGCAATAGCTCCAGTGTTTATTCGGCTGAGAGGGAGAATGAGATCTATCTCGACATCGACACTGATGAAGAAAAGCAAAGATGCCGATATCGAATGGAAATTTTTCTGAATGAGTGATTGGATTGGTTTCCTTTACAAACTGTGCGCCAACTGTCGTATACTCCTCAGCTCTTCAATTATCGAGGAGACGATGCGTTGGCAAGTACATTGGCAGCAGTCGACGATAAAGGAAGGCGTCGATTTGGAGGTCGTTCAGCAGTGAGTAGACATTCCGAGAGTCTGATGCCGCCGATCCCCCTCCCGTTTGTCGTCTCACCTCCGTCCTCCACCACCCGGTGTGTGTGTCTCAATGCTGTTTTAACGTGAGTGATGGCGATGCCCTCTGATTTGCGCAATTAATTCCGCTCGCACAGACAGCTGGTCCAATGATAAGTCGGACATTATTGCGCTTTTGCCTCGACGACGGAGATTCACTGCTGGCACGTTCATTCATGCACTGCTGCTGCTGCTGCTGCTGGATACGATCCGAGAAAACAGCCGCGAAAAGAAAACAATGACCTCTTTACACAGGCCGGCCGACAACATTCCGCCCGAAAATTACACGAAACAAGTGGTGTTTTCCATTTTCAACCATTTTTGCCCGCGCTTGTTTCTTGACGAACAATAGTTATGAACCTGAAGCATACTGTAGCAAATCTCCAACAAGCCCTGGACTGGGTACTGGATTAGGAGCTGCGCTCTAGAAATCTTCAAGTGATATATACCAATTTCACGTCGAATTGGACATTTTCAAATCAATTTGTGCACTTTTCAACTCAACTTGGACACTTTTAAGACCAAATTGGGCGCCTTTCACGTTTAAATTGGACACTCTCCTAAACAAGCCTAACGCTTTTGAAATCAAACTGAACACCTTCCAAATCCAAACGATCTTCTGCCACATTAAATTACACACTTTTCAAAAGACTTGAAATAATTTTTGTTCAAGGTTTATGTAGTTTTTCTTTTTTTTAGTTTTTTTGTTCTGTTTAGTATGACTTTCTTTGAAATTTTCATTCACCTTCCTATGATGTGAACTCATTGTTTGAACTTTTATAAGATTCTCTTTTTCATGAAAAAAAGTGGTTTGAAGCTTGCTTTGAAGAGCAGAAAGGCGGTCATCTTTAGTGCCAAAGGAATATACTGCGCCATGTACTCTTCCAAGACGTTGCGATTTTTATTCGATTGATAGCAAAATTTTTGTTTGCATAGACCTTTACACGGGACTCGAACCATGAATCGATACCGGGTGCAGTCGACGCTTAGTACATTCTCCGATTGCCTACGCTACAACACCTTATTATTTGTCACATCGATAGAAGCTTAGGCATTGAGAAACATTTTTTTATGCAACAGCTGTATAAATAACACTCGTGGAGAAAGTAACCTCTAACATTCAATCAGCGTGAAGCGTTAGGTTGTTGTAAAATTGTCTTTCCAAAAATATAAGACGTGATTTAAAATGTCATATAATAGCTCATAAATTTATGCATCGCAGTGTGCTCTTTTCGAATCGGCCCAGTTTCTTTAAAAATTTTGCAGGGCAGATATTTCTCTACAATATAAAGGAGACAAGAAGAGTTAGAAGCTTCGAGGAAGGATGGTTTATGATGTTCCATTTCAGGAAACTGCTGCTGTCACAGGTTGGAATCAAGAGCTGAGGAAGGCGTTAGGAGGAGGACAGGAAAGATCCTGAACTCCTAATGAGGCACATCTCTGTTGAACAAATTCTGAGGAAAAGGTCTACGGGTATTCTGAAATTGCGCAGGTTCTCCTCTATTCATTCATCAATTCTAGTTAAGCTAACAGGTTGTTGTAATTTTTCATTCATAAATCTGAATAGCTTGACAATGTTGCAGAAGATCTACATAGTAGACCACGATCTGGCAAGACTGCCAAGCGGGTAATGTTGAGCCATTCTAGGGATAAGATGTGGTCCAGAATTTGCTGTCTGTCTTCGACACTTGTCTGTTTTTACACCTCTTCACGACCTGTCCAAGTAACAAAACAAGAAGAATGCTGGATAAAAAAAGCACCAGAAGCACCAGCATCAGCGAAACACTACGAACAGGACGATATGGTCTCCGGGGTGAGGTCAGACAGGTGACATTGCTTTCCTGAGAGCTTGCGCCAGGTGTAAGGAAGTCCCTCAGAATTGTGCCGTCCACAAGTGTTCGTTCGTGCTCAAATGTCGTCCGCGAATTATACGAACAGTTGTGTGGCAGCCTGCTAGTCTGTTATTTTTGCCCCATCAAAATAACCGCGAACTACACTTCGTTGTTTTATTCCTTCCACTACACATCTTCGACCTGCCAATGATCATAATGTCAGAACTGGATGCTTTTTTAGCGCTTACATCGTGAAATTAGCAAATACGCTTAAAACCCTCGATGTCTTCTATAGCCTTTTAGAGTTGCCCCTGTGAAGAACAGATGATGATCGAGACGTCATCAATCGTGCTCGACATGGACACGAATGTTATCACGTTACCGATGAGGTGGTGCTGTGCGACAGGCTGCCTCCACTGGCAAGTTCCACCGTAATTGCACAGTAATCGCGTTCTGAATCTGGTAGTGTGACGAGTTGGAGATAGATCACTTCCTAGACACTTCTATGATCAGATAGGATGTGAAGCACTTTTAGACCTTTATTCGGATCCCCTTCAACATCGAGGTCTCAAAGAAAGAGTCATGCATGCAAATCTCGCGAACAATTGGAGAAGTTAAAGAAAACGTGTTTGACTATGTATATACGTGTATATAGCTTCGTCGACGTTCGCGCAAGTGAGAAGAGGCCCCCCTTCGCCGACTTTCAAAGATCAGAGACGCTGTCGTATGAGCCAAGTCATCGAAAATTAGGTGGTCCGGCTCGTAATACGCTTCGCAGACTCCCGCTAGATGACAGCCATCATCACAGACACGGAGAGCGTTCGTTCAGTGTTTTTACGAAGAAATCCGACAAACGCGCTGGTGGGTGTCTTGGCGTTTTCGTAACATCCCGCGGAATACAGTCGGTGAAGCGAGGAAGATCCATTGGAGCACTCTGGCACGAGACAGGGGCGAATGAAGACGCTGTTGGACCCGCCCGAGCAGCTTGGTGATCAACAGGTGATACGTGTATAAAATTTTGTTTAAAGTGGTGTTTCATAGAAGAGTGTTTTTTCTTTTTCATCCGTCATTTTCGCGTTTCCTGATAAGCGTGGCAAAGTGCTCCTGAAAGCACACTACCAAATTGTGTTGTTCTGACTTTGAAATATTCTGGTTAAAAGGGAATCCAAAGACTCATTAGTACTCTTCAATCAAAAGTTGATTATTGGCAGAAGTGGAGAGAGGTCAGTATGAGGAAACCGCAACAAAATCCTTGTTCTTCCTGCATTCACTTGAGTAGAGGAATAATCGGAATATGTCCTTTGGAGATCGCCTAATTCGTTCCTATTTAGGGAGTGAAAGAAAGAAGTGAGAACTGCGAGAGCAGTTCTACAGTTAAGTAGGCATCATCTAGACGGATTGTGGGCGCGTGTAGCGCAGTCGGAGGAGGCGCCGACCGTCGCGTGCACCCGATACCAGGTTCCTGGTTCGGATTTTCCGCCCAAGCCAACCACTTTTGGCTTAAAGAAACTGACTCGATCTAAACCTAATGCATTCTTATCGAATATCAGCGTGCCTTCATTACGAAAACTATGCTTGTGAAACAACATGATGTCAAATTGGCCTCCGGTGATTTCAAGCACCATAAAAAATCAGATTTTTACGATATTCAGTCGCTTAGTGCAGTCTAATGGGCGCGTGTAGCGCAGTCGGAGGAGGCGCGACTGTCACGTGCACCCGATACCAGGTTCCTTGTTCGGATTTCCCGCCCAGGCCAGCCAAGCCTTCCATCCCTCCGGGGTCGATGAGTTGGTACCAGACTTGTCTGGGAAGGATAGAGCGCTGACTTGTTCTTCGGCTGGCCACCGCAAGTCATTGAATGGTCAAATACGCATTCAAATCGCCTCCACGATATCCCGTAGAAGTAGAATGCGTGGTGCATCCCAAAGGGATTGAATAACGCCGTCCTTTGTCCTTTTTGTCCATCTAGGCGGCATCTACTTAACTGTACAATCCCCATGCAGTTTCTACTCCGTTCCCTCACTAACCAAATACAGGATGGAATTAGGCGATCACCAAAGGACATATTCCGATTATTCCTCTACTTATAGGAATCCAAAGAGTTTTTATCCATAAATTCTAAACGGTTGAACCATTTCCTTTAGAATGTTTAGTGTATGAATCTCCACGGGTTCAGTCAAGGCAATTAAACGGTTGAAAAACTCTTTTGCTTGGCCATTGTTCTCTATGCCATAGTGGTGACAACTTGAGCCCAGTGGGTATAACACCCGAAACCGTTGCTCCCTATGTTTCACAGCTACACACAGAGCTTGATGAATTTCCAATTCGAAGAGCAATGAGCTTCGAGGCCTGTAATGTGCGTGCTCTCCCATGAAATATTGTCTTCGGGTGGCTGGCTGTTGAGAGTGGATTCTGAGTGAGCGGCGGCGGCGGCGGCGCCTCGCCTATCCCTCAACTCTGTCCACGTTAAACAAACTTTAAACTGAGCTCTGATCAATTGCCCGTTGTCTCGCTGCCGACGGCAATTAGCACCCCGACTTCTGTCAATCAGCAGCACCAGCGGCAGCAGCAGCGGCAATAGAATTCGCGCCGGCCAATCCACACACTACTATCTACTGTACCGCCATTCGGCAAGCAAGCTAACTGCCCTCTGGTCCTCCAGCTCTGCTCTCTTAGATGAAACGTCTTCAGTTGCTTCAGCCGTAAACTCCCCACCTTCCACAATATTTCCCAGCTTTCAGAAGCAGTGCCCTGGCCTCTTATAGCCATATAACGTCGTGTTTAGTGAAACTTCCCGAACCAAAGAAGCCTCATCCGCAGAGAGGTGTTTTTAAGGGCGTTTGTCCTACTGTAACGGTAGCGCCGGTGTGATGTATTATTCCGCCTATAAACGCCTGATAGACGAACGATGTCTGCCCATAAATCGATTGATTTGTGAAAGTATCGGAAGTGAGTGCAGTACAACATCAAGCAGCAGCAGCTGCTGCCAATTAGCCTATCTATTCCTGTCTCGACCGCTGCTTGAGATACGGTAATTACTTGGTGGAGGAAAAACCACGCTCAGCGGCTGCTCTGATAAGAAGTCGCACTTGTATTTTCGTAGGCTAAGGCAATTAAACGGCTATGGGACGAGAATGGCGCAGTCGGGAAGAGCTATAATCTCGCCTGGCACCGCGAATAGATCGGGGGTAGTGTTCGGCACTGGCGCCATCGCATTCTACCATCCTTCTGGTGTCGAAGAATTGCTGGCAGATTTTCCTGAAAATGGTAAAATACAGAAGAGTCCGCCGTCTGGAAACCACAAGCAAATCATTTTTAGGTCAAATGCGCATTCAAAATAAATAAATAAATAAATAAATAGTGCCTCCACGAGATCCCGGAGAAGTAGCATGCGTGGTGCATCTACTACATATAGCAACTCGGCACCAAACTTTATTCTTTTAAAATTTTCGGATCCATCCTAGTGGGGCAGGGGCGTGTGGAGCGCAGTCGGAGGAGACGCCGACTGTCGCATGCACCCGATACCAGGTTTCTGGTTCGGATTCCCGCCTACGCCATCCAAGCCTTCCATCCCTCCGGGTCGGTGAATTGGTACCAGACTTCTCTGGAAAGGATAAAGCACTAACTTGTACTTAGGTTGGTCACCGCAAGTCATTGTAGGGCCAAATACGCATTCAACACGCCTCCACGACATCCCGTAGAAGTAGAATGCGTGGCGCATCCCAAAGAGGATTGAATAACGCCATCCTTTATCCTTTATTTTTTATCCTAGTGAGGAGCACTTCACTCTGACTCTTTGACAACGGTGGCAAAACTGAAAGCAGGCCAGTTTACAAAGGCATGACCGAGAACTGACCTATGCGAGAACGAGACAATTTTCTACCTTGAACATTCTACACTGTTTACATTTCTTTCGCTTTTCTAGCGATACCCCCTCCGACTAAGATTCAGATTTTTCCTTAGATCTAGCTCAGCAGTTATCACTATGCTTTCATATTTGTTCCAAGGAGTGTTTCTCAATGTTGCAGCGATATTTGACAGCGACACAGCAAGCTTTACATTGCTTCCACGATTTCCGGAAGAATAGAATGCGTGGCGCACACCAAACAGCGGCCGATTGACGGTTTGCACTAAATCCTTCTCCGTTCTCCGTACATGCCATCTACTCTTATTGAAAAATTGCATTTGTATAGAGTAAACTTTGACAGTTATATGAAAATTGTGTTTATCCAAACAGTGCTTAGACAATGTCTACCTAAACTTTAAATAAGCATCACTTGGTTTGCAAAATGTCAAGATATTTCTAGAAATGTCCACCTGCTGAATAAGAAGTGTCCAGTTTAACACGAGCAATGTTCAGCTTAAAATAAAAAACGTGGAGTTTAAAACAAAAAAGGCACATTTTAAAGTGAAAACCTTGCAAACCCTTTAGGGTGCTCGTGGTGAGTGGAATAAATAGAACTACTAGAACCGTTGCGCTCCCGAATAGGAAATGGTTAAACGCTGTCATCCTATAGTCTAGGAGGCAGGCGGTCATTGTATTCTTTTTGAATCTGGATGATAAAAAATGGATAAAGGACGGCGTTACTCAATCCCTTTTAGGATGCACCACGCATTCTACTTCTACGGGATGTCGTGGAGGCGAGTTGAATGCATATTTGGCCGTACATTGACTTGCGGTGGCCAGCCGATGAACAAGTCAGCGCTCTATCTTTCTCAGACAAGTCTGATACCAATTTACCGACCCCGGAGGATGGAAGGCTTGGTTGGCCAGGGCGGAAAGTCCGAACCAGGAACCTGGTATCGGTTGCACGCGACAGCCGGCGCCTCCTCCGACTGCGCTACACGCGCCCAGATCTAGATGAAGAGATTAAATCTTTGATCTAGTTTTAGGCCTCCGAAGGCGACGAACGTGTCGAAACGTTGGGCTGCTGAATAAATACTGTTGACAGAGCCACCTCACAGCCTCATTCAGCGTCGAAACATTAATATTAATATCAATATTATTGAGCGCGTGTAGCGCAGTCGGAGGAGGCGCGACTGCCGCGTGCACCCGATACCAAGTTCCTGGTTCGGATTTCCCGCCCAGGCCAACCAAGCCTTCCATCCCTCCGGGGTCGGTGAATTGGTACCAGACTTGTCTGGGAAGGATAGAGCGCTGACTTGTTCATCGGCTGGCCACCGCAAGTCATTGTATGGCCAAATACGCATTCATGTCGCCTCCACGACATCACGTAGAAGTAGAATGCGCTGGCGCATCTCAGAAGGGATTGAGCAACGCCGTCCTTCATCCTTTTATCCTTTATCAATATTATTATAATAGTAGTTTACATCCAATTCTGCCGCACGGAGTGCAAAGTGTATAAAAAGTGAACTGTCCACCCTCCCCCCTACCAACTAGGAGAGATCCAGCCGCTAACACTACCTCCTCTAACGTGTGACTATCAGTGTCATCGGCCGTCGTCCGTCCGTCTGTCTCTGCTGCGATGTGTTACGTCGGCTCCGAATGTAGCCGCCTAACAAATATGCCAGAAGAACGATGTCTCACGAAGATTTGTGTACTCCAATAGGCACCATCAAGCGGGATTATCTCGTTACAAAGCTATCAAAGTAGCCGCCGCCCCGACGATCGCCCTGAAAGCGTATGCTAATTAAGCGGTAGGAGCGAAATATTCGACCGGAAAACAGCTGAGATTGAATATGGTAATGAGGCCATCGTTCACCGTTTCTAGAGACGGGAGCGTTTAACGCTGGCTCAGCTGCTCACGACGTGCTCCATCAAACTATATTTCTATGTATGTATCTCCAAATTTGTGTGATATTTCTAGGCCTGGCTACTGTAGTAGCACTACCAGCTGCTGTAGTCATATCTCTGGACTCCTTGACCGAGACAGCTCAGTAAGGCAAGTAACGAGGTGGCCGTGTGAAAGCAACAGACAGGAGACTCGGCGCCATATAAATCTCAATTCCTCCGCGTCGCCCGGTCGGCGTTTTGAAAGTCGTCCGCTTCGAATTAGTGGTCCTTAAAACCCTCACTGTGCCGAGTCGTTCAGAAGTGAAGCCAGAGGTGTTACAGCGTCGAGTGGCACAGTGCTTTTGGAGCCAATGCAAGGCATTCACAGAATTTCTTGTCGTTAACTTCAGAAGCACATGGAATAATAACTTGAGTGAATAGCTGTCGCTTTTGCTCAACAACTCTTCCGATCAAAGATAAAAAGGATAAAGGATAAAGGACGGCGTTACTCAATCCCTACTGGGATGCGCCAGCGCATTCTATTTCTAGAGATGTCGTGGAGGCGACATGAATGCGTATTTGGCCATACAATGACTTGCGGTGGCCAGCCGATGAATAAGGCAGCGCTTCATCCTTCCCAGATAGGTCTGGTACCAATTCACCGACCCCGGAGGGATGGAGGACTTGGTTGGCCTGGGCGTGAAATCCGAACCAGGAACCTGGTGTCGGGTGCAGGCGACAGTCGGCGCCTCCTCCGACTGCGCTACACGCGCCCACGGATCAAAGATATGAATCAGTAAATACAGAGGCAGTTGTCGGTCTATTGGTGTCAGGTCAGGAAGGAGAGGACAAAAACTAATCTCATTGTGCCGAAGACGGGTTCACACTGCCTCCACGATAACTTGCAGAAGCTGTACGCATGGCGCGTACCACAGAAGGATCAAACAGCTGTTTCTCCAGTCAACTGATTTGTTTGCTGTAGAGAGGCTATGGATATAGTTATTATAAAGGAAAACAACCACTTAAAAGCCGATTTTTAGTCGAGAGCATTGGCGAGAATAAGAAAGGTGTTTGAAGCTCAAGGGCGCTAGAATCGTACATGCATTTTTTATAAATCAAATGATTAACTAACATTTTTGTCACAGTGCCTTTAAAATGTTCTTTTAGGGTGAATATCTTTATCAATATAAATATAAATCAAATAAATCAATAAAAATCATGGGCTTACGATCTTTTACGATATAGATGATCTTAAAATCTTCAAAATATAGAAAAGTTTCAAAAGCTTTAACAGAAAAGCCTATCTGAAATAATACACACTTATACCACAAAGATTTGACATATTTTTTTCAAGATCTTTATTCAAAGTTTTGTAAAAAAAAATTGATGCAGATTTTCAGAAATCTGAAGGTTGATGTACTGGAAAGATAGTGAGGTAGGAGAAAATACTCGTCCCATGATTACTTCAAGTTAAAAAGTTTTAGTGGAATTGATAAGAATGTAAAAATAGGAATGAAAATAATGAAGATGGGCGAAGGAGTACTAAAAGATCTTATAGTATCTTATAGCAACAGCCGAACGGTTACTTCTATTCTGTCACCATCACAAGAAGAAAGACGAATAAATAAAATGTCACCATCAGAAGAAGAAAGACGACGGTCTTATAAATATAATGTTCTTTCTATTTTTTCCCGAAATACTAAGAATCCACATATGCGAGTTTCCAGAGCGGCCATAGAATGATAACATTTTTTAAGGTGTGGACAAATTGACGGACAGACGAAGGAGTTGCAGGCTGTCGCGTGCACCCAACACCAGGTTCCTGGTTCGGATTTTCCGCGAAGTATTCCAAGGACAACGAAGCATTCCACCCCTTCGGGGTCGATGAATCGGTACCAGACTTGTCTGGAAAGGATAACGCGCTGCCTTGTTCATCGGCTGGCTATCGCGTCAATGTATGGTCAAACACGCATTCAAATGGCCACCACGACATCTCGTAGAAGTAGAATGCGTGGCGCATCACAAAAGGGATTGAGTAATGCCATCCTCTATCCTATTCTATCCTATCATATATCAGCAACATAAATAAACAAAAAGGCTGATAAATAAATGAATAAATAAGTTTAAAGAGAAAAGACATTTGTTTTGAACACGATATCTCGTTCTTAAATCATTTTTCAGAAAAAGATTTTTATAAACTAATCCACTGCATAGTTCTTAAATTCTATATGTAGAGGATTATAAAAGGTTAGGTATTATAAAAGGCAGCAAACAAAAAAAATGCTCAAAAGCGTTAAATGTCACGAATGGGTGGATCATCAAAAAATTAGGAGCCTTTCTGCTTAACTAGGCACCAAGGTGTCGTTAAGTATGAAGGGGACATTCTGAACATATATCTAGAATGGCAGGATGCTCTAGAAATTAGATGCCGTTACGAGTCCACGTTCATGTTTGCAAAATAATCTAGACGTTATTATTGTTTTCTGTTTTTATACCCTTTCATACCACATTATTAACTCATTTTTTCATTTTTAAAGAGTTTTATGTCAGGTATTTATTGAAAAAGCAAAGGATGCAAGATTGTTCCTTTTCGCTCTAAAAGGGATTTTGAAGTATTGGTTGGCTGCTCTGGCTGACATACTAAAAAGCCCACAAACTGATCACAAGGAGCACTCTTATTTGTTCCGAGAATTTAGAAATTTCCAAGATTTTGAAGTGCTGATTTCAGCCGGAATCCAAGGTATGACATCTCGTCGCCCTGACGTGAGGAAAATCTCCATTCTGTCGATAGCTTTGCCTAGTGCGGTAAATCTTTTCGTTTCAGGAATACGAGCTCTTAGGTAAAGCTATAATGCCACAGGTTCAATGTTTAGGTGAACACAAAGGAGGGGTTTCTATTTCTTGGAACCCTAGTCTCATTTTTCTGCTCCTAATTGTCTGTAGGGCGCGTGGAGCGCAGTCGGAGGAGGCGCCGGCTGCCGCCCGCACCCGATACCAAGATCCTGGTTCGGATTTCCCGCCCAGGCCAACCAAGCCTTCCATCCCTCTGGGGTCGGTGAATTGGTACCAGACTTGTCTGGGAAGGACAAAGCGCTGACTTGTTCATCGGCTGGCCGCCGCAAGTCATTGTATGGCCAAATACGCATTCAACTCGCCTTCACGACATCCCGTAGAAGTAGAATGCGTGGCGCATCCCAAAGGGGATTGAACAACGCCGTCCTTTATCCTTTAATTGGTTATGCTTTTCGTCTGATCGCACTCTTTGTCGAGTGTAGGAAATGAATAAATAAACAGGAATCCTCGCCTTGTGGAACCACTAACTTCTGAGCAGCACAGAAGAAGACGTCCCTGATGACGACTTCAGAACGCGGGGTCCAGCAGGCTAATTACTCTCATCTCAGAGGTAGCGCTTGTCACCAGCAGCTATCTTCGCACACTGTTCGAGCTATTCGGCGTGAGATGATTAACTCCGCTGGGCTGAATGATGATCTCTCGAGAACGGCGAGCGACAAAGGTGTTGCCAGTTGTCAATCAGAGCCAACACTGTAAGGTCCGTCGCGGTTCGCGACAAAGAGGCCGCAGTGCGCAGTGGTTGGTGCTCATCGCTCAGCAGCAGCTCACTACTGCCTCGGCTAAAAACGCTCGTCCTCGTTCCTCGAGCACCTCATTCCGCGCTCGGAGTCATCCTTGACCAGAACTGCTCTCAGATTCTTTTTGAATTCGTAGCTTTTCTCGTGTAAAGCCTTGAAGTTCGTCCTATATTGGAAAGCTTGAAAACTCCTACGCTCTTGTTAGCACTGGAACTAATCGGCTCTCAAAAATCTCAGCTAAAGTAGAAGTTTACTTTTATTATTATTACTAATATTAAAAGATAGAATAAAAAAAGGACGGCGTTACTCAGTCCCTTTAGGGATGCGCCACGCATTCTGCTCCTGTCGTGTAGGCCATTTGAGTGCGTATTTGGCCATACAATGACTTGCTCTGACCAGCCGGCAAACAAGTCAGCGCTTTATCCTTGCCAGACAAGTCTGGTACCAATTCACATACTCTGAAGATTGGCTTAGGCGGGAAAGAACCAGGAACGAACGAGGAACCTAGTATCGAGTGCACCCGAGAGCCAGAACCTCTTCCGACTGCGCTACATGCGCCCATTATTATTATTATTATTATTATTATTATTATTATTATTATTATTATTATAGAATGGTGTGCCGAATAAATGTAAAAAATAAATGAATAATGTAGTGATAATGTAAATAAATAATGTAAATAATAATAGAAAACAATAAATAATGTAAATAAATAAATGAATAAATAATTGCGCCGACTATATCGAATTATTAGGGCGCATGTAGCGCAGTCGGAAGAGGCGCGACTGTCGCATGCACCCGATACCAGGTTCCTGGTTCGGATTTCCCGCCCAGGCCAACCAAGCCTTCCATCCCTCCGGGGTCGGTGAATTGGTACCAGACTTGTCTGAAAGGATAAAGCGCTGACTTGTTCATCGGCTGGCCACCCCAAGTCATTGTATGGCCAAGTACGCATTCATGTCGCCTCCACGACATCCCGTAGAAGTAGAATGTGTGGCGCGTCCCAAAAGGGATTCAGTAACGCCGTCCTCTATCCTTTATTATTATCATATTATCATTTTATTATTATTATTATTATTATTATTATTATTATTATTATTATTATTACAGTTAAACTTGATGAAACTGCTATTCATGGAATTGAAGAATTATAACTCCTAGTTTCACTGTTTCAGATCTTGAAGACAGATATCAAATACTAGTCTTAGGCTTAAAAAACGTTGTAAATTGCTTCTGACCATGTTTCTTCAAAGGATGTTTTATGCGAAGTTCATAGAAGACGCTTCGATTGAAGGATCTGACCTATTAGAACAACTTTCATAACCACAAAATAACACCAAACTTAGATTGTTCGAAGCTGTTATTAGCCATTTTTTCCTATGGTTACACCCAGAAGGCCTTCTTTTTGTCACCTAAAGCTAACATGTTTCCATAGCCTTGTTTAAAATTGCTTTTAGTTTTTAATTGGCTTGTTTTTGTTTTGGATTTGTGTCCTGTATGTCTTGTGTCACGACAATTGACAAAACTTTGTTTACAAACTAATATTTTCCAGGCACTCTATTAGGTGCACATACACGTCCTATATAAATAAAGAAAAATAAATAAATAAATAAATAAATAAATAAATAAATAAATAAATTCTTTTTCTAGAGTTTATTCTGGCTGCTCCAATGTTGGGTTACGTTGGGGTGTAGGCTAGCCTTTACGTTTCATTCCAGTAGTGCTCCGACCCAGATTCCTTAACCAATTTTTGAGCAGAATTCTGCATCTTTTTACAAAGGACATGGAAACCTTTACAGTGCCCAAGTAAGCCACAAAAACAGCTGCAGAACCACTACAGGCAAACAACTACGTAATTTTCACGACGGAAAAATTAGAGCCGCTCATAAGGAGAGAATCACTGCATGGATTGCGAAGTTAAGTTTTCTGCCTCATTCAAGCTTGAAACACTTCTTCACTAGGTCGCAACAATTTAAATATTAGAAGCAGGATAAGGAAAAAGGATGGTGTTATTCAATCCCTTTGGGATACGCCACGCATTCTACTTCTACGGGATGTCGTGGAGGCGAGTTGAATGCGTATTTGGCCATAAAATGGCTTGCGGTGGCCAGACGATGAACAAGTCAGCGCTTTATCCTTCTCAGACAGGTCTAATACCAATTCACCGACCCCTGAGGGATGTAAGGCTTGGTTGGCCTGGGCGAGAAACCGAACCAGGAACCTGGTATCGGGTGCATGCAACAGCCGGCGCCTCCTCCGACTGCGCTCTACGCGCCCATTAGGAGTAGATAAGACTGAAAATATACAGTTTTTGTGAGAATCATGAATTCCCTTTGGACCTGACGTGGAATTTTGAACTGCTGCTGCCAGAGGGGTCTTGATCATTGGGCATCAGTTCATACAGAGCCAAACCTACGTCAGAAGCTGAAGATTGATGAATAAAACAAGGACGCTCCTTTTTCAGCGAATCGGAATGATTAGACAGTATTTGCCGTTAATACTTCTACTAGAGCCTGCTGAAACAGAAAGGAATAAGTGTCTAGTTCTTAGATGTTTATTTTCTTTCTTAAAACATGCGTTTCAAACATTTTGTAACCAAAATGAAATCTGAAATTTTAAACTGCTCCGAGTCAGAACCTTTTGCCAACCATGTTTTCCATGTGAAGAGTAGAATTTCCATAGAAACCACCTCACAAGAAGACGCCATGTCATCCTAGGAAGTGTTCGAGGTAAGCCAGCCAGCCAGAATCCGGGCCTATTTCTTTGGCCACTTTGAAAGGCGATGTGGGTGTAATGAATGAGACTCATCAAAAGTGAAATAGCCTTAATCAGAGAAGCATCCGTCGGCGTAAACTAGAATAATTACTTTGGTAATTATACCATCAAAGCGTCACACACACACAGAGAGTCACTCAACAATTGAGCGAGATAGGCCTACGGTAGCAAGAAAACAGCTATGCGCTTCTATTGAAATTGCGCTGGAATTGTATAGAGCTGGCCTGGCCGACGTGAGGATTCGTTGGCAACTCTTCAATCATTTATTCAGCAACGAAGTGCAGTATGTAAGGTTCACCAACGTAATGCAGCTGCAGCTGAATTTTCTCAAATTAAAAGGATAAATTAAAAAGGACGACGTTACTCAATCCCTTTTGGGATGCGCCACACATTCTACTTGTATGGGATGTCGTGGAGACGATTTGAATGCCTAATTGGCCATACAATGACTTGCGGTGACCAGCCGATGAACAAGTCAGCGCTCTATCCTTCCCAGACAAGTCTGATACCAAATCGCCGACCCCGGAGGGATGGAAGGCTTGGTTGGCCTGGGCGGGAAATCCGAACCAGGAACCTGGTATCGGGTGCACGCGAAAGCCGGTTCCTCCTCCGACTGCGCTACACACGCCCTTACACGAATTACGAATTCTAATTCCCGACGCGTAGGATTTTACCAGAGTTGAAATTAGCAATCTTGCACATTCAAAAACCTTATAGCATGTTCCTCTTCACGAATGAGCCGTCGGGAAGGTGCTACTACAAAAAACGTCCGTCTGGAGATAGGTGGCGAAACGAAGCACTTTGGAGATTGTAAAATTTACATTTTTATGTTTTTCGTTTTCACTTTTCTTTTCTTTATTACGCAGTCCTTCCTGAAAGAACACATGAAATCTCAGGTCTTTCATCATACTTCTTTACGCTTCTTTGTTTACTCGTGGATCAATTTGCATAGTTAATTCAGTCAAAAATCTGTCAGTGCAGAAAAATTTTGGCCCGAAATAACCTTAAGTGTATGTCACTCGTTGTAGAAATTAATCAGCCGATTAAACGTAACGGCTAAACGGCTTACCGTACACCCATGGAACCATGCAGAATTAATTCTTAATATGTACTTACTATTTAATCGTAACTATGGGACGTAATTCTATCATACCATCTTGCTTTCTAGGCCTGGTCTGCTAATATTGATTAGCGTTTTCTTTGTGTTGCACTGTGAAATTCCGAACAGCCTGTCCTCGACGCCTTACTTCATGAGAAATAATCATTTTTTACGAAGGGCACTACTTTGTAGTATCCTTCTCGGTGTCTTCAAAGACAATTTTTGCCAATATTTTCAAATTGAATGATATTTTTTCATGTTAAGTCAGTGTTAGGGATAGCGGCTGTCATGTGCTTTCCCAATCGTGGATCTTGGCTAGGCCAGCCAAACCTCTTTCTCTGCTGGGTCGAAGCATTGGTTTTTCCAGAAGTCTTCCCTGTATTGGAGGGCGGCGGCGGAGTGGCGTTCTTCCCCCACCCTATAAACAAGAGACGTTGCAAATGTCTGCGTCTCCACTATCTCGTAAGGCAGCCACTGCACTCTCGAGCAAGCCCAGGGGGTTGGGAGTGGGCGGGCCAGGGGGACGAGGGGGTAGAACGCTCGTCCCCCGAGGGCGGCGTCCCGAGAGTCTTCGAAGTCCATGTCTCTTCCTCTGAAGCGAGCGGACCAACTCTCATGACAATAACGATGAAGGTAATCGTCTTCGGACTGGTGTCCTCCTCGCTGTCGATGCTTCGAAGCGGTTGTCGTTGCTCCAGTGCCTCGACGCCATTCATGGATGGAGAAAGATGGCTCGAAGGTGCTCTCAGAGCCTTGACATCGTGATTGAAGTTAAGGAAGGCAACGTGGCTACATATCCCCCTCGAGGAGAGGTTTCAAGAGCGATCTACAACTACCACATAGAAGATCATGAGCACTGATCAATAATGGAAAGTTGAGGATTTCTTTTTGAAAAAATCGTATCAAGACCACCCTAATATTTCGGTTCGTTTCACGTCCTTTTCATTTTTTTCGAGAATCGGTAGATGAATTGTGTACGAAGGATAAAACATCGACTCCCGCACCATCGACTAGTTAGCAATCCGAAAATTATTGTGTGGGCTAAATACACCAACTTGCTTCCACTATACCTCGCCGAAGTAAGAGGCGCGGCGCATTCTGAACAGGAGTAGTCGAGAATAGAAAGTTCTGGAATTCTCACAAATTCAGATCGGAGACTTTCTGACCGAAATAGAATATTAGATTGCCTTGAGCGACAGCTGAGCAACACTCTTCTTTGTAGAAAAATCGGATTAGTCCTAGTGGGAGGGGAAGGGTGCAAGCACTCTACTGCGGCTCATTGACAACTGTGGCGAAACTGAAAATAAGCCAGCTTACAAAGATTGCACCGCAGACTGGCCTAGGAGGGAACCTTCCTCTGCACATTCTTAGCCGGTAGAAGCCATACTGCTTACATTTGTTTCGCTTCTCTAGCGATGCCCCCTCCGACTAGGATAGATCTGAAATATCTCTCGACTTTCCAGACAGCGGCCAGCCATTCGTCGGTACAAGGGAGCTTGTTGCCACCCGTCTGCACCATCAACCAAATGAGTTTGACTTCTACTTAGAAATGCCGGCGAAGGAGGTCCTGTAGAATTGCTGACCATGTGAACCTTCGTCTTTTTTCTCACTTCAGCTGCCTTGTTCATGAGAGATCCTACAGTAGATGGAATTATGTAAGCTCCAAGTGGGTCAGCCAGCCTGGTGAACCTCTGTGCCGCTTCGAAACGTCTCCATTTGCCGCCGCCGATTCAGAATGTCGGACGCGTGGCACTGGCTGGCTGTTGTTTCAGCGCTTCGTGGACTATCATCGCTATATTGTCGCGTATTACGGTATGTGTGCAATATGCGCGAGCAGCAATTATGAGCGGCTTGATTGAGCAATGGCTGCGGTAGGGGAGAGGGAGGTGGTGGAAGGGGGGGGGGGGTGGGTGGCCGGGTGCTGGTGTGGCGCTGCTGGTGGTAGAGGAGAGGCGGGCGGGCGGACCGAGACCGCCGCACTTCTCTATCACCGCTCTTCGCCACCACCACTAGAAAGAGAGGAGATACCGGCATCTTCCCCTCCAGTCATCCCCCTCCTCCTCCTCCTCCTCCTTCATCTGCCTTCTGAAGCGATGACGATGACGTTGACGTTGACGTGGTGGAAGTTGAAGTCAGCGAAATCGACGGCATTCATTTGGCTGGAGGAGTAGGAGGAGGACGACTAGGACTGCCTGCCGATAAGCTGTTTCTAAGTGGCCGGAGAGGAGCTCGCGGGCCATCTCCGAGTAATTTGAACAGCACTCATTACTCTTGATGTAATAGTCACCAGTCAATGGGCGTGACGCGCCTTTAATTATCAGTAATTGCTCTGAAAATATTATTACTTGCACCGTATGTTGCGTCGTTGACGACGTCGTCGTCATCGCCCTCATCGTCGTCCTTGTCGTCCTCGTCTTCACCCAGCGTCTTCTGACTCTTCCGAGCTGCAGCTGATTTCACGACGATGCGATGATATTCGTCCAGCCCAGCTATATTCATCGCGAGAGCATCGCGCTATGTTTTCCCTTTACACTCGTTGATTGCGCGTTATCGCTCTGAATTGAGCACAACTTCGTCGTCGTCGTCGTCGTCGTCACTCGGCTGGTATTCCTTCGCATATACGAGTCAATTGAAACGATGCTCTTCGCTGATATTTATATCGTCATCGGCATCGTCGTCACGATCGTCGGCACGAGCTCGCGATCCGATTCAGTGCTTCTCTCTGAGCGAAGCCGAGCGGTGTGATTGACCTTCGTCACATGGTGCCGACATCCTACCCACTTGTTCCTCACTTTGCTTTCTTCACTTGCTTGACGCCTCGTCGTGCATGCATGGTGCCCTCTGCTCTTCCGAATATTCTACGTGCAGATAGTATGCTTCTGCTTCTGGTCCCTCTATTCTGAACTAATGTTCACCTGCCTCCGATCTTTTGTTCCTATTTTAAGCGTGAACGAAGCTAAAAAAAGATTCGATACTTCGGAACGGTATACATAGATTGATGTGATGGAGCAGAAACCATCGTTTCTACCAGTCTTTTCGACAAAACGAACCCTTTTCAAAGGCTTGAAACCTTCACTAAACTTACGCCGCCAATCGCTCCGAGTTCAGTGGATAGGGGGGGGGGGAGGTTCACCTAGAGTAAGGATATTTGAGAATTCTCGGGCCTATCCTAATCGGAGGGGGAGCATATGGTGATTTGTGTCTCTATTCCCTCCCTTGAACTTCTACAAGAGGCTCAGCTGCTGTCCCATGATGCGAGGATTTACATTTGAATTTTGTGGAAATGGTTGTGTGGCATGGGATGACTGGCGCAATTAGCAGTTTACGGTCGCCCCCTTCCGACTAGGATAGTTCTCAGTTCTGTTTAATCTGTGTCCGTTCTAATAACTTTTCCAGCTTCCAGAAGTGTCGCACATAAAAGGGACAATTCTGGCTTTTCAAAGCTTTTCAGATCTATCCTAGTGGAGAGGAGACACTCCTGACTCTTTTGACAACGTTGCTAAAACTGAAATCAGTCTCGTTTTCGAGAAAATGGCCAACAACTAGCCTATAAGACAGACTTTCTTTGCAGTTTCCTAATCAGGAGAGGTCATCTTGCTTAATTTTTTTGCTTTTCTGCCCATGCTCCTTCTGACTTTTACTGATTGTTTTTCCATTCTATTCCACTCTATTTCTAATCGACCATTCCTTTATCCAAATTATATGAATTTTCGGTAGCGATGAAACTGTAGGGGTGTGTCCGATTAATTGTTTTTCACTGTAGCTACAACTAAACCAGCATTAGTCTCGAAACAAATGTGAGCTTACGTCGCTGCAGTCGTCACTTCCACTGGGTTCGTTGAGTGTTCTTGTTATACTGTAAGAGTGGAACAGTAGGCTGATAGGTGTCAGAGCATCGAGTTAACTCCTTATTAGGTGAAGCTCATCAGTTTTCCCTCTTGCACTACTCTAATAAGTCCACTACAGGGCAAATTTGGTCAAGATGCGGCTGGTGTTCGCCTCGTTAGATTCTCAGAAATGTTTCTGCTTCAACGCTTATTGGCAGAAGTCAATATTGCCCAAACTTTTCTCAAAAATTTCATCTTTTGCTTTGTGGGAATGAGCACGTCCTAGCCAGTAATTTTCCTCGTTCAAACGTCGAAAACTACTGGTAAAGTACGCAGAGAGAAGCAGGAATCCTACTGTTCAAAATTTTCTCTTCTTCATAACTGTCGACCTCTCGCTTCGTTCTCACAGTATAGCTGGAAGGTTCCACACATTGGTTCCTTATTTAATTAATTTTTTCTTCTTTCTCTCCTTTACGAAGTTGTCCTTGTCGTCAAAATTTTCCTCCAATACCTTGAGAAATTTCTCCACCATTATGATAGTTTTGCTCTGTTGCAGCATCTCTCTGAAGATGTTGAGTGGAATGTCCTCTGAATCGACGACTTCGTTATTTGTTCATTTATTTTTTATTTTCAACGATTAAATAAGCTGTGAAAGAACAATACTGCCTTGGTAGAATTATACGATTAAAATCGAATTCTTTATTGTAATAGAAATTCATTTTCTCGAGTTGTCTCACCTTCTAAATTCGTCGTCTCCTTAATTTGTCAATAATTTCTATTCATTTCTATATCATTATTTCTATTTCTATATTTATATGCTTTATCTGGCGACGGTATATGATTATTAATTATGATATTTGAGCATAAAGTGGAATATCACCGAGGTTGGACATCTCTTGGGATGCGCCATGCATTCAGCTTCACTTTGAAGCGGTATTTGGCCAATGAAGCGGGCTGCGATGCCCCGGATGATGGAATTGTTTTGTTGTCTTCTTTCCAACACACTTGTGGCGTCAGCTCGATCACGAAGAAATAGTAGGCATGAAATACCAGAGCATTAACCGAGCCTGCAATCGATTCAGGCGTCTACGCGAGATCAGGTCTCCTGCTGACTGCGCCATGCCCCGTATATCTCGATTAGATGACAGACCTGTCTTGTTGTGCTACACCCTTCTCTTTCCAGGTTCTTTCATAGTTTCTATGTACGTTAAGAAGAGGAATTCCCTGGAACCACCGTCGATGAGCGATCGAGAGGTAGAGGCAGGTTTTGGTCCATTCGAAGCGCCTAGAAGCACTACTCTGTCCCCAACGTTCGTTGAGCCGCCACGCTGGCTGGATTCTGAAGTGGTTGAGCAGATCTGACGGCACCGCATCCGCCCGTTGGACCGGGGCACTTTCGGAATGCGATCGTGATATGCGGTGTCGTCGGTCGGTGGCGACGGCACGCGAGCGGCCGTCACGTCCGAAGAGGAGAGTCGGCGAATTCGCCGTGCCTGCACCCCCACCCCCCTTCCTCATCGGTCCTCCTTAATTGCTTGTGCATGCTGATAGGCAGCTGGTGCATCACCGTAACCATTGTTTGCCGTGCAATTTAGGCGTTGATTTTCTCGGATTGCATGATTGCTTAACGCGCCGGCGCTCGCTGGCCGGCGCCTCTTCACCCACTCTCCTCCTCTTCTCGCCTTCACCACCACCACCGACACCGACACCGCCGCCACCGCCGCCACCCGCTTCTGCTATTAATTAGCGTATCAAAATCGAGAGCCCCCTTCGGGATACGGTAGAACGCCGCCGCCGGCAGCGCCGATTCGTCTGTGCCGCGTCCTGTGGTCTGTACCAATCACTGACTAACAGTGCTAAAGCGCTGAGCGAAAGCACTCCGTCGTCTAGGCCCAGGCTGCTTCAGAAGAGAAGACGTAGATTAGGCTTTTTGTATGGTGAACATGTTTACTATGTGGTCGAAAAGATGTCTTGAAGGTACATAGTGGGTTGACGCCCAACCGAGTGTAAGGGGCGGTGCAGGAGAGGCGTCAGCCATTCACCAATACAATCACTTCAGCTATCCTTAACTGTTCGTGTCTCGTTCCGCTTCCAATTTCTGAACGCGACTCATCCTGACTAGGCAAAAACCATATATGAACCGTCTCGAGTTTTCTACGAGGTCAAGACAACGTTTTCTCATAATTTCATTTCATTATTTATCATTCTGTGTAAGACATGTCCGGGTAAATGAAAAAAGGTGCACAACGTCTAGGCAACCAACAAAAAAATACAACCTTTGTATAACGAAAGGAAATGAAGTCTAGTTGTTAGAGGGGAAAAACCTTTTCCGAGCGAAAAAAAAGATTTTAAAATTGCAAAAAGGGTAATCACATAGGGCTAGCGTCTCGTGACAAATATGGACTAAACAGCTCTACAGGTGGAAAATGAAACCTTGTTCGCTTTTCTGATAATTTCATTTAAACATGATGGTTTCCACTGTACTCTAAACGTCTTTCACTACCAGTACGTTTCTAGCTTCGTAAACAGTTCAGTTCACGGCGTATTCTTTGCGGAGTGACTTATTATGCTTACTCGATCAACGGTTCAAGCTTGCTAGATTCACTGCATTTTTTGTTTTTTTTTTGTTATAAAAAGCGCAGTTATTAAATTTCAAAGTTTCTGCAGCTTCCTTGTTTGGTCCCTTTTTGGTAAGTTTGTTTAATTCTGGTGAATTTTTAGTCACTTTAGTACATTTTTGAAGCGCTTAGGAGATCAGATAATCAATAAGAAGTACGATTTTGCAAAACAAATAATAATAATAATAATAATAATTTTTGAACCAGATGTTCTAAAAAGAACGGAATCAAACGTTTTATTTTTTTACCACTTAACATCCCAGGGCGTTCAGAAGTATATTTAACAAATAAAGGAGCAAAGCGAGTAGGCTGCTACGAAGCGAAAGAATAGAGAAAATATAAATGAAAAAAAACGAAAAATGTGGATATTTTATTGGCGCAAAAAAAACCTGAAGTTCATTGGCTCTAAGTCAGATGAGTCGATCAATTATCAGACTTCACCCCAAGATCAGTCCGAGTCTTAGAGTCGGCTCAAGCATAAAAACTGGCATGCCATCCAGTACAATTGGGATAAATTTTATTAAAATGAATTTTTTGCTCATTGCATCAGCGTATTTTAGAGGTTTTGAATATTTTAAATATTTAAACAACAAGCGATTTTAAGAGCTCTTCAAAATCGTTAATTACTTTATCCTCAAGGATCAGTAGTCTCTTTTCCTGTTTTGAAGTTTGGAAGGTGGAGAGATATTATTTTAAGCTGGTTGAGTGAGATAATTGCGTAATTTGTTCTCGGAAAACTCTTCGGATGAAATTATTCTAATTCAAAGCAATGTCATACGTCAGTGAATGAATAGTCAAACGAGTTTACATCCCTCTTATGAATTTTTCTCTTCTTTCTACTGTGGAAGAATTATGCATTGGCCTCATTTTCTCACCGCATTTTACGCTTTGAAACTGGTGACATTCTCTGCACTTTCCCACGCATTCGTATTTTTCTTCGCGACTTTTTTTTTCAAGGCAATCGACGTCTTCATTCAGCAATGTAGCGTTTCAGAATGGTGTCGTTGGAAGGAGAGAAACGGCCGTCGCCGTTCAGTGTCGAAAGTATTCTGGAGCGGAAAGACGAGATTCTGAAACCACTGCCGATGGCACCGGCGACGTCGTTCAACATACCGACCGGTGTCATGCCGATGACACCGAATCATATGAAATTCTCGAATCCGTTCGAAACCGCCATGCTATTCTTCGGGCAGTCTAGGTTCGATTCCACCCTAAGGTGTTCTGCATTTACATGTTCAGCTTAATCCAAGCGGCTAATTTTAAGGTTGCCGTTGCCTCTTTCCGACAGCTCACCGGAGTCATCTGGATCGTCACCTCATTCAATAGCTCCAGTGCAGTGGATGAACAACTGGAGCACTCGAAGTGAATCTCCCAGTAAGTTTCCTGAACTACGCTGGAGATAAATAAATTAAGATGTGGGCGTAAAAGTCGCTAATGGTTCACCTTAAGTAACCCTTCTGGTCAGAAGCAGCATTTGGATCTTTCCTAATCGGGGGGGGGGGGGGACCGTTAGACAAGCGAACTAAACACAAACAGTATTGCCTGTTCCAGCTAGAAAAATACAAAAAATAGGTTAGCTTTGACTACATCAGTGAGCCATCCTTGAAAAATAATTTACTTTTAATTTTGCGCCGTTAATAAGCAGACAGGTTGAAGTACTAGGATACATAGCAGTTTCTGCTTACTTAACAACTGGAAAGAAGTTTGTAGTAGTCAACCGAGTGTCTATGCGAAACTCCCCAGTTTTTGTTAGCATTCAATGACTTTGAACGAATGTCTCAACTACTTCTTGCAAACTTCGAAAAAAATTATGAAAAAATTTTGAAAAAATTTTGTGCTGTGCGAAATTTGCTTAGTAAAAGCTAAAATTATGCAAAAAAACAGTTGTGCCAAAAACATTGCAATGAAAATCCAATTAGGAACATAGCCAGCTCAAAGTGAAATCTTAAGGCGAAAGACCCAATTTTTTTAATCAGCAAAACGTCAAGATAAGACCGTAGCTGAAGCAGTGTCCCTGCGGTATTCCAGAGGGGCTTAAAAATAATATTTGCTTGATAAAAACCTGCTTTTAACCTTAAATTTTCCTTTAAAAAATTGAAAGTCTTATTGCCTGCTTTTTAGCGTGAGGGCCTTATGAAAAGTTTTGAGAAAAGGCGTTAAAATATGCAAATTCTTAGGGACGACGCTACATCTTCAAGGCTACCCCCTCCCGACTAGGATAGATTCAAGGTTGCTTCTAATTCCTAAGCTAAAATTTACTAAAACATAGAATAAAATACGACTTTACTGTAACACTATTATACGTAGTAGGTTGTCTATACCGAGTTAAGGCTTTTAATCTTAGAATGTTCGGTTTTATAACTCGCTTTTAACCGTGATTCAGCGCTATACCATATTGGGTTGTGACGATGTTGGGCTCTTGTTTACGCCTTAAATAAATAAATAAATATTCTAAAATACACAAATCACCTACATTTCCTTCAGCCAGCGAGGATGCGAAGATCCAGATGGGCATCAACAAGTGCATGTTGCGGAAACACAAGAACAATCGCAAGCCACGAACGCCGTTCAGCACGCAGCAACTGTTGTCGCTGGAGAGGAAGTTTCAGCAGAAGCAGTACCTGAGCATCGCGGAACGAGCCGAATTCAGTGCCAGCTTACAACTGACGGAAACTCAAGTGAAGATCTGGTTTCAGGTACGGCGTCGATCGGTCGTCTTTCTCTGACCATGTCGGTCGGCTATATTTGTTGTTCTGCGCTTCTCTCGCACCGCACCGCGACTTGTCGACGGTCTCACACACACTTTTGCGATCGCTATCTGGATCGGCTGATGATACGCTTTCCTATAATTACATGGCGCGTTGATTTACTCCGTCGTCCCCATCTGATAGGTGGCGACGGTGACGGTGACGACAGTGGACGGCGGTGTCGTGGTGACTGCACTAAACAGTCGCGTGTGAAGAGATCTTCTACTAGGGTCACCGCACCAACGCTCTTCTGCCGGCGGGGCTTCCGAATCCCCTCGGTGCCGTTTCGTCTTTGGAAATCAGCCAACCACTTCTCGTGACTGCCTGATATGCGCGTGGCGCGTCGCCTCGTCGTCCAGTGCGGCAGGGCAGATGGCTACCGTATACCGCCCGGCCGGCTTCCCTCCACCCTCCACCCTCCCCAACGAGAGCGAATGCCTCAGCTCATCGGCGTTTGGGAGTGATTATGAGACCGTTTAGCACTCGGTTTCGGGGGACATAAACCAGACCATACTTTTTCCACTACCTCCCTCTCCCAACGACCATCCCCAGACGATCCCCGAACAGAAATTTCCCGAATACCTAGGCAGGCTAGGCCCTCCCTCACTGCTCTGAATTCAGCGTAAGAATATCAGTTTAAGCAAGAACTAGCCACTTTCATTAGAACACTCGGATCTCTCCCAATCGGAGGGGAGAATGTAGTGATTTGCTTATGGTATCCCTTGCTTGGGTTTCCACGACACCTTCAGCAGATTTCCCGTCATGCGAGTGGCGCTTTTATTTAAATTTAGGGGATGCGATTTGTTGTTGGATGACTCACCATCTGACATTTACGGTTGCCCCTCCCGACTAGGATAAACCCGAACATTCTCGTTCCTTACGATTCTAGAAGAGAATCTCTTCCGAGCAAAATTAAGACCACTTTTCATTCGTGTATTATTTTGAGGCTGGCTGCACCCAGGAGAAGCTTGTATTATCCATAATGAATTCTACAAACTACTTCCAAGCTCAAGAAGACATAGAATTGCCCGCCATCCTATAAACAAGTTTTTCCTTAAATTTTTGCTTATTTTTTCAAGTAGACATTTTACATTGCGCCGCCCTTGCTTCGCAGTTCATTTGGCGGTAGCTGAGAAGCCGATAAATGGATATCCCATTACCCGCTGGGTTATCTTACTCATCTATTTATGTGTTAGGTAATCCATAGAAGCGTCATTTCGTCGGGAATTCCGCCAGAAGATAGGAAATACCCATCGGAATTCTGAAGGCCGGCGCTTTATTAGCGTTCCAGAATCCATTGCATAAATATCTGAAGAAATCCTGCTAAGTATACCATAAATTGTTTTTATGTCTCTCAATAGTCTATAGCTTATAGAATGAAGAAAATATAAAGGATAATGATCTACCCGTTACTTGGGATGCGCCAGCACTTCGACTGAATATCATTGCGGCAGTCTTAACGCACTTATAGCCCATGCAATAACTTGTGGTGACCAATCGATGGAAAAGTCATTGCTTTCCCTTGGAATATAAGTCCGGTGCAGATTCGCCACCTCACGGGATGAAAGGTCATGTCGCACTGGAAAGTACCCGAACTTTCGATCGATTCGAGGAGCAGGTACGGACAGACGACGCCTACATACTCCGTGCGCGTCACACCCGTGCTCCCATAGTCATGTATAACTGCATCAGAATTTGTTTCATTAAAGCAAATCTTTGCTAAATGAGGGAGACAGTGTTTATGAATGGATGATTTTCTTTACAAAATTTTAGGAATATAGGATAAGAATATAAGAGAAATTGAAGGAATTTAGGAATATTGGATAGGAGTATATTAAGCCTAGATGCTGTTGATAAGGTAGAGTCGATGTTTCAGTAGATGCCCTTAGGTGTGAAGTGCAATGTACTCTGCAATGCATTCAATACTGGTGCGCGTGTTAGCGCAGTTAGAGGAAGCGCCGGCTGTCGCGAGCATCCGATGCAAGGTTTTTGGTACGGATCTCTGAACCTTCCATGCTTGGCGAATTAGTACCGGACCGGTCTGGAAAGGATAAAACGCTGACTTATCCGTCGGCTAGCCACCGCAAGTCATTGTATAGGTCGAAGAGCCGTCGAAGTTGCATCCACGATATCCTATAGAAGTAGAATGCATGGCGCATCCCGCAAAGAGGTTGACTAACGTCGACCTTTATCATTCGCTCTCTGTTGACGGCGGCAGACTTGCTACCCAAAGTGCCTCATTCTGCAAAGGCGTCATCTCAAATCATCATCGGCATCGAGATAGAACCTTGGAACTATACAACTGACCAAAAAGTGCTCGCTACCCCAGGCTTTTAAAATGCTGAAAACGTTTAAAACGGCATTACGTTTAATAATACTTTTTTCTTCTACTTTAGAATTGCGCGAACATTTATGTGCAATTAAATAAATAAATAAATAAATAAATAAATAAATATTCAGCAGAAACACGCTCCTAGATCTCAAAAATGTTTGAGGATAAAGGATAAAGGACGGCGCTATTTAATCCCTTTTGGAATGCGCCACGCGTTCTACTTCTACTGGATATCTTGGAAGCGATTTGAATGCGTGTTTGGCCATACAATGGCTTGCGGTGGCAAGCCGACGAAGAAGTCAGCGCTCTATCCTTCCCGGACAAGTCTGGTACCAATTCACCGACCCGGAAGGATGGAAGGCTTGGTTGGCCTGGGCGGGAAATCCGCACCAGGAACCTGGTATCGGGTGCACGCGACAGTCGGCGCCTCCTCCGACAACGCTACACGCGCCCCCAAAAATGTTTAATGATGATGTATATATTTGTCGTTCACTGACAAATAAACACAATTTAGGCCACTTTTAATTCCAAAAAGCAAAAATTCCTTTTTCAATTTTTTCCAATTGAATGATCTACCTACCTTGGGCAATATTTTAGGTTCCAGGGCTTAATCCCAAATTCGAAAAGAATATCCTAAACACTCTCCTCATCAGACGATCGTTGTGACCGCTGTAAACGTGTGTTCATTCCCGCCAGCAGCGATCGTTTAAGTGCAGTACAACAGCTGTCCAATTGCAGTTCACCTTCTGAGCATCATTACCACTGAAACGAATTGCGTGGGGAAGGAGTCTCTGGTCACTCCATCACATTCCAGCGCCTTTTTGTTGCTTCTTCAGCCAAATGATGCCGGCTGGTGGATGGCCGACCCCGTTCAGTTGAAAGGGCTTGCTTCTAGAAGACAGAGAATTCACTTCACTTGATATAAGGCATTCAAATCGTGACATGCGTTATGAAACCCTAGTAATGTTGCTATTAATATTAGGTTGTAAGGAAAGAAAGGGCGCGTGTAGCGCAGTCGGAGGAGGCGCCGGCTGTCGCCTGTACCTGATACAAAGTTCCTGGTTCGGATTTTCCGCCTAGGCCAACAAAGCCTTCCATCCCTCCGGGGTCGATGAATTGGTACCAGACTTGTCTGGGTAGGATAATGCACTGACTTGTACGTCGGCTGGCCACCGCAAGTCATTGTATTGCCAAATACGCATTCAACACGCCTCCACGAAGTAGAAGTAGAATGCGCGGCGCATCCCAAAGAGGATTAAATAACTCCGTTTTTTATCCTTATTATCCTAAGGAAAGGAGGTTAGAAAGTCTCAAGATCAAAATCCGCAGTAGGCATGCATCGAAGAAAGATGCTGCAGTTGTCCAAAAATCTTCAGAAACTCAAGTATTTGGAAAAAAGAATTTTTAAACATTCAATGAATACAAGCATTGAATGGGTGACTAAAGATTGAAATTGAGCGCCCTGTTATGTCATATCACGGCCGCGCGAATTTGACAGAGCTTTTGGATCTATTCTAGTCGGAGGGCATCGCTAGAAAAACGAAACAAATGTAAACAGCGTGGCTTATCTCAAAACTGCAAAAAAATATATTTCGCAGAAGGTTTACGGTATTGTCTTTGTAAAATAGTCAGATTTCATTTTCGTGGCCATTGTCAAACAGTGTAAGGCTCATCCATCCCATTATGATAAATCCGAACTTTTCTTACAGCCTAATTGTTAGAGGAACAATTTGCTTGGAGCCGCTTTTTCAGAAAAATTCAAAAACCGCTTCTCCTGTTTGAAGTAATAGGATATTTGGACAATTTAAAACGCGCCAAGTTCTTCAAAATTAAAATAAAATAAAATAATTCATGAATGAACTAAACTAGATAAAATGTAGCTAGATAAAAAAATCATGAATTAAACTAAATAAAATAGAAATGAAAGCTGCGGACTTTGTGTAGTTTCTAGAGATTGAATGTAGATGACTATAACCAAGACGACTCTATATAAATTCTGTTTAGTAAGTAGCAAAGTAGAGAAGAACCGCTTTCATTTATGGTTTTCTAATGGCTAGTCTTGATACCAACGTCATCTCGCGTCCGCCGAGATTTCAATATGTGGTGAAACAGGAATTTTTCTTAAACTTCGGCATGATACACTAAGTGAGGGAGGTGAGCGATTGGATTTAGGTAAAAAATAAAAGCCCTTCTTAATTGATTGATTGGAATCCTCTCAAAAATTGTCGCGATTGAAACGTGAACTTGAACAGCCACGTCGTTTTGGACATTAGTGGAGAGACACTCTCACCAATGACCAAAACGACCAGGCTCTTCATTCCAAAAAGTGCCAAAATATAGTGATCGAAACAGTGATCTCATATCTAAGCTTTTTCAATATATCGGAATTTTTCCTGTGTGAAACCTTTGTGGCTGAAAAATTCACAAGCACATCAGTCGCCAGAATATCTTCGGCGGTAGTGATCAGTTTCATACTCCATTTATGACACCTCATTAGAACGTCGTCTTTTTTTTTGGAAGTTGCTATAAGCTATAATAGAGGAACTAGAGTATTCCCCGGAAAATCAGACGACGAGTAATACGTAAAAATCATAAAAATTAATATTCATAATTCACTTTACACTACATTGATCAAATACTATTATATATGGTGGGATTGAATTCATTATCAGCAGGTCGTCCTTATAAATGCGTTCTGACGCATTCAATCTTTCTTTCATTGAATCTTTTAGCAAGATTACGTAGAGCGTATTTATTCGAAGTGAACACGACTAGCAGGGGCGTGTAGTGCAGCACAGATATGCATCGACTGTCATGTGCATTTCGAATCGATTTGTGGTTCGCTTCCCGTCTAGGTCCACGAAACTTTCTGTACCTTTGAGTAGAGTTTCATTGTGAAATTTTGAGGTCAATGGACTGATGACAAGCTTGTCTGGATGGTACGGTAGACTTCAGTTATCTTCTGTTATGGAATAAAACCGATATAATAAAATTAGTCTTTGGCTACTCATTATTCATACAAAAATGGTATTTTATCACATCATTTTGAAAGTGTGATAGAATTTGTAGCGTTGTTATGTTTTTAACAAACTCTTGAATAAAACAAAAAAAAACAAGGTGATAAATTTTGAACTACTATTCCTATTCCTGATCAGCTAAATATAATACATTGATTGCTTAATGTAGATGGGACTATGTAAATGACAAAAAATCTTGTTCAATTTTTGCAACAAAAAAATGAAATGAGGATCTTTCCTAATTGGGTGTGGGCACTTCACTTGTGTGACAGCTGCGGTAGAATTGGAAGCGAACTATTTCACAAAGGCGGCGTATTGAATTAGCCTAAGAGAAGAACTTGCTTTGGAATTTCTTAGCTGAGAGAGACCACCCTATTATTGGTCTTGCTATCGGTGCCTTCCGATTAGGAGAAATCTTGAATGAACCAACTTGAAAAGAAATTCAAAGATCAATTGACTTTCTGATGCAATAACTGTTTAGGACCCCGATTTCCAGGGTTAAAAACCTTTTTTACGAAATTTAACGCGCAAAATGAACTGCTTTCCCGCTATAAAAAAATGGCCGTTGAGTAGAGTTTCACTGCGGAAATTGAAGTCTAAATACTATTCTCGCTTGTGATGTTCTAGCCAATTACTGTACAGAAATTTGCCGCTCTGCTCCAGTTTCAGCAATTATCCAGGCGCTCTGGATGTCTGAGGAGAAATCGTTCGACCGTGTGCTTAGCCCGATCATTCGGTATTGTTAACGAGCAACTAATCGTTTTTGTCTCATCGACTCAGCGAGTCATAATCGGCCGATTCATCATCGTCTCATTCCCACACATCTGCGCCCTTCTCCCTACTGATTTACAATCTCAGCCTTTGCATCTAGCGAGGAACGAGCGAGCCTGCTTGCCGGCTTGAACGACCGCGAAAATTCGCCGTTCAAAGCCTAGCAACTCGCCGATCTTTTACAAATTACAAAAGCGATTTCGAAGCCACCCTGGAGGTTACAGTAATCCTCCTCTTCGGTTTGATGATCATATCCACGATGTACCATCATTAGCACTATGCACTGGCCAGTTGGAGATGTTCTGCGAGACGTGAATTCCGCTCTCTGTGACCTGTTTGATAGTGAAAAGCCTAAAAGCGAAAAACGAGTGATCTCTAAACACAGACCAGCGCTGGCCTCCAGCTGTGTTTGTGTGTGTGTGGCGACGGCGATGGCGACGGCGACGGCCGACTGCTGCGTCGTCGTCGTTTTCTCGCCCAACGTCGATGAAGGTGAAATTCCGTGCAGGGGCCCCGAAATTCGAGGAGGAAATGACAAACGCTCCATTACTGCGGTCAAACGGAGAAGAAGATTGCCAGCGAATGAGGTGCAAATGCCAGCGTCAGTCGTCGACCGGCGAGAAGACCCCGACTGCTCTGAATTGCGTCCAGGGACGTTCTGTGAAGCTTCAAGGAGATTCTGGTCATTTGTTGCCATTACGCTGAAATCATGCGTCCATATCAAATTCAAGTTTCACAGTGGATACGGTGCATGTGAAAGCGCAGTTGGAGGCGGCGCCGATTAATGAGTGCACCCCGCGTCGAGGTTGGTGGTTTCGATCCCGCACAGCGTAGTCAAGCCCTCTGCCCTTTCTTAGGTAGATAAATGGATACCAGGGAAGGGCTGGAAAGAATAGAACACTGACCTGTACATCTGTTGGTCATTACAGGTGTTCAGTGTCTTGGTTACTTTGAAATAGCCATACAATATTCCTTGGAATTAGAATGCGTGGCGCATCCGAATCAGGGATTGGAAAACGCCGTCTAGTATTCGGTATCCCTATTTTTCATGTGTAGGCGTCAAATCAAGAAATAAATTTTTCTAACAAATAGCAATTTATAAAATGTTAAGAAATAATGTTACGAAGGAATCAATACCTTTGTAGGATGCGCCACGGATTCTGTTTCTACGTGGAATCGTAAATGCAATGCGAAAGCAAACCTTTTGACTATAAAGTGAACCTGTGGCCTGTGGCCGGCAGATAGGTATTTCAGTGCTGTACCCTTTCCAAACAAGTCTGGCATGAATCCGCCGACCCACGTAGGGATGCAGGTTTCGCCTGACCTAGGTGGGACCCGAACCATAAATCGATTGGTGGTGCATGCGACAATTGACCTTCTAACCAATGCACTTATTCTGGTGAGCTCTAGTGCTCAAACCTAGGAGCTTGTTGAAATTATTGTCGAAAAAGATCATATAAGGGAAAAGATACTGTAGCACATGAAGCCGTATCGTTACCTCGGTTTGGAATGGACTAAGATGAATTGATAAATTTTTGGTACATATCGGTTTCATGCCCCATTGTGTTAGCACCAATACAAGAATTCCTCGAAGATATTTATGTTAAAGAGAGCCAGTGGTACGTAAAGTGATCAGCTAATTACTGTGGTCGGTGCTCTGATTGGACAGTGTCTTCCTTGACACACGTAAACGTGATAGGTCAACTGTGCCAATCAATCCCTTTTGAAGATGCGCCACGCATTCCACTTGTGTAGATAATTTCAATCTCTTCGATTCCTTCCCAATGCGCTCTTACCGTACCGCGATATTATGTTAGTTCTGAATATCTTTGGAGTCATCTTCGGAGTTAGAAGGCTCGTTTCTGACGAGAAAAGCACAGGTCGCGTATATTATATAGGGTTGAATTGAATCGGGTTGGATACTAAAACCAGTTGCCGTCAACATTCTATGGTACTCGTACTGTTCCACTCCGGATCGGTCTAATCGCAAAAAATCGATAAATTGATCAATATTGATTGATCAATTGAGACTGCTTACTGTCGTCTGACGACAAGGGTTCCATAGAGCAATTCCTCCCTCATATTTCCCTTCTCCACTGATAATTATTTCCTCATCTTTCCCTTCTCTACTATCTACGGACACACTGACTTACAGACAGACACTAGTGGACGGATGCAAAGGCAGACGAACTGACACCGGATGTTGTATAAGAATACGAGGCCTATGTCGCCAAGGTGGGCAGCATTAAGAGGTGGGAACGTGAGAGTCAATCATAATCGAGCAGAGCAGCGACGCAACACTCGCCACCAATCAGAGCACCGACCATGCATATCTTGGTTGAATGGTCGATCACAGGCCACTCTGAGCGGCTTGATTGGCTGTCGTGTACCCACCTTCCAACGCTGCCCATGTTCGCAACATAAACCAAATTTAGCGTCGTTCCACATGGCTCTTTTAACCTCATTTCTCTACTCTTGTTTCTAGATGGTTTTTACCCTCATCTTTCCAGTCTTGTCTAAAATAAATTATTCTACAATTTCCTTTCCCTTCTGAGGTTTACCCAAGGAAATTTTTCAAATACTTTCTGACACTAAGGCTTACACGAATCATTTCAGAATCGCCGTGCCAAGTCGAAGCGTCTGCAAGAAGCCGAAGTCGAGAAGGTGAAGTTTGCGCAGGCAAGTGCTCTGGCCGCCGCAGCCGTCGTCAACGTTCAAAACGATCCCTCGAAATCGTTTCTGACCTTCGGATATCCAGCCCAGTGGTGATAGAAGAACTGAGCAACGTGGGCGAAGTGCACTCTTTGTCCGTTCTTCAGTTTCGTCATGTCATGTCATTTCATATTTCGCGCCCTTTTTTTCATCGTCATCGTTCATTCCTTTCCTGTTGTGAGACTCCGATACGAGTTTTTGTTTCATTGTCATAATGGTTTTTTCTTCGTTTTATTTCCATCCGTGTCAGAGCGTATATCGTCGTTACATATGCTATACTAGACGCTAGGGTACTTGTACATACTGTGTGTGCGTAGTTTACATTCAAAATTCGTCAAAATATGCCCCGAAAAATTCTCTGGTGCTTCTGGAGGACGCGTCGACGTCGTCGTCCGACGACCGCATCCTTCGATTTCCATGACACGCCTGCACATGCTCTTCTTGCCTCCTCCTCCTCCTCCTACTCCTACTCCTCGTCCCGTTCCCACGTTCATTGCATAGAATTTAAGAGGCTCCTTTTCCAGTGAACTGATGACGTCTAGAAAAACGGCACACGCACGGAGATTCTCTGTAATAAGTATGAGACAAGCAGCGCCCGTAATTCGACTTTTTCTCTCGTGAAAGCTTTCTTTGATGACGCCGCGGCGCCCGCCAATGAAAGAGATTTCCGCAGGTGGACACTACCTTACCTACCGGCTGAGTCATCTATACCCACCCCCTCCCCTCAATTCCTTCCCTGCATACGTACCATACATTTCAATTCCTCCTCCCCTTTTGAAGAATTGCTAAGGTTCCTTAGGCCATCCACCACCCATCACTCCTCATCGGTGCATTGTTGTGTCACGACCATATAACTCTTGAAATTATCGTTATTATTATCGTTGTTCCCCATATAGACAGCATAGTATGTCATGTCATGTTTTGTCTTTGCCCCGTAGATCACAGAGGCCCTAGTCTTATGCAAGATTCTTCTCTATAATAAATGTAATTGAAGATGTATTACACGACTACAGTACACAGTTCAAAAAAAGCAGCCACAGCCAACGAAGCTGCCTCCTGCTCGGCTGCTGCTCAGGTGTGTCGTCGTCGGTGAGCGATAAAAGGCTTCGCAGAACTGTTACAATCCCCGACGACGACGACGAACAGAGAGGTCAACAAAGGGACAATGGCGGCCAGGTGAAGTATTTATGCACCAACAACGTACTGCCGATGATTTACATTGAGGTGGCCGATTAGAGTGTGTAACATCAGCCGCTGTGTTGGCGCCCGCTCGAGTCACTCAGCCAGCCAACAGATCTCCCGCTGTCGTCGTCCGTCCGTCCGCCAAATGTGTCCGATCGACGTCATCTAGAGAGCGTGCTTAAATAAACGAAGAAAGATGTGGACTTTTTGTCCAGTACAGTGCACTGAAGAATTGAAACCGATGAAAACAAACGAATCCACATTAAATACCTACACATGTGATCTACCTCCGGTAGTTCAGAATCTTGGCGCTTCTAAAAAATGTACTCCGAGGATGTCGAAATGAACCGCGTAATTATGAATTCAGCGGACTCTAATAGACAATAAACAGCAAGTGGCTCATTAGTCACCTCTTCAAAGAAATGACAGCTACTCTTTTGTTCTACAGAACTCAAATTCATTGCAGTTTAATCCAAATTCACGGGCTTGTACTCGCAAATTTCAATACAAAGCAGATGGCATTACAGTACCTCCTATTGGTCCCGTCAGAGATCTTGGATTTCAATATAATAACAATCTAGAATTGTCTTAACGTATCAGAATTCAACGCAGGCAAGTATTAGGCTGTCGCAAAATTAATCTCCGTTTCGAGGTATGGATAAACAAACAAAATTTTCACACTAAATCATTCTGTCTCAGGGAACGCCACACATATCGTTCGGTAGGTTTTCTGCAACTCTTTCAAAAAACATGTGCGGGTGTCTCTCAAATTTTTTAGCCGACCTTTTCAAGGGCTCCGTAGAACCATGAACCGACGCGACGACCGAGTCATCATGCTTTTCGAGTTTAAGGGGCATTCTGCTGCAGAGGCGCCCCGTAGCTTTAGCAGCGATTTTGCGACGGACTGTCCTTGCTAATGAACGTTAAGGCTCTGCTTCGAAAAAACCGCTTCTGATGATTTTGATCTCGAAGTAAAACCGGGTCGCGGGCGCAGGTCGTCGCTTGACGATGAAGTTTTGAGGAGAGCCGTGGAAGCAAATCCGGAGACGAACACACGTCCGTTGGCAGAGGACCTTGCGTACATCATATTACGGTAGCAGGATATTTGGCGTGAATCGGCAAGGTGAAGAAGACGTCGAACTGGGTGGTTAATGAGCTGACCGATGAGCAGCGACTGGCACGTTACAACACTTGCTCCAACCTGCTAGTTCGCTTTAAGAATGGGCCTCTTGGAAGCCGTATTATAACTGTAGACCAAAATCGGCTCTTTGCAATGGCATGAAGCAGGGATTTGTCTAGACAGATAAGGATGCTCCCCCAACATCCTTTCCTAAACCCAATTTTCACCCTGAAAATGTTATGCTTACTTTGTGGTGGTGATGTGAAGGTATAATCCATTACAGCTTTTTACAACCTGATCAAGCGGTTACAGCAGGGTCTTACTGCTGTGATTGAGACCAAAAGTATGGGAAGTTGCAAAAATTGTGACCGGCAGTGGTGAATAGTGGAGGGCCGCTCCTGCCGAAGGACAACGCAAGGCCACACACCTCACAAATCACTCGGCGAAAATTGACCCATCTAGTGTCGAAGTTCTACCTTACCCACCGTATTCTGCCGACCTTTGCCCCACTAACTTTCATTTTTTTTCCCAGCTCTTGACTCTTATTTGCGTCAGAACAATTCACTAGCTTGGCCGATGTTGAATGTCCCTTCTTGATTTCGTTAATTCCTGTGATCTCAATTTTTATTGTAAAGGATTAGTTTCATAACACATTTGTTGGCAAAAATGTATAGAATCTAGGGGTTCTTACATCGATTGATCAAGTTTGTGCTTAAGCTGCGTGAGAGTGGTTTGAAGAAAGCGGTCTGTTTCGGCGATTAATTTTGCGACAGCCTAATAGCTATGTGAACATGTATCTCAAAAGATTTTCTAGCAAAGTTATCCTTCTACGTGCCCATGTACAAAGCGTAAGTCCGCGCTATAGCGAAGTTCACAGACTTTGATTCTTTCAGAAAAAAATATGCATTTATTGCAGTGAAAACGTTTAGAATAATTTTACGCACATGCTTATAGCGAGTGCTGGTGATTTCAGGTATGAAAGAGTGCTATGATGGTTAAATGAGATAGGAAAAGGAAAAGGGAAAAGTTGAAGAAAGATAAAGAAAAAGTTTGCAAGTGGAGTATTTTTGATTAAACGAGGAGTGCTTGAAGTATTTTTTAAAATTTATTCCCTAGATTGCGTGACCTACGTTTCAGTTCCACTAGCCTACTCTAGCTGTGGGCTTCCAAATAAGGCAGTTAAACCTTTAAATATATAATAAGTTAAACGGATAAAGGATAAAGGTTTTAATCAAACTCTTTCTAGGACGTGCCACGCATTCTACTCCTATTGGATGTGGTGAGGACAATTTGAATGCTTATTTGGCCTTTAATGTTTAATCCCCCTAACTACTTATTTACTTTTTATTTTTATTGCTTTTATAAATATTATACTGGCTGAAAAACCACGGCGTTATTCTATTCTTTTGGGATGCGCCACGCATTTACTTCAACGGAATGTCGTGGAGGCCATTTGTGTGCGTATTTGACCTATGCCACGACTTGGCGGTGGCCAGCCGATGACGAACTAGCAGTTTATTCCTTCAGAAATGACCGATACCAATTCATCGACTCAGGACTAATGGAAGGATTGGTTTGCTTCGGTGGTAACCGAACCAAGAACCTGGAATCGAGAGCACACGACATCAGGCGCCTATCCCGAATGCTCTACCTCGCGCCGCTTTATCCTGAAAAATTCGTCTTCCCAGATATTTAATTAGTACGGCCCTGACCTTCACACTGTTTCAATTAGCCGTGCTAACGACTTGGTACACGATTTTTATGAGCACTGACACCCAATCTGCGCAATACACCTGCTCTAACTTGACCCCTAATCATGAAATCGATCCTGTCGTCGAGGCGATCCTCGAGCACCTAATGGGAGACCCAGTTTTCGAAAAGGATAGGGTGGCTACCACTAACTGGGATGAGGGTGTGAATCATTTAACGACGTCAAAAGGTGCTATAGCTCCCTAATGAGGAATAGCGCATAGGAGTAGCAAGTCCCTCAAACCAATATATGACGCTGCTCTAGGAAAATAAAATATTGTTTCCAACCTCATTCAGGCTGAAATATCCTACTATATATAAGCGAGAACGGTCGTTTGTCTGTGAGTGAGTGCGTGTGTTTGTGGGTGTGTTTGTTTGCACAGAAGTGCTGAAGGAGTGTGTTGGAAGTATAGGGAAGGGGGGGGGGGGTTGTAGTTATCACCAGCTGTCAACTGTTGTATTTGTCGGCTGGCGTCCATGTTCAGAAGACATGTCACCAATGTCGCGCAAAGAACGTTAAGGTTGAGAACAGGTGTCACCGATGTCCCGCAAGGGGTGTTCGGATTCAGACGACGTGTGACTGATGTCGCGCAAAGCAGGCCCGACTTGAGAAGACATGTCACCGACGTCGTTCATCAGGTGCCTGGATTCAGAAGAGGTGTCACCGATGTCGCAAAAGGCCTTCCAGATTCAGACGACGTGTCATCGATGTCGCGCCAGGGTTCCGGATTCTCACAACGTGTTAACGATGTCACGCAAAGCACGCTCAGGTTGAGAACACATGTCACCGACGTTGTTCAACAGGCGTTCGGGTTCAGAAGAGGTGTCACCGATGTCGCGAAAGGCCTTCCAGATTCAGACGACGTGTCATCGATGTCGCGCCAGGGTTCCGGATTCTCACAACGTGTTAACGATGTCACGCAAAGCACGTTCAGGTTGAGAACACACTCACCGACGTTGTTCAACAGGCGTCCGGGTTCAGAAGAGGTGTCACCGATGTCGCGCGAGGGTTCCGGATTTAGACGACGTGTTACCAGTGAAGGTGGGACCAGTAATGGGGGACCGGTAGAGGATGGGGTTCCAGTAAAGGGGACCGGTAAAGGGCTGACCAATAAAGGAGGGACCAGTGAACGTGGGACCAGCAATGGGGACCGGTGAGGGGGATCCAGTGAATGGGGAACCGGTGAAGGAGGGTAGAGGGGTCCAGTGAAGATGGGACCAGTGAGGAAGGGACCAGTAATGGGGACCGGTGAAGGAGGGGGGAGTGGTCCAGTGAAAGGTGGACCGGTGAAGGAGGGGAGGGGTCCAGTGAAGGGAGGACCGATAGAAGGTTAACCGGTGAAAGAGGGAACCAGGTGAAGGGGGACCGGTGAGGAAGGTACCAGTAATGGGGACCGGTGAATGGGGGGAAGGGGTCCAGTGAGGGACCAGAAAAGGGTTGATGAATAAAAGGCGGACCAGTGAGGGTGGGACCAGTGATGGGGATCGGTGAAGGATAGGATGACCAGCAAAGAGGGGACCAGTAAGGGGAGGTCCTGCGAAGGTGGGAGCAGTAGTAGGGACCGACGAAGGGGGGGGGGACCAGTGAAGGGTGAACCGGAAAAGGGTTGACAATAAAGGGGAACCAGTGATAAGGGATTAGTTAAGGGTGGTCCAGTGAAGGTGATGGACCAGTTTTGCCCTATTCCGCTATACCATTCTATATAGCAAAACCAGTTTTTCACTGTAATGAACGAGAGGTCTAAAGAGGAAAAGAAGACGTCGGAGTGTTCTATTCTTCGGGTTTGGGGCGAAGCCCCAACCAGACGTTTGGCGGCCTGCAGGCCGTTGAACGTCTGGTTTATTACAGTTTACCACTGAAATACAGAATTATGAAATTTCAGTGTTATGTGATCAATCGTGGGGTGTACCACGCATTCCGTTTACTTCTTCGGGGGTGTCACCGAGGAATTTGAAGGCATATTTTTCCTACACAAGGGTTTGTTGAGAATGACCAAGTCAGTAGCTCAATCTTCCGAAGCATGTACGGCATCGTTTCACTACTTTCGGAGGAACAAAAGGGTAAGTTTTCCTCAGCAGAATCCGAACCGTGGTTCAACTACGGCTGTACCCGACAACCATCGCCTCCGAATGCGCTAAACCTCCCGATGACATGATTCTTAGCATATCAACGTCTATCATAACCTGTACATTCATGTTGACCGCAAGATTTCAATTCATTTATTGAAATCAAAGCGTAGATTGCAGTCAAGCATAAACTATGTTGAAAAACAGCGATTCGCACTACATTTCTAACGCAAATGCAGCAATCATTTCTTGACGGCACGAGGGCGCGGCATCGCTGGCGTCTCACTAGATCAATGTGCAGTGTTTGTAAAATAATTCATTCCCAATTTACACACCGCTGACAACGGCATTGAGTAAAGCGCTCACTTTCCGCTAGCATAAATCCGTAGACATTTTTCAAGCTTTCCATGAGCGTGAAGTTGTGATTTTCGAAGATTGAATGGTATATGTCGCGAAGGTGGACAGCATTGGAAAGTGGAAGCATGCCAGCTAATCACTAAATATTATAGAAACCGACCGAACACAGGCCAGACAATCGAGGTACCCAAAGCTCAGCTCTCTCTGGATGGCACGTCCATTCATTGAAACCTGATTGGCTGACGCTTTCCTGCCTCCCAATGCTGCCCACCTTCGCGACATGGACCGAATGAATTCTACACTGAACCTCTTCTTGCACTCTATTTCAACTAAAGGCTTTCGAAGAAAGTGTATTGTAACTCCTCGAACTTCTGAAGGGTCGGATTCCCAACGAAAGAAAGAGCATCACTGTGCGACTATAGGCTATTGTATCTGCATCTTACAGTCCCACGACTCCAGCCAGCCATGCTGGAACGACGTTTTGGTTTGAAAAATATTCACTGAGTTGGAGAGTTCAGTTATTCTGCAAAACGCCTTTGTTCATCGAAGAAGATGCGTTTCTCACCGTATGTGGACAACTCGGTTGTGATCTGATCATGGTTCCTTCGTTTTGCACAAAATGATGCCAAATTTCTCTTCTTATTAGGTGGTTTTCTACTCGAAAATCAACTAGAGGACCCCTTTATAAACCTTTGAGACCATCTCTACCGCTTGAATGGACACGATGATCCAGGAATCCATCATATGTGCAGTCCTTGCAGATATTCATTTTTGATTTCTCCATCAAATTCTGGCACAAGGTTCCCTCAACCCGACCCTACTCTGCTACGAAGTTTCTACGGACCGCCATTACTCCTCCGTATCTACTAGATATGTATTCCACGTGCGGTCATTTTACAAGTGTCTGCCGTCCCAGATTATAGGCTTAACTTAGATTTCCATAAGATTTCCACTCTAGTTTCCTAAGGACAGTGAAAGAAATACAGAAGAATACAGGGCTGGTGACCTATGTATTCAAGGAATAATGGCAAGGGTTAAGACCGGCGTTAACCAATATCTTTTCGGGATGTGCCACGTATTCTACTTTTATGGGTTATCGTGGAGGTAACTCGAAAGCGAATTTGGCCTACACTATCACTTGTGGTGGCTAGCCGATACAATTTAGTGTCTTGCTCTCCACAAAAAAATTCTAGTACTAATTCTCCTACCCCACAGGGATAAAAGGCTTAGTTGGCCCGGCCGGAAAAATCGAACCAAGAGCCTGGAATCGGGTGCAGACGACAGTCGGTCCCTTCTTCGACTGCGCTACCACTCGACCTCGTTCCGATAACTAAAGAAGGATTGAACCTATCACTGTCGAACTTAAAAAAGCAAAAAGGCTATACTTTTGCTGAATAAATGCGTGCAATTTTATGTACCTCAGAACAGCGGAAAGCATTACCTTGGTTGGAGTTGTTAGAGCTCAAAATGGTGGAAATCGTAGATCTACAGACAGTAGTTACCACATTCAACATATTAGGTCACTGGGCAATGTGGAAGGGACAGGAGATGGCATCAAATCCTCAGCTATTTCCACACCCATATCATCTCCTAATTGCTACCATCCTGGCAATCACTTCCTCTCTGATTCTGTTGCCGCTTATCGTGTCGTTTTTGTGGTGTCTCGTTATCAGGTTAGCGTGTGTAAGCGCAACGTTTTCATTATCTGGCACGTCTTCTGGGCATTTTACTGTTCATCGTTGTTTCCTAGAACTGGAAAAAAGGACTTCTGATACAAACTTCTAGTTCTTTCGGGTTTTCCACGGTAGCTTGACGGTTATTCCAGCAAGGCGCCAAATAAAAGCTAAGAATAAATCTCTGCCATGATTAACCTGTTTGTGTAACGCGCCATGCATTTTGCGTATCGTCATCTGAATGCGTATTCGGGTTATACGACCTGCGGTGGACAGCCGACGTAGAAGTCAGTGTCTTATCCTTCTCAGAGACGTCTGATACCATTTCGTTGAGTAGTAGAAAAGGCTTGTTAGGCTTCGGCGAGACCCGAACCTTGGACTAATTCGTGGTGCACGTGACAATCAGGGCCTTCTCCAACCACGCTCCGATCGCCAACATCCGGGATGTAGCATACGGTAACTATTGTTGACAATAACTGCACCCGAATGACCTATTCAAATGGATATTTGAGTGACTTTATTCAAATTTGAATATACGAAATTAGACATCAGAAAAATTACGCTTTTCGGACGTATTCAAATTCTAATAATCACGACATTCCGTTTTTTGAATGTTTTCCAATTAGGACATTCAAGGGATCATGTTTTTGAATATATTATTTTGAATACATCTTTGAATACATTTTACGTCCAATTTTTTCAAATCAAATTGGACACTCTTCTGAGCAAGTTTGACGCATTCAAAATCAAACCAAATGTCTTCCAATTAAAACTAGGTTTTCCTACATTACAACAGAGACTCTCGGAAATCATTATTTTTGTCCCAAAAAATTAAAGTAGATTTTTCAGTTTTTTAATCAGTTGCCCTAACAAGGAAGCACACTGTTTTAATCTTTATAAAAAAACATTTTGAGGAAAATTGTGGATAAAGCTGATTTTAAAATGCAAAAAGGTAGTAATTATTTAGTGTGGTAAAAGAAAAGATCGCGCCATGGACTGGTCCAGCTGGCTGCGATTCTCATTTGATTGATAGTGAAATTCCGCTTGCGTAGAATTATGCACTTGTCACCATCCAAAATACATCAAAAATAATTGTAGAAAGCACACATATCTTCACTTCGTTGTTTCATGTAAGCGGTTTTCACAGCATCAGTCAAATCAAAATCGCAGCAAGCTAGACGAGTCCATGGCGCGATCTCTTCTTTTAACACACTATAAATTGATGCCTTGCCGCACTCTAAAATAAGCTTTTAGACCACAATTTTAATAAAAAATAAAAGTTTTTCAAAATTTCAAACAGTGCTATTGGAGCAGATAAATTTCAAGAATTTTAAAAACTTATACTAAGTTTTTCCTTAAAAAAGCCATTCTAACTTTCCGGGAAAGCCTCTTTAATGTGGAAGAAGCTCGTTTTAATTTATAAGGTGTTCACTTTGGTTTCAAAAGCGTCAAGCTTGCTTAGAATAGTGTTCAATTTGGTTCGAAAAGTGTCTAACTTGATTTGAAGAGTATCTAATTTGAATTGAGAAGAATTCAATCTGATTTGAAAAGTGCCCAGTTTGTGGTGAAAATTGTATAGTTAGATTTGTTCGAAAAAATCGCCGGTTCCGGATATATTTGAATTCCAATTTCTCGAAACTTCCTGCACTCAAAATCAATAGAATATTATGAGAAACACAGAATGCCATAAGGCCATCAACTTCTATGACGTCACGGAGGCGATGGTATGCGGATTGTAGCAGAGTTTCTAATTGGAGCACGCAATCCTTCCGTGCAACTGCTATCTCGTCTTCTCACTCTTCACTCTTTCATGATGTTAATTGACCAGTTTTACTGTCATCTAGTGCTGACCAGCTCAAAATTCGCTTAACGTGCTGTCTGCCGTTCTCTGCGACTCACTCTTATCGCCTACTTGAAGGTCATTCGACAGTTGCATGAGCAGAAATTCGCGTCACATCTCGCGTGCTGCTCGATGTGGCCGCTCGCCGCTCTTATCGCTCGTGCTGAAGGTCATTTCTCTTGTGTAGCTGCTTCGTGGAAGCTTTTTAGCATTTCTATACATCTGCACTTCTGTACGGCGTCGTCGTGGCTCATTATAATCCTCCACAAACTGCACACGCTGGTTCAGAATGTCGTTCACTCGACTTCTGAAGGACATCGCTATCGGGGATGCCCACTACAAATATTTCGATTTGACCGCACTGAACGATCCGAGATATGGTAAGTAACTTTTGTTTAGAGAGTGCTTATATCTTTCCTAGTCGGAAGGGGGGATTGGCTGTGGGCAATAGTAGTACAGTTGCGGGCGTCGAACCGTCATTCTATAGTGGAGAAGGTCGACATTGAATGTCATTCTAGCTACTACTTGGTTTTCGTTATGGGGACAGTCCTAATTTACTGGAACCGTCAGGATGTCTTGGATCGCTATTTTACTGGAGACCCCAGTAGATGGAGAAACGTTAAACATCACAGGATGAAGAGTGATCCACTCTTGTCTACCTGTCTGCGCCTTCTCTCTTAGAGATCTCGATTACGCTAGCCTCGTCACATCCATGGCCTCGTTTTTTGGGGGAATCTTTTTTAAGGTGAACCATTTTGCAGCAATTGTTTGCACAGTTCGACTTTTTAGGTGAAATTTTACTCCCTGTAGTGCCTTTGCCTAATTCTATACTTTTCTCTGCATCACAAGGCGAAACAGTTAACAGTTCCAGGAGCATCTAGACGGCCACTCTAAACCCAGTGTGTCCACCCCTTGGAAGGAGTAGGAGTAGGGTTCGATGTCATGGGGGGGGGGGGGCGCGATGCTTCAGGTGTCCGTCTCGATTTTGTAATCCCCCCCCCTCCCAAATACCACAGCGCCATGACGATTGGGCCCACCAGACTAGGACATCGCTCGTACTGCCGGTTTGGTATTATTTTTTGCCTATTTTGTTGAAAATACTATTATTACGAGGCCGCCTCCCCGCCGACTAGGATACTACTTTAATCACTGGTTTAATTATACAAGCTAATTCAAGACAAACTCCCCATCTCCATTCGATACCTCCTCGAAGCCGCTGTACGCCACTGTGACGGCTTCCATGTACAGGAGTCAGATGTAGAAACCATTCTCAACTGGAGTGAAAGCCAGCACAAGCAAGCTGAGATCCCATTCAATCCCGCTCGTGTGCTTCTGCAGGATTTCACGTAAGTATAGATGTCGATTTCCAGTTGCCACCCCATCTCGATGATCGGTTGAATCTCCGTCATTTCAGAGGCGTTCCAGCCGTTGTTGATCTGGCAACTATGAGGGATGCCGTCCAAGAACTGGGAGCGGATCCGGCTCGAGTGAATCCCATCTGTCCCGTTGATTTGGTAATCGACCACTCCGTTCAGGTGGACAGCTACGGCAGGTATGTTGACGTTCTCCTAGTTTTCATTTTGTTTTGTGAAACAGAAATGATAAGAGACTGTCATTTCACTCATAAATTCTAATGACAAGGCAAATACGTTTCTCAACACTATTGTACTTTCACGACAACCGTGGTGCACATGAGAGGATTTTTCTTCCCTAGCTTTACCTAGGTTATTAACCCCCTAGGTTATTTGAAGTGTTGATCACGAATATGTTATTCGTTTTTGAATCTTCGGATGGTGACAGTAGATTCGGTTGGGTAAGGGTGACGGGTTAAGATCGCCAATTTCGCTTAGAGAGGTTATTTTGAGTGCTGATGACAAACATTTGCCTCGCTTTAGAAATTTTGACTGATTACGGTATGTTACGGTAGAAGCGAAGTGAGATAAGAGTAACTGAGATTCGCAAAAACTTGTTCAGGGGATGGTATTTGAAATGCTAACTACAAATCTTTCATTTTTTCGGAAATATCAATTTGCTTGGAACAATTTTAAATTTTTACACGGTGGGGACAATAATAGCTTCGACCACATAGTTGAAGAGAACGACGCCATTGGCAGAATTCTGTATATTGTCCACAGCGTTCATCCACCGACTACCAGCCGCGCATCCCATACTCCACCTTCATACTAAAAGTGGAAATATTATTCGTGATCTGCACCTAAAATAACCCTCCTGAACGAAATTGGTGGTGCTGGTCCCGCCTTGCTCCCTAGTACCTACCGTATTCAGCCGAAATTTCAACAACGGATATCATATTCTTGATCAGCATCCCGGGTAATCCATTAGGCAGGGCTTCAGTGGATTTGTTTTCCGAGCTCTCATCGATCTCTAGAGTTGCAAAAGCTCGCGGAATTCACTTTCCAACCAGTTTTGACCATCCTTACACATGAGTACTTTTCAATTTTTGTAGTGGTCATAATAGGTAATCTCCGCTGTGCATATCGAACGTGAGGTAGTTGTTATAAAATCGATTATTGAGTACTACTGCGCTCTTCGTCTGCTTAGCTATCTGTTGATTATTAGCTTGAGACCAAGAGTTCTCATAACAGTTGGGTAGTAATTTCAGAGTAATGTATAAAGAACATGAAGATACATTGCATTGTAAGACCGCTTCACATCTGGCGAGCTGTGATCACCTCGGACTCGAAATGTCGAGTGATTGCGCGGCAGTAGTCGATTTGTATGCTTTGTGCGGGGTACTAGTCGCTGTGCTTTTGAACTGTGAATGAGTTCGATGTTAATGGACGATAGTTTGGACAGATTCTGACTGCAACATGTGAGGACTTTAGTAGAAGCGGACAAATCTATGTAGAGCGTAAAACGCTATTCTACCGTTAACTGTTCAGTCGTATACAACGCTCCCTAGTTGTGGTGTATCTATTTCGCATGAGTAATTCAGGTAGAGGAAGTCACAAATCACCGCTCGTAGTTACTACAATTTAGGACCATGGCAGGGTCTATTCTATATTTGGCCTCTTTTCCCTTCTGTCAGCTATAAAATGCCAAATTAGACGTCGTCTTCCCACAAATCGGTTGAGTTTTTTTTCATTCTTTCCATGTTTCCTACAGGATACTTTCATCGACAAGCAGATAGAATTTGGTGATCAGATGGAGGTGTTATACCATTAATATCATTAATATCATTTTGCTTGCAGCCTGGACGCCCTCGCGAAAAACCAGAGCATGGAGTTTGGGAGAAACAAGGAGAGATTCAACTTCTTAAAGGTAACTGCTTCTGTTTAAGGCTCTTATGTATTTAGTAAATAAGTAAGGAAGCTGCGTGCTCGTCCTGTTTTTTCTTCACATGTTTAGGTGAAGTTGTTTCTTTGCAACTTTGAGCTTTTCTTCCACGATAAAACTTTGTGCTATAGGTTTCATATGCTTTCTGAAAGATCACTAATTGAAAACCGTGATCAGTTAACGTTTGTTTAGTGGGGCTCGAAAGCGTTCGACAACCTTTTCATTGTACCTCCAGGATCGGGAATCGTTCACCAGGTTAACCTCGAGTATTTGTCGAGGACGGTCTTTGTCAGTGAAGTGAGCAGTCCTTTGTTCATTTCACCCATTTGATTTTATGGGTTTCAGTCACATGTCTTCAAGCTGAACTGTTACCTTCAGGATAACGTCTTGTATCCGGACTCTGTCGTTGGCACAGATTCACACACCACAATGATTGACGGCAGCGGTGTGCTTGGATGGGGAGTTGGAGGCATCGAGGCTGAAGCTGTGATGCTGGGCCAAGCTATTTCTATGGTGAGATTCATTCCTCGTCTTTATTTTTATGCTGGGTATGCTATGGTATTGGAGCGTTGCGTCTCATTATGGAAACTAGTTCTTTCTTCATTTCGTTTTTCATTTGATGAAACCAGGTGTGGTAAATGTGGTTGTTTTCTATCACTGAACATCTTGTAGCGTAGTCGAAGGCGGGGCCAGCTGTCGTGAGCACCCGATACCAGGATCTTAGAATTTTCCGCCCAGGATAACCAAGCCTTCCATCCCTCTGGAGTCGTCGAGTTGGTAACAGGCTTGTCTAGGAAGGATAAAGCGCTGAATTATTCGTGGGCTGTCACCGAAGTCACTGTTTAGGCCAATTTCGAATTCAAATTGCCTCCACAATATCCCCTAGAAGTGTAATGCGTGGCGTATCCCAAAAGAGATTAAGGCCGTTCTTTACCCTTCAGTCATAGCAATGAAGATCGCCTCTTCTTCACGAAGGACCGTTTATGGCTTGCTTTAGGTCATTCCTGAAGTCGTTGGATACGAACTTGTTGGTAAGCTGGGAGACTGCGTGACAAGCACAGATTTGGTGCTGACGATTACAAAGGTAATTTCATTCTTATTCACTTTTTTGAAGTGTGGGTAGATATGCAGCTTGTAACGGGAGAAGCTTGGTCAGTTTTCCTACCTTGCGTTTGAGAAGCCTTTACTCAGCTCGAAATCTTTTTTTGTTGTTGCTGGCATTTAAAAAAAAACATTATTTTCACCGTATATCTGGCAGTTTAAAGATTTTTAGAGCCTAAATTTCCTGAAGTCTTGCTGTTCTGAAATTGCATCGTGTAGGTTCGCAAACTCTCTCTCTCTCTTTTACGAAGGTGTTCAAATATGTCAAAAAATGCAAAGTTGAAGTTAGGTTTAGCGTTTTATAGAGGTCTTCAACGTGCAGTTTAGATTCACTTTTACACAATAACTTCCCAAAAATGTGCACGTGTTTGATGGCTACGTAATGGACATAATAAGTTGAGTGCTCGTCAGGACATTCAAACTAGGTGAACGTTCAGCTTTTCATTCCAATGAAGAATCCTTTGATTCCCTGCGATTTCGACAGTCCTCCTCACGAGTGAAAGTTTTATTAAATGTAAGTGCAAGATTCTGAAACACAGAATTACATTTGAAAAACGTATATAACAAAAATGAAGACAAATATTATCACAGAAGCCATAAAAGGTTCGCTAAAAAGAATGGTTAGGACGGTTGATAGGCCTGAATCATTGTTTTCTAGAAATTTATTTGTATCTTAAATGAAATTGAGTGAAAATTTCTCAGTTCACATGTGTCTTACAGAACCTTCGCGATCTCGGTGTCGTTGGAAAGTTTGTGGAGTTTTTCGGAGAAGGAGTGTCTTCGCTTTCCATTGCCGATCGAGCCACTATTGCCAATATGTGCCCTGAATATGGTGCCACAGTTGGATTTTTCCCAGTTGACAAGAGGACTGTCGCGTGAGTCCATAGCTTACTTCATTGTCATTTTGCGTGCACAAGAAGGTCCTGCAATGGTTTTAGTTACTTGCATCAGACTGGACGCGACGAGGCATACTGTCAACGAGTTGAGGGTTATCTCAAAGCAAATAAGATGTTCGTTGACTACGATGACCAGTCTAACATACCTGCCTATACCACGGTTTGTATCTTGCTGTATCAGCAGTCAGTATTCTTATTAAGGCGTCATCTTTCAGGTCCTGACCCTGGATTTGAGCACCATTGTACCTTCTGTTTCCGGCCCCAAGCGCCCTCATGATCGGATTGACCTGGACAAGTTGCACGGAGATTTCACCAGTGGTCTTACTGCCAAAGTTTCCTTTAAGGTAACCTTTTTATGGTTATAAAATGGGTAACTCGTTATTTTGTTCTTGGTGCTGTGTGAGAGAATTAGCACTCAGTTCTGGAATCAAACCCTCGAGTTAACTGAAAAATCGAATTTTTAATAGTCGTCAGGGGTATGCGTTCAGCTATAGTCGTTAAATTTTTTTCAGAGATAGCTGCGTACCACTGTGTCAAAAAAAAAAATCAGTGGATGCGGTCTATATACAATTTTCACTGTAAAATAGACACTTTTCTAGGCAGACTAGGGATTTTTGAAATCAAACATTCCAAATAAATTGGCGTTGGAGCATTCTGTTCTTCCTCGTTTGTGAATACTTCTGCAATGTCACGTTGCATGAAAGTTACTGTGTACAGCAACCGTCGTTGCCCTGCCCAAGTACTCCCAATTTATTTAAATTCCAGGGCTTCGGTTTGAAATCTGACGATCTCAAAAAGCAAACCATGATCACGAAGAATGGTAGGAGTGCTCCTCTGACTCACGGTTCTGTTGTGATCGCTGCAATAACATCGTGCACTAACACGAGCAATCCAAGTGTGATGCTTGCTGCCGGTCTTGTTGCGAAGAAGGTATGTCTGAGGTCGCCGGCACCTTTTTGTCTTGTAAATTTTCTTCAGGAATCATTCTAAATTTGTTCTCAGGCTGTTGAGCTGGGGCTAATGGCACAGCCGTTCACGAAGACGTCACTTTCTCCTGGATCAGGAGTTGTCACCAAGTATCTCGAGGCTTCTGGACTTCTGCCGTATCTTGAGAAACTGGGCTTCTACATCGCTGGATATGGTTGTATGACCTGCATAGGAAATTCTGGTCCTCTGGATGATGAAGTTGCTAAGGCAGTTGAAGAGGTTAGAATTATTTTATGCGTCTAAAACTTCTATACAAATTCCACGACTTCTTTATTTCATTCTGATGCTTTGGAAAAGACCGTTGGTTGTTTTTCAGAATGGATTGGTTGTCGCAGGAGTGCTATCCGGCAACCGAAACTTTGAAGGTCGAATTCATCCGCATGTTCGAGCGAATTACCTCGCCAGTCCTCCTCTAGCTGTTGTATATTCAATCGTTGGAAATGTGAACAAGGATATCAATGGAGTTATTGGTGCGATCCACTTTTCTATTGGATTGAGAACCTTGTAGTTGTGACCCTCAGCTGTATACAAGACAAAAATTGCGAACCATTTATTATTGACCTCTTCTGCTATTGCAGACAATTATTTTTTGTTATGGATCACCGCACATCATCGTCTTCTCCCTTCCATCTGGTTCATACTACCTTTTCCTTTGGTCTAAGCCGGTCATTCGCCGTTTATGCTCCTTCACTCTTCTGAATGCTTTTTTAGCAACAACTCCTGATGGTAAGGACGTCTACCTTAAGGATATCTGGCCTACAAGGGAAGAGGTGGCGAAGTTTGAGGAGGAGTTTGTCAAGCCGCAGTTCTTCAAAGAGGTGAGTTTCATACTGAATGGCGTATTTTACTACAGATTTTCGTCGAATTTTCCGTTGTTCTAGGTTTACGCCAACATAGAAAAGGGATCGAAAGAATGGCAGCAGCTTGTGACTCCGCCAACCAAACTTTATCCTTGGGATAAAGAAAGCACCTACATCAAAAAGGCTCCATTCTTCGACGACATGGTATCATTTTATTGTTGGCTCTTTTATCTTTATTGTTTTGTACGTATTTTGGAGACTTTGTCTTCAAGCTGCAACCGTACTTTGAAGAGGGGGGTGATAGCTTATTCCCTTTGCTCGGCTCGTATGGTTATTATAAACAGTATCTTTTAACAATACAACAGGTCACCATTAAGAAACCATGAAAAGTGGCAATTTTAAGTGAATAGGAGAATCACTCATTACTAGCCAAAGTGATGCCTCGGGAACGATTTCAAGCTGACGTGGACGTGTACATTCCGACTGATTTTCTCTAACCCTCGTCACGCTAAGAAAGAATAAAATAGAATAAACATAAGAGGGATAGAGAAATGAAAACGCTTTGGGTTGAACACTGATTGGATGCGGAACGTATGATTGGCCGCGATGCGCGCTAGCTGCTGAGATGTTCTCTTTGTTGTTGTTGTTGTTGTTGTTGTTGTTGTTTACATTTTTTTACGCTTCTTATTTTTCCATCATTTCGTTTTTGGTTATGTCGACCAATATACATTGCTCACACAACACAAGGGACAAATAATTAATTGATTGATTGCCAAGGAATATAATCTAGCGCTCCTCTCGAGAAGAATAGCGCCGTTTTATTATTACGACTGATTCGTTGTCTTGCCAACATTGTCGTGTTGGTACATTCCAGTTCTTCCAGAAATCCCAGGTTCTGACAGTAGCGCATGTCTTTGCTTCCACGCAACCGCGTCGTGTGCTCCGTGTCTATGTATTTTCCTGAAGTAACACATCTGTTCCTGCTCCATCGCTGTTTGTACTGATCTAAGAATGCGAGGTTCGAAAAATGTCTTAATAATGGAAGTATTTTTTCAGTAATGTAATGGATGTAAAAGAGTTCTTTTCACTTCCCTTGATTATATTTAGGGTAAGGTTTGCTTTACCACGGTAGTTCGCCCGAAATCTAATATGGTATAGGTGCAGCAAGAAGCAAAGAGTCCAGCAAACCTTTTTTTGCTTTCAAAGCGTTTTAAGAATGTCAGCGGTAGTTTTTGTTGCAACTTAAAACGCAGCCTGCCGTTGCTGAAAGCCCGCTGTTTGCTCTGTGTTCGACTTGTTCCAAAATTATAGTGTGTCCCTTCTGTATCCTGGTTTTTCTCTAGCTTTTTCAGACTTCCACTGTTTTCACATCCTTAAAATTCTGCCGATTCTTTACGCTTTTGCAAAGCCTGTTCAGAACTATTCCAGACGGTTGATCTTCCAAAGCAGTCGTCAATCAGCGATGCATTTGTGCTGTTGAATCTTGGAGACTCTGTAACCACCGACCATATTTCCCCAGCTGGATCCATTTCCCGGGTAAGTCTACCAGTTGTCTAACTGGTATCGATGCTCAGAAATCCTTGTTTTCTAGCTGTCGCCGGCTGCACGTTTCCTGTCGTCTCGAGGACTTTCACCGAGAGACTTCAACACCTACGGTGCTCGTCGTGGAAACGATGTGGTCAGTGGTGTTGTCTCATGATTCAGGGGTTACATTGGCTTGTATTCCTCACGATCAAAAACCTCACATCAACCGTCTAGGTAATGGCATGTGGAACGTTTGCAAATATTCGACTTGTGAATAAGTTGGCTTCGAAGGTGGGACCACAGACGTTGCACGTTCCTTCCGGACAGGAACTAGATGTCTACGATGCTGCCATGAAATACGCGGAGGAGGGCAGCCCTGTTAGTATTCCCCCTTCCAATTGTTGGTGAAATACCTAGTTTTTCTACATTGCAGGTCATCATCCTTGCGGGAAAAGAATATGGATGCGGCTCTTCCCGAGACTGGGCAGCCAAAGGACCATATCTTCAAGGAGTGAAGGCTGTAAGGGCTCGGTAGTGGTTTTCTTGGGTGTCTTCTATGAACATGCTTCCTATATTTCCAGGTAGTAGCCGAGTCCTTTGAAAGAATTCATCGTTCCAATCTGATTGGCATGGGAATAATACCGCTACAGTTCAAGGACGGTGAAAACGCGGACAAACTAGGGCTTACCGGAAAGGAACAGTTCAGGTGGGGACATTCTGACAGACGACTGAAACAATCGTTCTGGCGATGAAGTAGGATTTGACCAATGTATTCGGTTTCAAGCATTAGATTATTGTACCTAGTTTCGAATGTTTTGTACCTATGTATTGTATGTCAGCCGGCCAGGGGATAGCTGTGACCGCTAGCGGGACCTTTGCCACAGAATTCGATAATGTCGATCGGTATTAATTGGGTAGTGGATACTTATCACTTGCGAAATTTATTCAGCACATATTCACGGGCTTGCCACATCAAAAGTAGCATTTCCAGTCAAGTTTATAATATCGATCGATATTGATTGACCGGTCGATACTATTTCTCGTTGAAAATTCAAGTTTGTTAACTTGTAATTGTATCCGCGTCAGGGGTGTGCGCTGACCTGCCGTCGGTAAATTTTTTACCGCATATTTTTAACGAGGAAATTCGCCGGTAAATTCCGGTAAATTCGGTAAATCCGTTAATTTTTCAAAATTAAATATTTCCTTAAAAACTACTAGTTTTAAGCGGCGGTAATGTAAAAAGCGTAAAGCTTGTCATCGAAACACCATCACGCTCAGAAAAACCATATCATCTTCATTTTATCATGCAGACGTCATCCTAAAGCAAACAAAGCAAGCGGAAGCCTAACAATGCATGAGTGTAATGATCTATATTGTGAATGCTTTAAAAAAGATAAAGGCTCAATTAAAACTCTACAAAAACATTTCTGAAAAATCCGACATTCAATCGAATATTGTTATATTTCTTTTGGATAAACAATCTAACCGCTTTTTGAAATTATCACAATTATCATCATTTCATTCGATGAAAGAATGATTTACACCTTACACTACCACTTTTTTGAACTATTAAGCTGTACTTTGGAGCAAAGCCAGACACTTCAGAAAAAAAGAACGAAGTGTGACACGATAACGAATTTCCTTCTCTTCTTATACGGGAAAACAGCTTAAGAGTCCAGCAGGAGATCAGATAGACTAGCGGAGTTCATTCCTATGCCTTACGTCTTGGTCTAAATTACGGGAACAAGACATGAGCGTATCTTCTCGTTATTCCTCTGGCGATGCCTATTCTGAGAGCTTCAATATCTCTAGCTCAAATTTTATCTTGTCGTGTGGGGAATCAGGCAGCGCGACAGGAGGTACAGCCGCTGTTCTGCGGACCGGAAACTTTTGCTTTGCGTGTCGAAGGTTTCGTAAGGCAGCCGTTAGACTCTCGGTGAAGCCTAGGGGTTGGGGATGAGTGAGCAAGGAGGATGAGAGGAAGATCGCACGCCCCCCAGCAGTGGGCGGGTGTACCTCCTGACCGTCCCCCGGGGAATCTCAGGGGTCGAGCGTTCTACCCCCTCGTCCCCCTGGCCCGCCCACCCCTCCAACCCCTGTGCTTGCTCGAGAGTCCATTGCCTGCCTTACGAGACAGTGGAGACGCAGACATTTGCCACGCCTCCGTTTAAAGGGCGGGGGTAGAACGGCACTTCGCCGGGAATCTCAGCGCGAGGTATTATCCCAGTGGAGCGTGTTTTTAATACTGGAGCGCACCATCTCCGCCTCCTAATGTGGACATGGATGTTTTAACAAGGTTGATGACCACGAACGCTAATAGCAAGCTATCGGGGAAGATACAAGCAATCACTTCTAAACTGAGATCGGTAGTCTGTTTCCTTTTCCATTCGATAGAGATAGAAACATAATTTTTGTATGAAAAAAGTCGTTAAAATTTCCGGCAAATTCGGGAATTTACCGGAAATTTTCGTTAAAAGAATTTATCGCGAAAATGCCGGGAAATCCGTTAAACCGGTAAATCGTTAACCGGTAAGCGCACACACCTGATCCGCGTGACCGTATCTGTGACTCAAACGATTAACGTTGAGCATAAATTAAATATATTGACTTGGTTGCGGTTAAAACGCTCGAGCCGCAAATATTTCTGCGCGGATAAACGGATGGATAGGCAGACAGGCAGACTGACTGATTAGCGTTTCCACTTATACAGTGGGAATATTGATTATGTACAAGAAAGAAAATGACGATTTTCAGCATTGATGTACCCGAGGACCTTAAAGTTGGTCAGCATCTGAAGGTTACTGTTTCCACTGGACAAGTCTTTGAGGTAATCTTTTGCTTTTCATTTTCGTTTTGAAAAATCTACATTCAATTCTTGCTGTGTTATTGACCAGATACCCATCAACTTTTATCACAGTACTTTTTTGCCCAGTAAGCCCTAGTTTATAATTGCGTTGCGTTTGCGCGGCGCGGCATTATGGTTGGAATAGATATCGACCGCGCGGCGCGAGAAATCGATATATGACAATCATGCTGTCGCGCCGCGTTGCGGCACAATTATAAACTAAGGCTAAGGGCGGTGGACGGGTGGATCGACGATACTCAGTCCTCTCGATATGCGTCATGCATTCTATTTCTACGGGATAATGTAGTGGTTCCTTGAGTAGATAGGTACTTCAATCCATACGACAGCTTGCCGTGTCGAGCCGATTACCAAATCAGTATTTTATCCTTCGTAGTCAAGTCCAGCATACACTCGCCCCGTTATAGTATATTGGGAGCTCATATGGTTTAGAAGCGATTTGAACCTTGAATTGATCTGTTATGTGCACGAGACTGCCAGCTTTTTCCTGCTGCACCGAATGAAGGGTGCTATATTAAGGGCATTTGTTCAAATTGTTTCTATTGTATGCCTAATTTCGTGGTCAATTTATTTCTTCAGGTCATCTGTCGCTTCGACACCGAGGTCGAGCTCACCTACTACCGTCATGGTGGCATTTTGCAGTATATGATTAGAAAGCTAATACAATAGACATTTACTAAATGTCGCCAACGGCGGACAGGTTCACATCTCGCTTAGATTTCAGGAAATATTTATTTGTTTTCTTTGCAAAACACGGTTTGTTATGTAGCTGCCACTATACTTACTGTTTTTCAGAGTTATATGGCAGGTAGCTGCATATTTTTTAGTGATATATGTCTGTGATGCGTTTTTTTAGCACCTCGAATGATACAATTTATTTTGATGTCATATATTTGAAGTAAATCACTCATTTTCTCGATTTTTCTGTTTTTTAGCACACGCTTGCTGTTTCAGAAGAAAACCTTATCCTACTATATATAAAAAAGTAAGCGGTTGTGTCTGTCCTTCCGTTTGTCCGTCCGTCTATCCGTCCGTTTGTTCATCTGACCTTTCGTAAACGTCGAGTAGTAGCCATCCAGGTTCAGGCGAGATGTCACTTACGTCTTGTTGGGAGAGGTCAGAAGACACCGATGTCACGCAAAGGGTGTCCGATTTCCGAAAATGTGTCATCGACGTCGTGAAAGCGAGCGTCCGAGTTCAAAAGAGGTGTTATCGATGTCGTTCAACAGGCGTCTGGGTTCAGAAGGCATGTCACCAATGCCGCGCAAAGGACGTCCGGGTTGGGAAAAGGTGTCACCGACGTCGCGCCAAGGGTCCCGGATTCACACGACGTGTCAAAGATGTCGCGCAAAGCATGCCCGGCTTGAGAAGATGTGTCACCGACGTCGTTCATCAAGTGCATGGGTCAAGAAGAGGTGTTACCAATGTCGCGAAAGGTTTGTTCGGATTCAGGCGACGTGTCACCGATGTCGCGCCATGGGTTCCGGATTCACACGACGTGTCAACGATGTCGAGCAGAGCACGTCGGGCTTGAGAAGACATGTCACCGACGTCATTCATCAGGTGCCGGAATTCAGAAGAGGTGTCACCAATGTCGCGAAAGGCCTGTTCGGATTCAGACGACGCCTCGCGCCAGGGGTTCGGGATTCAGACGACGTGTTACCAGACCAGGTGAAGGGGGACCGGTGAGGAAGGGACCAGTAATGGGGATCGGTGAAGGGTGAGGGCGTGTTCATACTTCGCGACAGCAGCGACAAGAGCGACGAGAGCGTAGCGCGCGTGGCGTGCGCGGCGTGCGCAGCGCGCGGAAGTATGAACAGGCGACAAGAGCGACAAGAGCGACAAAAGCGACAAGAGCGACAAGAGCGACTGGGGCGACGGACGTAGTGTGATGTACGTAATTGCACAAATAGGGTCGGGGAGGGGTCACCTCCTAAAAAGTGTCCCCAACACAAAAACAAGAAGGCAAAACACACTGATATTAAAGAAGAGGCACAAACAATGTTATAGCTCTGTTCTATGCTCTCCTCCGCGTCAGCGGAGGAGAGCACAGATTTGGGCAGGGGAAGGAACTCCAGGGTGTGACTCGAGTGACGCGCCCGTGTTAAAATTGCCTGCATCCTTTAGTTCCCTCCCTTGCCCAAATCGGAAGCAGATAAAACTCGGATATGTAATCGAAACAAGGAGATCAAACTGCGTCTACATGCGCTGTATGTAGTTACTCGTCGCGGCCGGCCATCGTGACCCCCCCCCCCCCCCGGCCCTATTTGCGCCCTGGCACTCAAAAGAAACATAAAAGCACTCCTTACCTTTGTATGAAAAACGGCACAACAGGAATCGTTTCCTTCCAGCACTAGTGCGTCTTCCAGCAGTAGTGCGGTGTAATTACGTACACCACACTCCATTCGTCGCCCCAGTCGCTCCCGGCGCCGGCGCGAAGTATGAACAGGCGACAAGAGCGACAAGAGCGACAAGAGCGACAAGAGCGACTGGAGCGACGGCTCCGGCGCTCGAGTATGAACACTTTTCGGCAGCGCGCGCTCGGTTTTAATCGATATGCATATTTTGCACGGGCGACGAGTCGCTCTTGTCGCGAAGTATGAACAGGCCCTGAGGGATCTAGTGAAGGGGGACCTGTAGAAGGTTGACCAGTGAAGGGGGAACCAGTGAAGGTGGGACCAGCAATAGGGACCAGTGAAGAGGGGACCAGTAAAGGAAAGTGGGAGCAGAAGTAGGGAACGACGAAGGTGGGGGGGGGGGGGGTGGGGACCAGTGAAGGGTGTACTGGAAAAGAGCTGACAATAAAGGGAAGTGAAGAGGGACCAATAATGGGGGACCAGTGAAGGTGGGGGGGGGGGTCCAGTGAAGGGGGACCTGTAAAAGGTTGACCAATAAAGGGGAGGGCAGTGAAGGTGGGACCAGTAATGGGGATCGGTGAAGCGGGGAGATCCAGTGAAGGGTACCAATAAATAGGGTGCCAGTGAATTACCAGTCAAGAGGTGACCAGTAAGGGAGCCAATAAAAGGAAGACCATTCAAGGGGGATTCAGTAAAGGGTCCAGTAATAGAACCATTAAAGGGGGGACCACTAAGGGGGATTAGTGAAGGGGATCAGTGAAACGGACCAATAAGGGGACCAGTATTCTCTCAGTGTCGTCCAACGTGGCGTCAGAAGACGTGCTACAGACGTTGTGCGTGTGTCGGGTGCAAAAGACGTGTCGTAGACGTCGTGACATATGCGTCCGGACTCAGCAAATGTGTCACAGACGTTACCCAATGTGCATCTGGATCCAAAAGACGTGCCACAAATAAGGCTTTGCACAGCATCCGTGAGATTTTTAGATGACTTTCTAAAGGCTTCGTGCAACAATAAATGTGCGCGTACTTGATTCTCCGTTTTCTGCATGCACATGGGTATGGAGGTATTGGTGGAGTGGGTGGGGGGGGGGGGGGGGGGGGTAAGGAGAATGAGTAGAGAATCGAAGTAATGCTATTCCCGTCGGACTTTGAACCGTATCGAGCGGTCTACCAATACCAAATCATTTCATTTGTGTTTTCGCAGAATGAGCACTTCGGATTAAGGCTCTCTATCTGTTCTTCGCCATGTACGCCACGAGTACTTCATCCCCCAATCAGATGTTTGGCGGCCAGTAGGCCGCTGAACGTCTGGTTGTCTATAACAACTTCGCCGTCTGTAACATAGTCGGAAAAACACATTAATTCAGCCATAACGAATGCATGTACAACCAGCTCTCCGTGGAGGAACTGCTGTTTTTCACCGTGTAAGGCCCCGTTTATACTTCGACGCCGAGCGACGCGACGCTACGTATGGTGGCCATATTGATTGAGCGACGCGATCGATCAATTCAGGCACTTTACATGCCGTCGTTTCGCTCGGCGTCGGAAGTGTAAACGGGGCCTAAAGAGGTCATTGATCCAATTGAAAGCTTCCGAAACAGGTTTTGTCCGCAAGGCTGTTCTGCTATCTACTGGTAGGGTTTGAGACCATTTTGGACGAAATCTTTTAAGGCCAACGTGTGCTGCCTTTATAACTCTCATGTGTGCTGTTGAACTCCCACTTCACGCGAGCAACTCTGTTTCAAATCTTGCATCATCAATCGATATCGATTGACTACTTCAAACTGTTAGCTTGTTTGGAAGAGTCCCCGCCGAATAACACATTCATATGATTTCTATCTGAGACGACCACATCTGAATAAAAATTGATAGTACCGATCGATATGGACATTCCACTCCACTGCTAGGATTAAGAGAGAGTGGTGTTGGGAAAAATCGACACAAGGCGATCAATACCACGAGATGGACCAAAAATGCTTCATTTTGTAACAGTTAGTAGAATTAGCAGGTTACAAGAAGAGATCTGAAGGTTGACGTCTGCACATTATGGAGATGAACTTAAGGAACACATGTCGACCTCGTCCGTAGATGATGTAACAATGAAAAAGCGAAAACTGCCTTTCCGAGGTCAACAATGTACTATTTCTAATCTAAAGTTACAAAGGCGGAGTCTATCCAACAACCCAAGACCCTGCACTAGCTTCGAACCCTCGACCTCTTCCCTGCAAGTCCGCATCGCTATCCACCCGGCCACCCAACATCTGGCGCGCCGGCGCTGTGAATGATTCACCTGAAGATACCTCGAGGCTTTCTTGAGAAAGCCCAACAAATTGCCAGATTTTTAATATCTAACTATAACTAGAGCTCCAAGCCTTTTGCAGGTTAATCTCCGAGCATTACAAGGCCATTCAAGGCGTCACTTTTGCTTAGTCAGCCCGCATTAAAGTGCTACGATAGTTCGCCATTTTTGACCCACCCATGCAGGAAATTTGAAGCCGCTACGGTGTTTTCCAGACAATCCTCTACAACTCTCAATAGGCTACTTTGGAAATCTCCACGGGAAGTTCATTGACCTACCTTGTAAGACAAAGTGGGAATGAGCTAGAGTTAGAGGAAGGAGAGTGGGCACATCTTTATAACCCGGGTTGCATCGCGTCATTTGGACGTCGGTTACCCGTAGATCGATGACATTTTCGAAAATTTTCGATTTACGGTCCAAAATGTCGTAAATCATAAAAATTGCAAAAAATCGCCGTCAATTGTAAATCGTAATTACGAACACCCCGTATTGTACGTTAATAAATATGATAAGTAAGCATGAGCTGGATAAGAGGCAAAGAGCCGCAAGGGCCGCTTTCGGACACCTCTCAAGGAGGGTACATACTCTCTGACGGACCTCGACGTCAGAACAAACTTTTTCAACTTGACAGTTCTCCTTGTGCTTTGCTACGTGGCGGAGACATGGGCCGACACTGCTGCCATGTCAAAAGCGCTTAGGGCCACGCACAGAGCGGTAGAGCGACGTTTTCTGAAGTACAACCGGCGACATCAGCATCGATCCGGAATTCGCAATTCTAATATGAGATGTAAGTTCTTAAAAAATCCTTTTACACCTTCCAGGTTTGGTAAATCTTTATTGCGGCCGACGTTTCGACGAACTCGTCTTTCTCAAAGCCTGAAAGAAGCTCGAAATGTTTTTGATTCTGTGAAATTCACTGGATCAAAAACATCGCGACCACCTCTTTACCAGGAACAACATGCTCCCAGGAGTGCTAGGAGACCCCACCACATCTTGCATACGAACTCACCATTCCCTGCAGCGCAAAGAAACCGGATCAACTGGCCACCATGGAGCAATTGAGACCTACTGGTATGGTCTAGTATACTGCTCCCAGTGCCAAAGAGTCGAAATGTGCACAAAGCAGTATACGCGATCTCACAGCCCGCACAAACGGATAAAAGGCAGGGATTCACTGGTAACGGAGATGCATTCGTTTCTGTTGTTCATGGCTGGATTTCGTTCGTGAATCCAGAAGGCCTCGAGAGCCTTTCTGGTTCCTATTTCGTCTTCATGATACAACACCGTGCATTTTACATTGAAGTCGTCCCCGGAGTGAGCTTCTCTTCGATGCTTACCAAGCGGCGTTAGTAAGCTTTGCCTCCTCTTACCAGCAAGGTGTTCTTTAACGCGAGTGCCTAGCACCCTCCCAGTTTCCCCAATGTATAGATCACCACAGCTCAAGCACTCCAACTGGTAGATGACGCCTTTTTGTGCGCAATCTCCTGTCCTCCCATGCGGACAAGTCACGCAGTGTTGCATTATGCAGACACGGTCATATAACCGATTGCGGACAAACTGCCGCTTAATGTTGTCTCTTGGTATATTTACCAGCACAACATTCCTATCCAAGCCTGCTCGCATTAGACATTGGCGCATAGCTGCACTGACACTGTCCGAAATGAAAGGCAGTGAAAGACAGATTTTGTTGCTAAACGCGTTCATATTGGGCCCGCGTCGTGTTCTGCTTTCTCGCACTTCATACCCATTGAGCCTGGCAATTTTGCAGGCCAACGTACGTGACTCTTCGCGCTCCTCGTCACCCGTACATATCCTTGTTGCTGTTCTAAACATGTTACGAAGCACAGCACGTTTCACAGCAGAAGGATGAGCTGACTTAGCGTAGATGATGATATTCTTGGAGCTACCCTTGCGGTACCATTTCACACTGTATTGGCCGTTTGAAACCCTGATTTGTGTATTCAAAAAGGGTAGCCAGCCTTCGCACGGAAGCTCTCGCGTGAACTTTATGTACTGTGATTGTGTGTTAAGAATGTTAAACAGCTCATCCATTTCGGTTTGAGTTGTTGTTACGACACAACAATCGTCGATGTATTTTTTTCTAATATGAGAAGAATATCTGATCTTCTTGACCCAACGGACTATATGTGGAAGGGTAAGTGCCGATGGGTCGATCAGATCGTGAGGAGGCAAGAGGACCGTTGGGGAGAAGATCAGTGGAGTGGATCCCGAGGGAAGCTAAGCGCGCACTCGTAGTAGACCTCCAACAAGTTGAGCCGATCGCATGGTTGACCCAACAGTCGAGGACGAATTAGGCAGCTCATCAGCATCAACAAGTTCGAATGGCAACAACGTCCTGGATGACGTTGGCGAGACAACGAAACAAATGTGGAAACGATGCTGTGGCCCGTCCGAACAGTGAAGACGGGCCATCTATTAGGTTGGAAAAAAGTCTCTTCACACTTCGAAAAGTTTGTTACCGTTCTCCTTGTAAACACACTAGCCAGTATTGATTGCTGATTTCATAATCCCATCACACCTGTCTACAGTTCGCACGCGGACACAAGTCAGGACCCTTCTTGCACTTCGTTATCCACCCAATCTTCCGGACTCAATGCAAGATCTACCTCATGGCCATTTTCGGCACGGCATTCTTCATGAATTCACTAAAGGATCTATAGCACGTCAGGCAACCGACCAAATCTACCACTATATAATTGAGTTAGCTCCCTGCCCTGTAGATGATGAGGCGTATCTCATCTCAGGTTGGTCCCGCCCTCCTGATCACGAGAGCCTCCCAGCCAGGTAAGTTTATGAGGGATCGGCGAGCGCGAGCCGTTGCGATCCTGCAGCGTATCCGGCGCAAGTTTGCCAGTGGGAGCTCATCACAGCAGTGGAAGCTCATCACAGGAAAACGGCTATCGTCGTGCGCTGAAAAGGGACGGCGGCGGGGAAAAGAGTTGTGGAGAAGGCGAGTGGTGGGGTGGGCCAGGTGGACTGCAGAAGAGAAAGAAGACGGACCATCCCCCTCCCGCCCCAGGGACCAAAGATCCCAGATCAGGAGAAAGAAGACGAACCACTCATCCCCTTCCCCTCCAGGCATCAAAGACTCCTCTACAGTGCTCCAACTTCTTTTTTTTCACAGTGTTGCTTTTTTTCTACTCTTGGACTGCAGCTGATCGATGCGAGTGTAACAGAGATCATGGGACGGGAGTCGCCTTGCCCACATGAGGATTGGAGTCTTAACAGGGCCGCGCGAACGCAGCCCCCCACACAAAAATTTAGCTGTTGGCTAACTTCAACTCGAAGCTGCCACACGGGTCAGCCCGCGCTAAAGTGCAATGAGTGGGCCTCACCATGGAGGTCCCGACTTCCTGATCGCGAGAGCCTCCCAGCATGAGCCGTCAACAATCGCATCTCTAGGGCACTTTTTATCGACGTGACCCACATTGGCGACCAGGTTTAAGTCCTTGTTCGCCATCTTTGCCATCGCATCAACTTGCTCCTGACAAGTCAAGAGTGCTTGTCGCAGTTCTCGTACCTCTTCTTCCAAGATACCAGTTCGAGCACTGGTATCTTCACATAGCTCCTTCAAATATTGATTAGATATCGTTATGAATTTGGTCTATGTTAAATCGTTATTCTACTAATCGTTACTTTTCCGACCTTCGGTGGAAAATATTTAAAGTAAGCTCGAAATGAGTTTTTGCGGGAGTGTATTCACTGTCGTAATCATAGTCCGAATTTCCCGGTGTCTTTGTCAGATCTACGGACATCGTTATATACTGTAAAATATCAAAAATATTTCGAAATCGTAATGACTTGACCTTCTGGAAAATGATGCGGCTTAGAGTAAAGCTTGCTATTTCGTTATTCATATTCCTCAAGAAAATTGTGCAGGAATCTTCTAAAGTATTCTTGCCGCCAAAGTGACCTCCGTTAATGGGGTTTTCGTGATGGTGTTGCAAAATCTCTTTTTGGCGAATCGTTATAATATAGGGCGTTATTTTGAATGCAATAGATTGACATGTCGTCACAGTGACTTCTCAGTTGTGCGGGAATTCATTAGAATAATCCCGATATCGACCATTATCATTATATTGATCATAATAATTTCTCACGTAATTGCGAGAAGCGTAATTTCTAGGGATTTGAGAGTTCCGTCCGTGATATCCACGCTGGTTCTGAATTTCTCCGTTTTCGTAGCAACCGCTATCGTTATAGGATTGAGGACTACATTCGTAATATGCTCTATTATTGTTCAAACGTGGTGAAAAATTTCGCGATGCACCAACAGCAGGGTTTGGTGATTGATTCCACTGTTGACGCTGGTAGTTTCCTTGATCTTGGCAATTTCGATGTGGGGAGCTTTCACTAATGTGTGCGTTTTGAACGGCTTCCGTGATCGCATTTACTAGGGCGTTATCAATTATTCCCCTCTCACGCGTCACAATTTCAAGAAGATGACTTTCGTTTTCTGCAGTTTATTGCAGACCTTTGAAAGTCTGTGATGACTGCCTTTTTTCATTACCGCAATGCGAAGATTCGTAGTAAGGCCGCGCACAAATGTTTCGCACATTATTTCTTCGATGGCGATGGGATTGCTTTCGGCAAAAGCGTCGGCAACTAAATCTCTCACCCGTTGACCATAAATGATCACATTTTCATCGGGTTCCTGCTTCACGTGATAAATTTTTGCTTTCGCTATTTCGACATAGTTAGGGCTACGAAAGTCTTTTTTCAACTGGTCAACAACCGTTCTGTAATCCAGCTTAACATCTTTATCATAGTTCTCGTATTTTATTTTGGCTGCTCCGCTTAATTGCAGAGGAAGGAGCCTTGCCAGTTTCTGCTCGTCATATCCCGCTGCATTGGCTTTTTCGTTCATCTCTCTAACAAACGTTACCACTGACATGTTAGTTCCGTCATAAGTCGGCCAGCACTGCAATGAGGGAAGGAACAGATCCGCTATGTTAACCCGAATATCAAGAGGCCTTTCTGAAATCTGGACAAGCCCCTGATTGATCCGTTATCATCTCTCGCCATTTTCGTAATGAGCAACCGTTCTATTAATTCCCGTCAATTCCCGTCAGCAACCGTTCTATTAATTCCCGTCAACCGTTCTATTAATTTTCGTCAATAACTCGACTCGTTAGTTTCGCTTGATTTCTTTGCTCGGTGCGAGCAAATCGTTTCTCAGCTGGTGAGCTCTTCGGCACTAAGTAATTATCCGTTATGTTGATGAGTCGCTATTAAGATGAAGAAATAGGAGGCAGGCAGAGAGCTGAAGAAGCAGTAAGCAAAGAACGCAGTTGAACACAACCGTTCAACCGCAGTCACGAAGACGTAATCTCTTAGATGACCTCAGTATGGGTTACCGCTCTCTTTTCGCTTCGAGTGGGATTATCATAGCCTCGTTGACGCCGCTATTCTTAAGTGGGTACTTGCGTGAGCTCTGGCCGAGGCCTTCGAGTGTATGCTCGAAGCCACGTTTCGGCTCCTTTCTAATGCCGACATTACCTATGTACAGGGTGGCCCATAAGTCCTGCAACAAAAACATAGGAGCATAAAACGACTAAGAAGGCACCGAATTTAGTACACTTTCTAACAACGTTTGCCCATGGTCTGTAGATTATAGTGGAGCGGTATTATTCATAAGGGACCACTCCTGGATTGATAAGAGCCTTCAGATCGTGTGGGCTGCTTTGCACTCGCGTCGCAGCACCTTTTGCTGTAGAAGAATCGCTTTACTAGAATGTGCTTTTTGCCTTTAAACAGCGCTATTGCGTCTCCAATATATGGTGTTATGTTTTGTTCCCATCAAACGAACATTTTTTTATTGATTTTCACTCTTTTTACACAAAAACCTAGGGTGTGAGGGGAGGCATTTTGGAAAATCGTGTATGAAAAAAACCTGCCATGCGTGGCCATTGTGTTTATATCATCAGGTTCCCGCAAAGGTAGTATTAAACGCACTTTTATTTTGACCTTTCTGGGATCGCTCAACTTTGAGAAATTTTCCATCAAATGAGGCAGAGGCTGAATACCCATTTCGAACGACGCGCTCCAACTGCGCTTACAAATTTTTCTCTCTTCTTTCTTCGCCTCATAGCTGAGTCTTCATCTCAGCTTGTAGTTCTCATCTCACTTGTGGACTTGTAGAGCTTTCCTTGTAGTTTTCGAAAAACTACATATTGCTTAATAATAGATTACGCATACGGCTGAATATTGCATTTGTTCCAGCTGGTTGCTGCATCGTGTATAATAGCGTTCTTCTGTTGTAGTTCAGATCCGCTCATCTAATGTTCACTTTTGAGAAGCCTCTGAACTCCCCTACACAATACCATCATACCGTATGTTCAACAGCCAATCTTCCGAAATTTAGTCACATCGGAATGGGGGCGCTCCACCACGGGCCAGAGAAGAATTTTTCGGTAGTTTTACGTGAGAGCGCATTACTTTGGAATAAGAGCGGCTACAACCACGATACTTTCCGGAAGTATAGCGCCAAGTATATGCTACGTAACAGTTGGTATGCGGTTCTTTGCAACTGGAAAAAGACAACCAATAAGGTCGTCTAATTTTGTTGCAGGACTTATGGGCCACCCTGTAGTATACGGTAATGTTGCCAACGGGCGAAGTTCTATTAACATCGAATAAAACTAAACCTAAAAAAATAAATTTTTGTTCTCTTTCGGATTTTTTTTGGACGTCCTATGTACAGATTATATACAAGCTAGCGGTGGCATGAATGACAGAGTGAAATGTAGCAAGTGAATTGATAGGCTAAAAATCGAAGATTAGTAACATGAGCTATAAATTATACGTTTTAATAAGCTAATAGTGAAAGATATGAGTAAGCTATTAACGTGATAACGAAAACATGAATGCAAAGAATCATCTAGGACGTGCGCCAAAAAGGGAAAACCGGAAAAGTACGAGGTTCACAAGGCAGGTAGTTTGCACTCGGCAGTGACTCATGTGAAGAACGTACTTTCCGCACACTTAGTGTTTTTGAAGACGCCAGGTCGGAAAATACGATGTTCGCTTCAAATCGCTATCGCGAATAGCGAAGATCGTACTTTTCGCAATCGATAATTAGAGTTTGAAAAATAGCATATAGTAAGCGGACTCAAATTCTTTAACATAGTGTTAGTAATTCATTGAAAAATAGCTGTTTAATTTCATACCCTGCCTCATTCATGCGCCACGATAAAGACAAACGAAGAAGTATAAATGATGAAAACATCGTGCTCAGTGCAAAAAAATCATGCCAGCATGCTTCGTGAGAAATGTGCAATGTGCGTTCAGTGTGTATATCTCGACATGTATAAATACGTTTTGATGGCCGTCAAAACGGAGTCTCCCGTACTGCTAACCTCTTTTAGAAATTTTTGAGCAAAAGTCCAAAAGAATCTCCCCGCGACCTCCATGTCATGCTTCTGGCTGAGATGGGAGTTCGACAAAGCATTTCTATAGATTTATATTTATGTACACAACCATATACAAAGTATGCAGTCGGGGAGACTGCCAACCTTCCAACCCATGTAGGGGCGTGGCTTACAGAGGCGGTGGCCACTATACCGTGACAAAGAAGGCGAACCATTCATCCCCTTCCCCTCCAGGGATCAAAGACTCTTCTACAGTGTTCCAACTTTTTTTTTCGCAGTGTTGCTTTTTTCTACTCTTGGACTGCAGCTGATCGATGCGGAGCAGCTCTCCTACCAAGTCTCTTGGGATCGACTATTCTACAGTTTTCCAACATTGCTTCGAAGTTTGCGTGGTCGTACTTCCCATGACTTCATGGTGGGCATTTCACCATCGATTAACTGTATATTAAAGATTTAAGTACGGTTCCTGCTCAATACGGGATGTGACCTGCTTATTCATAATGCTGCGTAACACCTACTCTACAGCATCTTCATGACCAATCAACCCACCTTACATTGACATTAGTCTTCCGTCCCACTTCATGACTGTTCATACTCTACCTACCGAGTTGCTTCAATTAATGAGTCATTACTCATAGCATTTTCTCCTCAAACTGGATACCTTTCGAAGCAAATTGGACACGCTTCTAAGCTAGCCTAGGACTTTCGAAATCAAAGCGAACTCATGCAAAATGAAATGAGCTTCTTGTACATTAAACTAGAGCATTTCAATAAGGTAAGAATAGTTTTTGCTAAAGGAAAATTTTAGTATAACCTTCTTTTAACTTTTAATTCATATACCCAATACTCATTTTACAACAGATGAAAACTTCGCAACTTCATGAAATCCTCTATTTTGAGGAAAAATAATGGCTTAAGGCTTTTCTAAAGAGCAGGATGTCCGCCATTCCCGTGTCGAAAGAGGTGATTGCGCCATGCTAAGATCACATATACTTGCGAAGATCCTCACTTTGATGTTTCATGTATGCAGCATTTACTCTTATAAATTAAAAATCGCGCCGCGATCTGGTTCCCCAATGCACTATATGATTGCTGCCTTGTTGTGCTTTAAACGAAGATTTTCGATTTTTCTCAAAAAATAAAGCAAATTATTTAAATATTTAATAACAAGTGCTCCGACACGCCTAACGGCGTGTCTCGCACTTGCGCGCTTCGCGCGACTTTGCACCATCACTGACCTAAAGAAGGTAGCTTTTGTCAAACTTAAAATTCGCTAACATCTAGGACATGCTGCTTACTTCATCGGCATCAACCCGTTAACCACTTCGGTACCTTTCATTATAGACATTTTCTCTACACCGTCCAGTAACATCACGGGTTTGTGCTGCGCAGTACTTCGGCCCCTCCACTGTGTACACGTCTTCCGAATCCGGGCGCCAGCTTCCCCCTCACTCGTTTCTTCTTTCTAGATCTAATTGCTGGTCCGCCTTTACTGGTCTTCCCCCCCCCCCCCCCCCTCCACCTTCCTGGTCCCAACCCCTGGCCCACTTCCTTATTTTCACTATTGACCCCCTACTGGTCTCTTCTTGCTGGCTTCCCCGCCCTGGTCCCTCCTTCAGGTTGTTCTTCTCCTTCCTGGACGCTCACCTGGTTCACTCTAAGGGGCCCTGACTTCCCTTCTCCACCACCCTTAGTGGCCCTACCATTCTCAAGGCAGACGTCAGTGACACGTATTCAGAATCAAACGCTCAGAAACGCGCGCAGACGCCGCTGAGTCAAGCAGGAGAGGGCTGCGCTTCCTATGCTGCAACATCCCATGTTAAACGGCAAACGTTGCCTGTGAGAGGTACGCAAAAGCGTATCTCGCGCGGGTAAAAGTTTCCGTTCAACGTGGGATAATGCTGAATTCTGAATGCGGCCACGTCATACGACGTCGGTGTCACCTCTTCTGACTCCAGATGCTTGTTGCGCGACGAAGAGGACCCGTATTCTGGATTCAGACGCTCAGAAGCGCGCGCAGATGCCGCCGTGTCAATAGAGAGGAGGCTTCTGGATTCAGACGCTCAGAAGCGCGCACAGATGTCGCTGCGTCAAGCAGGAGGAGGTTGTGCTTTTACTGCTGCAGCAGTAAAGTTCTCCGTTCAACATGGGATAGTGCTGAGTTCTGAATGCGGCCGATCGCCGTACGACGACGATGAGACCTCTGTATCCTTTCTTTTCGATCTTCTGACTCCAGAAGGTTGTGGTGTAACGAAGGGAACCCGTCTTCTGGATTCAGGCACTCAGAAACGCGCGCAGATGCCGTTGTGTCAAGCAGGAGGAGGCTACGCGTCCTCTGCTGTAACAACATCCCATGTTCAACGGCAGACGTTGCCCGCGCGAGGTACGCGGAGGCGTCGCGAGGGGTTCCATGAGATTGCGCGTGGTCCCACGAGGCGTATCTCAGCCAGGTTCCCAACCTGAGTGAGATACGCCTCACCATCTACAGGGCAGGGAGCTAACTTAATTATATAGTGGTAGATACCCATCCCGGCTGCTGAACTATGAAATTTCGAGGAGGGCTAGACCAAATTTTTCCTTGAACAACAAGTTTTTCTCACCATCTTAAAAGTTTCTAGTTTAACGTAGAAGAGGCTCATTTCAGATTGGAAGAGTTCGCTTGATTTCTAGTGTCTCAGACTAGCTTAGAGGAGTGCCCTACCCGACGTGAAAACGGTATATGATCACTATAGCACCTTCGAGCTGTTCGCTGTTATGAAGCACTTATCATAACCAAAGATCTTCATTTATCCAAGAGGCATAATGACAGTGATGACAGAAATGACAGTCGAATTAGTTAAATGCTTCAGACACGAAAAATGCAGAGCCGAGTAGAGTAGAACAAAGAAAAAAGAGGTTGGTGGTTGGTGGCAGAGATCTTGTCGATGGTTTAGCCCTCGCACCAGGCGTTCTCCTGGCGAATAGCCTCCTCCTCCTCAGGCGTGAAGTCGTTCTCAATGTTAAACCTGTTCCGAATTTCTTCCGTAGTCTTGCCCTAAAGTGAGTAGATTAACCAGGATAATCAAGTGTGTTGTGCTAGTGCCCTTTGCACCTCAACTACAAAGCTGCACGCTGTTCTGTACCTTATACTTCACAGAGGTAGCTCTTTGCTGACAGGTCTCACGCAAGACGTCAGAATGGAAATTATTACCCATTTAGTTACAGCAAAGCCGTTGTTTCAATTGAAAGCACCACAGGAAGGATGTTGAGAATGTCCCACAAAGTCGTTGAGTTTAGTGCGCTGCACGTTTGAGAGCGTAAAACACTGTTCATACTGTTCATACTTCGCGACAGCAGTGACAAGAGCGACTGGAGCGACAGCGCAGACGCTCGAGTAAGAACACTTTTCGGCGGCGCGCGTCCGGTTTTGATCGATATGCATATTTTGCACGGGCGACAAGTCGTTCTTTTCGAGAAGTATGAGTCTTCCTACTGCAGACGTTAGGGGCATTTTATACCCCCGCCGCTGCGCGATTGCAGTCACGGTCTGTTCATACTTCGCGACGGCAGCAGCAAGAGCGAGGGCAGCACCCCAAATGTATGGACAGGCGACAAGAACAACGGGAGCGACTGGGGCGGCGAACGTAGTGTGGTGTACGTAACTGCACCATAATGCATATTTCGTGTCAGAGAGTCAGCCAGTCAACACAGACACTAGCAAACAGTCACATTACCTACATCATCAATCTGGCACTCAAAGGAAGTATAAGCATGCCTTACACTGATCTGAAGAATGGCCGAATAGGAATCATTTCCTTCGAACGCCAGTGCGCTCTGGTGTAAACACGTACTCCACACCTCGTCCATCGCCCCAGATGCTCTCGTCACTCCCATCGCCGGCGCGAAGTATGAACAGGCGACGAGAGCGACGGGAGCGACAGGAGCGACCGCAACAGCGCTCGAGTATGAACAGATTTCTGCGGTGATCGCTCGGTTTTTATCGATTTGCATGTTTTGCACTGGCGAGGAGTCGCTCTCGTCGCGAAGTATGAACAGGCCCTTGGGAATCGTTTAGTGTGCACGCGACGAGCTGTAATGATGAGTTCCCCTATCGATTGCACGACGCAATATGAGAGCTTATCATCACATCGCATCGCGTGCACACTAGATGACCCCTTAGGGGTCGTTTAGTGTGCGTGCGACGCGCGACGCGATGCCATGTGTAGTGGCCGAATTGATCAATCGCGTCGCTCGATCAATTTGGCCACTATACATGCATCGCGTCGCGCGTCGCGTGCACACTAAGGCCTCGTTTATACTTCGTCGCGGCGCGACGCGATGGCCACGCAATGAGGCCAAATTGATCGATCGCGTCGCACAATCAATATGGCCACTATACCTGGCGTCGCGTCGCACCGCGACGAAGTATGAACGGGGCCTAAGGGCTCGTTTAGTTCGCGCGCGACGCGCGACGCGATGTCATGTGCAATGGCCGAATCGATCAATCGCGCCGCTCGACTGAGTTGTAGGAGCAGTCTTAAGCAATTGAGATTGCTGCTTTAAAAAATCGTTGGTTAAAGCACACCAAGAAAGTCCCTCAGCTGTCTACCGCAGAACTCCACTGTGGGATTTCCACCACCAATGAAGCAATCTGGACAGGAGTATGGCAGATAGCTCCTCAAAACTATAACATATCGTGTGAGCCATAGACACTTCTCTAGTTTAGGCTGCTAGAGATGCTGATGCCAAAGATGTAAAGAGTCGAGCTTGCTGCGGCCATCTTGTTAGTGTTTTTAGGGTTTTCTTTTATTTCCACCTCCATGCTGGCATTTTGATTCCCACCAAATGTTTTCATTTCCTGGCGTTCGTCCCCTTTCTCAATGCAATTTCTACAAGACGAAGAAGACTGGAGACGAAGTCCGTACTACTAAGAATTGCGCTTTCCAATCTCTGAGGGTTCGCTGCGGGCCGCGCGGTTGGCAGGAAGGACGGGGCGAATCGCGCGCCGGATTACGGTGGCAGGAAATTCCGGTTGAGTTCTATAATTCAGTCAGTCCGTCCGCCGCCCCAGTCACTCCCGTCGCCGGCGCGAAGAATGAAAAGGCGATTAGGAGCGACACCGACAGTGCACGAGTATAGGTCCATGCACACTTCTGCGACACCGCGGCGCGGTAAGTGGGGCGACGGCTACCTCCGCGAAATCCGGCGGTCGCGGCGCGGTCGCGTTAGAGCACCGTTTTAGGCAACGGGACCGACGTCCCCTTGAATGTCGCGCCGCCAGGAATGGTTTGAACCATTCCAGCCTGCGGCACTCAGCGCGACGTCGACTGCGATAGCCGCTGCGACAGTCGCAAGAGTGTGCATGCCCCCCCCCCCCTGCGGCACGTGTCGCAGTGTCGCGCCGCGGCCGTCGCGGCCCTATGCTTCATCATGGCCGTGCCGCGCTGTCGCAGAAGTGTGCATGGGCCTTATGAACAGATTTCGGCGGCGATTGCTCGATTCTGTTCATACTTCGCGACGGCAGCACCCCAAATGTATGGACAGGCGACAAGAGCAACAGGATTGACTGGGGCGACGGACGGTGTTTAGTGCGGTGTTTTGCATGTTCTGCACGGGCGACAAGTCGCGAAGTATGAACAGGTTTTAATCGCGTCGCGCTGCGCCCATCCCTTCAGCATCGTGATTCGCCGAATACAGTAACCCAAAATTCCGTCAAATGTGGTGTTTTGAGGCGGCGGGGTATAAAAGCGATGCGGTCGTGCTAGTAGACCGATAGTCGGTGTGAAGAGGATCGTTGCCCGACCGCTGCATAGCCCGTAACTGCCCATTTCGATGAAATTTCGAACTGCTTGAGCGAAGGACTTTCTTTCTGGGGAGTCGGAGTTCCTAGTGATTCTTTGCTCTGATGTTGAAGAGAAAGTTATAACCCGCATGATAATATGGACAGTCTCAGGTAATCGGGGCTGCTCCTGAAGCTGAAAGTCCTGAATGACCTCGTCGCGACAGCTTGGACGCAGCTTTAGATCCTAACACACCAAAAAACTCGCTTCTGCGATCTTTCAAACTGCACTCTACCGCAATCAAAGCAGCGAACAGTCTGTCTTTCAAGCTGCTTCCACGATGTTTTGCAACATTTGCTAAGAAAAAATAGAAACAAGTGCTTTTCAAATCTCAGCAACAGACCTTTATCATCGACGCGATCTTCTTGCACCCATCGTCCAGGAGTCCCGGGATATCCAAATAGTTTGCGGCCTGAAAATAACACGTTTTGGACAGAGCTCTATCAATGGAAATGCTGCTACGATATTACCATGATAACATCGAAGATCATCGGATCTTCCATTTTGAAGAACTCATCCGTGAAATCCTGGAGATGCTGAGAGTTTTCGTCCTTTCCCGCTTTATGCGCTTCACACCATGTAATGACCTGAAAGACCGCTGATATGAGACGCAGAACATCTTCAGTAGGCAAACACAAACCTTCTTAAGCACCACGGACGTAACATTCAGAAGTGGGATGGGTGTGTCATCATCATGGAGATTGAGGTCCTAAATTAAAAGCAGCTCGCTCATAGGAACTACTGTTGGAAAACACCCACTATGTAGTAGGCATTGGATCTGACTCCAAATCCGATAATTTGCATCAGTCATTTTATTCAAACAACCTTAAAAGGACTGTGCGGGTAATGGTATTTTTGGGAAGCCCCAGATCTTGGGATGATTGAGATAAGAGCAGCTTTAACAGCAATGATTTTCAGATGATACAAATCACTGATTTATCTCCGGATCTCACATCGGATAGGACAGATTTCCGATCAAAATCAGCTAACCGGATTATCCGAAAAGCCGATCTGGGGCCGGAGTCATCAATGACTTACAGCAATTTAACGGAGAAAATACAGCCGAAATTCCTGATACTGCGGCTTACCAAGCGATATCGTGAAACGTTTCACCATATCGCTTGTTGATAAGTCGTGTAAATTGCTGTAAGTCGTTGATGACTCCGCCCCCTGGTGAAGATCAACCCAACCCCAATCGCCCTAATATCCAGGCTTTTCAAAAATGCTATTGTTTACACAACCCTTTGATCCAGGGTTCGAAAAAACGACGGATCCTTATCCGAATCGGCATGGGATCCTATGTCAGCATCGTATGTGGCAAGCTGGTTTCTACAGTCAGATTTGTAGCTAACAGTAAACCCTCATTGTTTACACGGTTAAATTTCCAACCTTTCGGGGTCGTTTAGTGTGCGCGCGACGCGCGACGCGATGCCATGTGTAGTGGCCGAATTGATCAATCGCGTCGGTCGATCAATTTGGCCACTACACATGCATCGCGTCGCGCGTCGCGCGCACACTAAACGACCCCTTCCTAACTGGCACCGATCCTATGTATCATCTATCAAGCGTTAAGCCGCGTGCACACTTTGCAGCGGGCAGCGGAATGTGGGCGGAGCTGATCTCGCACACTGCGGTACTGTTGAACTGCGCCGCGGCCGCATGCAGCGACAGTGAGGAATGCCCGGGTCATTCCTCGCTGCCACTGCCGCTGCGGCCGCTGCCGGCAGCACTGCGGCAACGAAGTGTACACACCCCGCTTACTGCAGCCTCCGCTGCCGCAGTGTGACTCCGCCCCTGCGCGCTATGCTTCAGCGTGGCTGCCGCACTGCCGCTGCGGAGTGTGCACGCGGCTTTAATCTGCGCGGCAGTGAGTCCGGAGATATGCGGAGGGGAGATCATAGGATACCACTGAGACCGTTAGTCGGACGGAACGGTAGCGTCTGCCTTCAGCGCTTATAAAAAAGACATAGCCTTGTTAGCGAGTGCTCAGAATAACTTCACTCGCAAGCTGGCTACGAGATACTCTGGCCTGGTTATCAGTTCATTCCTAATGGAGTTCCTATTCGTCATTTGTATGGGTTGCAAAGTGTAAGTAGTAGAGGACTGAGGTATGACCTTCTTATGGCATTCAAGGCTTTAAGAGAAGAATTTTTCTCCTCAGTACTATCTAGAACTAGAGGTAGTGGCACTAAATTCAAGGTTCCATTTGCAAGAACCAGGTACGTGCTAATCAAAGTAGTTCCACAGCTCAACAAAATTTGGTTTCTAGAGTTGGTAAACATGTGTTTGCAGTTTTAGGAGTAGGGCAGAGAAGCTGGTATATGCAGAAGGTTGTACTTAGTGGGCTTGTGCCCGCACCGAGATTGAACATGGTCGTGGAACACTTACACAAACACGGCTTCTGTGCTCTCCTATGCTGACGCGAAGGAGAGCATAGAACTAGGCAAGGAAATTAACTTCGTGGTCTAGCTAATCTCAACTTACCCGTTTCAGGATAGTTTACCGGTGTGCAGCTGGCGCCAGCCCGCTTAGCACCGAGAAGATTCTCGGTACCCGCATGCTTCATGAGTCTATTGGCACCTGCACGGTGACGGAATAGCGTTTCAGTAGCCCTTCAGAATATCACAAACAGCTGGCACGACCAACCCACCAGCACCAGCTTCGCAACAAGCGACAAATGTGTAGTAGCTCACATCGAGCATCGTGGCGACCAGTCTCAGCATGCTGACCACCGAAGCAGGCACTTCACAGATCTTCTGGTCTTTGGTCTGGAGCTTGTACATCTTCTCAGGAGCGGCGCCGCCAGTACCAGCCTGATTAGCATCATCGGAACTCATCTTCCTGAAGAGCTTCAACATTGGAGCACTGAAGATCTTATGATATCGTCAGGCTGAAGTCGACGCGGTAGTGAAGCGTGAGGCGGACGGTAGCGCTGGCAGCGCGCATCAATCGATTCTTGGGTCGGTTAGCATGACACACTATACACGTACTTTTCCTTTACCCCTACTCCTCCCACCCTTTCCTCCTCCAGCGTGAATTTCTCGATGGAAATGTTAGGGATGGGAAACACTACGTTTTCCTCCGGAATTGGAAAAATAATAAGCAATGCATGGCGAACCCGCATGAATAGGTTAAAAAGGACAGTTGCCAACACACTTTCGACTCTACGCATAGGTCCTGTCCATACTTCGCGACGTCAGCGACAAGACCGACTAGAGCGCAGCGACGTAAGCCAGGTCCGAATGCTACCGACAGGGACGGCTAGTCACGTGATACGCGCGCGATCGCCGCGCCTTACTGCTGGGCGCGCTAGAGCGCGAAAGTGTGCACCACCGGCTATTGGCTGCGCTCTTTCGACTTGCGGAAGAAAAAGGAAACAGCTACATACGTTCGCTTCGGCTTTAGACTGAAGGAATACGAAGCTGTCTTAGCGTTTGTTAGATGGATGACTACGAATGGCATGATACTTGAACTATGACAAGCGAATCGGCGAAAGATGGCGATCAAGTGGCGAGAAGAACTAAAATTGAAAGGGTACTAAAGCGGCGCCGCTCAGCGGCTTGACTCATCATCAGTGGGAGCGGTGACGGCGAGGTACTGTACTGTTTCTAGTGGGGACCGACTGGTGCTTAACAATAACGCGCCCCGATGACGATCGCGCACCCGCATCGACCGTCTCCGCTCTGGATCCCGCCGCGAAAGGGCAGAGCGCAGACAGACAGACGCTGGAGCGGCGCCGCCGGGTGGAATGATTCAAGTCATTTCCGCCAGCGACGCCGCCGGTGCCGCTGGCGGCGAGCTCTGCGTCTCTGCCTATGTTTAAGCATAGGGCAGCGGCGCCGCAGAAGTCTGTGGCGGCCTTAAGCGGGCTGGTGCCCGCTCCGAGATTGCACATGGTCGCCGAACACTCACATAAACGCGGTTTCCGTGCTCTCGTCCCTGACGCTGAGTAAAGCACAGAACTAGGCAAGGGAACGAACTCCGGGGTCTGACTGATCTAACTTACCCCCCTTTTAGGATACCTTGCAGACGTGTGGCGGGCACCAGCCCGCTTAGTGCCAAGGAAAGCTACGGATTAATGTGGAATTGGGGGTCTTTGAAGCTCAGTAAAAGTTTCACGTTTCAGCAATCCCTAAAAACTTTTCCAAAGCTTGACAACAAGGCTAAGTATTCAAAGCAAAAGAAAGAATAAATTAAATAATTTCGGGAATCACATTCCAAACGCCGGTGAAAGTTCCATATAGTGTCTGGTAACAATAGAGGCTTTTCGAGGCTTTCCTATCGCACCGGATAATGCAGCATTGCAGCAAGGCATGCTCTCCAAGGACTGCGCGAACGGATGTGATACGTTGGAGAATCTATGGAAAGGATGTCGTAAACATCAGTGGCTTTCCAGGGTCACTACAGCAGCGGCTGTCACTGTTACAACATGCTGAAGACAGTCTAGAGTTGATCCCGGAATAGATGCCTACGCTCATTACATCTCATCATAGGATTATTCTCCACATACTGGGCCAAAACCTTGTCTTCCATAATCACTCCCTGATTTCCTCTAACTTTTCCTCTGTTCATGTTACAATTCCAGTCTTAAACCATCTTTAGACCTACGGTTTACATATCCCTCCAATTTTTTTAAAAAGCGATAATCCATTACCAATTCAGAAAATGTGGAGTACTAGGCCCCGGTAGAACCTCGCAAGGCACTTGCTTCCGAAACTTCGGGTGAATGCAAATGCGCACGATTTTGGGGGCGGGAACAACGGCAGTGGCCGCCATTTGGGACAAGTTGTCGCGTTGTATCGCGCTCTCCGCGCCAACCATGCTCTCCTCGCCGTCTGACACATTCTTTCACCGCCAACGTATACAACCATGCTACTCTAGTCAACAGGCCCCTTTTTCACATGTGTGCTCTTTCAAAACGGCGAATGAATGAGAACAAATGACTGAAAAACTGAGGAACTCAACCGTTTTCTGAAAAACCTGGTATTAAAACAATGCCAAATTCGATTATGAGCCTTAAACATGCGTGAGACAAGCCTCGTCCTCCTGACTCAATCAGCAAACGCGCTGGAATCACGTGAGCATCGCCGCGACTGCTCGTCCCCAGTGCTCGAGACCCCGCCCCCAAATCGTGCGCATTCGTGCGCACCCCGAAAATTCTAGTACTTGTTTCGAATTTTCCTCAACCATTTCCCGTCACAACAGATAAAGTCTCATTTCATCCGAACTTTATTCTAAAAAAAAAAACGCTCCCCGTTCTTTTCTCCATCAGAAGGCATCAAATGTGTCTCACTCAACTGCTTCTTTACTTCCGCTCTAACTAAAAGAACGACGTCGACAACCGCCAGCACACACTTTCGCGCTCTAGCGCGCCCAGCAGCAAGAAACGGACGAAGACCTCAAAAATTGGATTCAGCGGTGATTCGACTCCAGAACTGCAGTCTTTTACGCGAGAGGAATTAGAAAATTACCCAGTCTTTGGAGAAGTGTATGTAGTGGAACAAAATGGAGTTTATCTCAATTGATTTGATTTTGTAGTTGTGAAGTAATAAATCCTTGAAAAAAATGAAAAGACTTTTTTCCAACCCAATAGTTGCCCTTTCAACTTCAGGAACAAGCTGTCGTGGAAGTGAATATTGGCATATGTAGGTCCTGAGCAGTAGACATTGGATCCGACACTGATTCGGGTAATCCGAAATTTGTCACTTTCTCAAATCCGGTTAAAAAGAGCATGCAAATAATAATATTTTTGAGAAGGTTCGGATCTTGGAATGATTAAGATGAGAGCAGCCTTAACAGGAAAAATTTTCAAATGATCCAAATAACTGTTTTATCTTCGGATTTCACATCGGATATCCGAATCGGATACGATATCAGTCTTCCCATCAAAAATCAGATTTCTGAATTTTCTGAAAATTTGTGTGCTGAAATTGGCACTTATCTGAATCGCCCCAGGATCCAAGCTTTTCAAAGATGCCATTATTTGCACAATCCTTTTAACCAGGGTTTGGAAAAAATGACGAATCCGAATTATCCGAATCGGCGTCGGATCCAATGTCTACTGAGCAGTGAGTACACCGTCACACCGCACCCAAATAACTCGACGCACGAAGTTACTGTGGGCGTAGCAAATGCCGCCAAGTGTTTTTGTGCCCTATAGTCTGATGGAGCCTTAAGGCCCCTCCAGACTTCTGCGGCGTTGCCGCTGCCCTATCCTTCATCATAGGGCAGGGACGCAGAGCTCGCCGCCAGCGGCGTTCCTGCCCTATCCTTAACCACAGCGGCGAGCGGCGTTGCCGGAGAAGTCTGTGGGGGCCTTTACGAAATCAGTGAAACGCACACTTGTCCGCAAGTTCAACGCAGTGAGGGTAGATCGCCGCTCAGCCCAAATTTACCAACACGAAAGAAGCATGGACCTCACGCGAGATATAGTAAACCCCGCAGGACTCGGCAAGAGGTCACTCATCTCCCACAACGAGTCGAGACCTCTGCTGATGGGCTGATTTAGCTCACAGTCATCGAACGCGAAGTACTGAGGAAACCAGAGTCGAAGTTATTTCACCACCAGAAAGAAGGATTGAAGAAGACGAAGAAGCCGCGCATGGCACCGCTTTGCGCGCAATACTACAGTATGCAGCGAGTCACGTGATGGCATTCGTGTCAGGACCGCAAACCCCATCGGACAGCGCGACCCGAAACTTCTGCGCTCATGAAGCTGCAAGTCCAGAGAGGGGATCCACCCTGTTACTTCTTCCACTTCTATCAGCTCTATCGTACCCCCACAAAGGTAGGACTCGACGTTAGACGTAGAAAGAGGAAAGTACGGACGTGTTTTCGAGGCTCTAGGGCGTTACTTCTAACGCCCAGCGGGTATCAACTGGCAGCGAAAGGAAGCAGGGCCGGAAAGCAATGGGATTCAGAACTCCTTTACTAAACGGACTTGACATGACGGAACTTCATTTGAGCCTGACGTTTCGACTTATCGTTAGTTGTGACTGTCCAAGGGCTGAAAGAAGTGAAGAACTTGTAAATTGTCCACTTTTCACATCAAAGACATTAGTAGCCATCGTTACAAACACCAATGGGCTCCCACCAGAAGTAGGAGCGTTGCCCAACTATTTAGTTAAGTGACAGTTTCAACTATTATTTCCTTTGTGTGACCTAGGATGCGCCTCGTGCCGCTCCTGCACACTAGTACATGACGTTTTTGGGCGCAAATAGGCTCGGAGGGGGCCACCTTGTACTCGGTGGATATTCGCATTGGTAGGATGGCATGTGCAGTTCATTTACATCAGAAAGAGCCTACTTCAGTTCATCATAAATGTAGAACACATCGGTGCTGCATAAATTTTTAGTTTCGATCAATACAAAGTGCTGTGTAGGCCTGTTCTACAGGGTGACTCCCTCCGAGCCTATTTGCGCCGGTTTTTGGTAGAACAGGATTAAGACCTTCCACATATAACAATTTCCCAATATTTTTCCGATCCACTTCGCCATGAGTAGAGTTTATCCTGTATTCCATAACTGGAGGCTTAACCTAGAGCCTGTTCATGGTTCGCGACGGCAACGAGAGCTACGGCAGACCCGGACTGTATAAACAGATGGGCGGCGGACGTAGTGTGATGTACGTAACTGTACCACAAATCCTATTTCTTGTCAGTCAGTCAATTAGTCAACACAGACACTAATATTACCTACAACTACCACATTAATCTGGCACCCAAAAGAAGTATAATAGCATGCCTTACCTGATCTGAAGAATGGCAGAATAGGAATCATTTCCGGTACTAAGCGGGCTGGCGCCCACTCCGTTAAGAGACCATGGTCATGGAGCACTCAAATAAACACGGTTTCTGTGCTCCCATCCGCTGAAGCGGAGGAGAGCATAGAACTAGGCAAGGGAAGCAACTGCGGGGTGGCTGATCTAACTTACCCGTTTTAAGATACCTTGCCGGTATACAGCTGGGCCCGGATTCATGAACGACTTACCGGCCGGTAAGTGTGGAATCTACCGCCACTCTCAACTTACCCGCGATTCATAAACGCGCGACAGGGAGAATCAGCGGTAGGTTTCGAGGTGAATGATACCTCGCTAGCGCGTCCGGGAACATTTACCGCCAAAGCAAGGGCTTGCACCCCTGCTAATTTCTCAGCCAACGCAATGACCCTGGCTCGTTGCCAACTCACCCGCCAAATCAATACCCGACAGGGGCAAAACCCTTGCTTTGGCGGTCATGAATCAGAAGCAGAGGTAAGTTTTTGTAAGTGGCCGTCGAGGTAAATCGTGTAGGATTTACCGCCGACCGCGTTCATCTCGAATCCGGTCCTGATATGAGATTCATCAGCATCAGGTTTGGCGGTACTTTTCACCGTCACCGGCGGGTAAGCGGTTGATGAATCTAGGCCCTGGTGTACAGCGGGCTGCAGACCACTTAGTACCTCACTTTCTTCGAACACTAATACGCTATGGTGTAATTACGTACTCCACACCTTGTCGCCGCAGACGCTCATGTCGCTCCCGTCGCCGGCGCGAAGCATGAACAGGCAACAGCAGCGACGACAGCGACGGGAGCAGGGAGCGACAGCACTCGAGTACGAACAGATTTTGGCGACGATCGCTCTCGTGGCAAGGTATGAACAGGCTCCTAGCCGCAGCAAACTCAAATGTCCCTCTATAACTACAACGTTTGCAGACATCCGTCCCTAACGTCTCATTTAAACTTTTTCGGCAAATTCCTCGAATCCAATAGTGAAAGAAGGTGACTCCCCATCACCCCCCCCCCCCCCCGCTCCTCAAAACTAGACTCTGTTTGACTTCGCAACGTTTCAAAAACACCATTCTTCGGCTGTTGAAATGCATATGAAGCGCTTTTTACCTATAATCCTATATTTTCCTGTGCTTAAGCCCTCCACCTAAAACTTCACTTCCGGTTTAGCCTCAAGATAGATGTCAAAGTTTTCAGACTGTCACTTGTGTAAAAAAAAGGCGGATAAGAAGAAGGAAGAGATGGTCAATGATATGGGATATGTGAGCAATACTACTCTAGTTCTCCCACATGATAAAACAATGCTGCGATGCTTCCCACCAAGTGAATTCCTCCTAATACTTTTCCACTGGTGTTGGCATCAACGAGACAGTTTCCTTCTAACCATAATTTAAGGACCTGTGTAAGCGATACCGCACCAACATGCCGCTGCGCGACCGCATTCGTTGCCGACTTTGTACTCCTAGATAGGGTCGTGGCATTGTTCTGAATACATTGGCGCAGTGTCGCCTCCTGATTCTGGAGGAGTTGTCTGACGGAAGCGCCCGCTTCGGGGCCAAGTGTGGCGAATATGGCTGTCTCCGTTTTCGTTTGAACACCATTTTCGGTTGAAAATGGCAATTGAAAAGACTTCGAGAACTTTCCTTAGGATTAGAAAGTCCATGTCAAGGGAGTCAAGGGACGTTAAAAAGGATAAAGGATAAAGGACGGCGTTACTCAATCCCTCTTGGGATGCGCCACGCATTCTGCTTCTAAGGGATGTCGTGGAGGCGATCTGAATGCGTATTTGGCCATACAATGACTTGCGGTGGCAGCCGATGAACAAGTCAGCGCTGCATCCCTCCCAGACAAGTCTGGTACCAATTCACCGACCCAGGAGGTGAAAGGCTTGGTTGGCCTGGGCGGGAAATCCGAACCAGGAACTTGGTATCGGGTGCAGGCGACAGTCGGCGCCTCCTTCGACTGCGCTACACGCGCCCCAAGAGACGTTATCACTCCATAAAGGTCGACAAATGCATGATCTGGACAACGCCTGGATACTCGTCCATATTTTTTAGGTGTACACTTAATGAGGAATCAGTATACTTGATCTATAGCGGTTATAATGGATACGCAAGCGTATTTGGCGTTCTCATGCTGTAACTTTTAGATAAATCCAATGGATATCATAAAGGAGGAATCGGGTGGACTCTGTGTGCACCGTAGGTGGTTCAGTGGTTTTTGCCTGTTCTTCTGCAGGACAACAATGTTCGAAGCAACCTTTTATTGCGGATGCTCGTTTTACGTCTGACATTGGTGCTAGCCCTCTTATCAGCGAGGGCGAGCCGGACAAATTAGGGTGAACAAATATTGGAGGGTCCGGTCGTATCGTTCAGGCTGCGACACTGCGGCCTCCCAGGCAGAAGTAGTGGAAGGAGGAGGATGAGTGGTGGTGGAAGTTGTGAAGCCGCTCGTTGAATTCGAGCGAGGCTAATTCTGGAATAACAGGTTTATCAATTAAGAGCAAATCAAAGCAGCAAAAAAGGGGAAAATTTAAACTTAGCGACCTTTCTTCTTTTGAATGAAGGTGCCAGCGACCTTGTGGGGCACAATAACATATTGTGTCCCTGGTCGCATATCGCACATCTGAAGCCGCAGTCCTCATCGTGCTTTTGTTGCAAGCATTTATTACAGAGCTGAAGGACGTTGGCCTGAACTGCTTGAGCCACAGCATCAGGGAATCGGCAACAGCGACCGGTCGGGTGCCCATCCTTGTTGTCCTCATACGAGCAGAAAACGCAGTTGGATTTGGGCTGGGTTCGCTGCAAAAGGGTCTCGAAGACCCGTTCGTACGACTGCAGCTTGAAGTTGAGTTTCGATCCCTTGCTGATGAACCATTCCCATCTGATCGATCTTCTTTTCCAATTTATTGATGGCGTTCTGCAGCGGCTCGATTTGCATAGAGAGGTCGACTTCGTCCAGCATGATGTTGAGTAGAATTATGCTTACTTGGGTGGGGAGGGGGTTTATAAAGGATTTTGTTATCGACAGGTCAAGAATCTTATCTTTGGTACGGTCTTTTTTTTGTTTGCCTATGTACAGTAGTTTTTGTCTTTCGTGACTAGCGACGGCATAGTTCGGTTAGCCCTCCGATACTAGCAAGGACGATGTGGGTAAGATATTGGATTATAACAATTGCGGTTTTCACGAGATAAATTATCACTATTGGACCAAATGCGTATGTTAAAATCGCTACCATCCCACCATATATAATAGAGGAGGGTTTTTTTTGTCTCAACGTGACCGTGGGAAACTTCGTAAACTCCACGGGCTCGATGGTTTAATCACCCAAGTTTGAGGCAGGTTCTTGACTTCTCTCTCCGAAGGGGAGCGCCGGGAGGTGAGCAATCGCCGCTGCCGAGGCGGACACGTGCGGCGTTGCGAAATAGGCCGGCGCTACGGCTCTGCCCGCGCACGTGTTGGGTGGCTACTGCTTCGAACTGACCCCCTTGAAGGCTCCTGTCCATGCTACCGGTCAATTAGTGGTTGCAATTAGGTGCTGCTACAGTTGTGTTACCGCAGGGTACGACTCTGCCGCCTGTGTGCATGGCCGAGGTCACTGCTCCTTTCTGTTCTTGCTACCTTCTCTGTGTTCAGGCATAACATTCTGATGTCTACGAGCTTCCGCCTTCACTTTTCTCAGAACAGCTCCTGCTGTGTTAATCCATACTGTCGCTCTTCGTTACTGCCTTTGCCACCGTTTCACTTTGTTTCTCTTCGAAAGTCTTAAGTTGATGTCAGTGTTGTGGTGAGAATCTGCGGCCCTATCCTAGTGCTCTTCGCTCTACACGTTAGAGTATGCCCCTTGGTAGGAAGGCACATGTATGCCCATTCACAGCAGAAGTGAACTAACTTGGTTCACCTTAGGGCTAGAACCCACCAGTGCTGCTGATATTTTGAATTTCATACAACACAACGATGGGTTGGGCATTCCTACATCGTGGCCCTCCCGCCCCAGCCTATTTGAGTCCCATTGGTAGTCGCACTTATATCCACACTCGTGTGCTTCTTGAAGAGGCTGACAACCACTTAACAGGATGAGCCCTGCCCACCCGAGCCGTTTTGCGCCTGACTCTTTAGGCTGTAAGTAAGATTCTCCCATTCTAAGTTGGTTGGATTGAGCCCATCAGTTTCTCCCGCCCACATAAACTTCCTACTTTCTACACCCTTCCAAGCTGTTGGATTTTTATTCGTGTGATAGCCGAAGTTGAACAACAAACACAACGGTGAGGAACATACATATCCCACCTTTGTGATTAGTGATTACGTGGCTTTTACACTATCAGTCGATTAAAAGCTGCGGTGAGCTTTTCGAGGGCATGGCGCGATCTGATCTTTTATTGCGCTATATGCTTGCTTATTAGCTAGGCTGTAAGTAAGATTCTCTCTTTCGAAGTTCGTTGTGTCGAGCGCATGCATTGGTTTCTCCCGCCCACTCATGATTCCTATTTATCGCTTCCAAGACGTTGCGATATTTATTCAACTGTTAGCGTAAGTTTAACAACAAACAAACAGTGAGGAACACACATATCCCCACGTTTGGTGTCCTCCTGCTTGACATAACGGCATCTGCGCGCGTTTCTGAGTGCCTGAATCCAGAAGACGGGTTCCCTTTGTCGCACCACAACCGTCTGGAATCAGAAGGTCGAAACGAAAGGAAGCAGAGGTCACATCGTCGTCGTACGACGACCGGCCGCATGCAGAACTCAGCATTATCCTATGTTGAACGGAAAAGTTTACCCGCGACAGGTACGCCTCTGCGTACTTCGCGCGGGCAACGTTTGCCGTTCAACAAGGGATATTGTTGCATCAGAGGAAGCGCATCCTCCTCCTGCTTGACACAACGGCATCTGCGCGCGTTTCTGAGTGCCTGAATCCAGAAGGCGGGTTCCCTTCGTCGCACCACATCCTTCTGGAGTCAGAAGAGGAGACACCGTCGTCATACGACGCGGGATTGCATTCAGAATTGAGAATGAGATGCTGCTGCAGCAGAGGAAGTGCAGCCTCCTGCTTGGCACAACGGCGTCTGCGCGCGTTTCTGAGCGCCTGGATCCAGATGACGGGTTCCCTTCGTCGCACCACAACCGTCTGAAATCAGAAGGTCGAAACGAAAGGAAGCAGAGGTCACATCGTCGTCGTACGATGACCAGCCGCATACAGAACTAAGCATTATCCCATGTTGAACGGAAAGCTTTACCCGCGCCAGGTACGCCTCTGCGTACTTCGCGCGGGCAACGTTTGCCGTTCAACAAGGGATATTGTTGCATCAGAGGAAGCGCCTCCTCCTCCTGCTTGACACAACGGCATCTGCGCGCGTTTCTGAGTGCCTGAATCCAGAAGGCGGGTTCCCTTCGCCGCACCACAACCTTCTGGAGTCAGAAGAGGAGACACCGTCGTCCTACGACGCGGGATTGCATTCAGAATTGAACATGAGATGCTGCTGCAGCGCGCAGCCTCCTGCTTGACACAACGGCGTCTGCGCGCGTTTCTGAGCGCCTGGATCCAGAAGACGGGTTCCTTTCGCCGCACCACAACCTTTTGGAGTCAGAAGAGGAGACACCGTCGTCCTACGACGCGGGATTGCATTCAGAATTGAACATGAGATGCTGCTGCAGCGCGCAGCCTCCTGCTTGACACAACGGCGTCTGCGCGCGTTTCTGAGCGCCTGGATCCAGAAGACGGGTTCCATTCGCCGCACCACAACCTTCTGGAGTCAGAAGATCGGAAAGAAAGGAAGCAGAAGTCACATCATGGTCGTACGATGACCAGCCGCATACAGAACTAAGCATTATCCCATGTTGAACGGAAAGCTTTACCCGCGCCAGGTACGCCTCTGCGTATATCTCCCCAGTCCAGTATTTTCTCATGGTCAACTATACGTGGCGTAGTTCGACAGAAGTCCCATCTGAAAATTTGGTTAACACCAGGACTCAAGTCGATACCAAACTTAGTATTCACCGAGATTCTTCAGTCAATGTTTTTTTTGTTGTTCTGTTAACAAAATTGTTTTGCGGATCACACGTACCTTTTGTGTGAGAGTATTTTCTGAGAAAAAAGCGCAAACCTATAACCACGCGAAGCGGGCAAGTGCGAGACACGCCATTAGGAGTGTCGTAGCACTTGTTAACCATATATATGGCTTGGGATCAACTACTCATCGCGCCTGTTATGAGTGGTTCGGAACGTGTTTAAAGGGAGATTATTCATTCGAGGACAAAGCAAGGTCAGGAAGGCCAACTGAATTGGACGACACTGAACTACTCCATCTTGTTCGTGCCGATAGTAGGCAGACGACATGTCAACTGGCAGAGAAGCTCGAAGTGTCTCATACGATAGTGGGAATCCATGTAAAGGGTCTTGGCTTTGCATGGAGCTTAGATTCCACATGCCCTGTCAGACACTCAGTGCAAAACACACATGGTGCAGGACTCACAAGAGAAACAATAAAGGAGCTGGGCTGGGAGGTAATGCCACATCTACCGTATAGCCCTGACCTCGCCCCTACCGACTACCATCTCTTCCGTGCTATCAAGCAAGAAATTGGAGAGAAATATTTTGAAACGGATGAAGACCTCAAAAATTTGGTTCAGCAAGGTTCGACTCCAGAACTGCAGTCCTTTAAGCGATTGGAATTAGAAATGTACCCAGTCTTTGGAGAAGTGTAGTGGAACAAAATGGAGTTTATCTCAATTGATTTGACATTGTAGTTGTGAAGTAATAAATCTTTGAAAAAATGAAGACTTTTTTCAAACCTAATAGTAAGGTTCGGTGACGTAATAATAAACGTCAACACAGTTCTCCAATGACTTTATTAAACAGTAGACGCATGTTAGTGTTATTACCACCATGTTACCATCAATACCATTGAGAATCAGTCAATTATTGCTGGAACCCGTCATTTTGATGAGCAGAGCACGGCAACCATGGAGCGTCTGCTTCATAGTCTCGCACAAAGTCAAACCCTCGAATTAGCTGAAAAAAACGTATTCTTAGTAGATATCAAGGCATCTTGACGTAGGCGTCGCAACTTGACGCTGTGAGTTTAAACATTAATCCGCTCTGTACTTCGAAAAATGCAGTCAATGCTGCCACTAGCACAAAAAGTACAAAACTCACTATTGTGTCAGGAAATAGCTCGCAAGCGACCAAGCAGTACATCGTCTAGAATCAAAGAAATAGCATAGTTCATTATTCAATCTCTTCACCGGGGCTCGTAAGAACTGTCTACTTACCAAGTAAGCTACGAAAACCATATAGAGCACAGTTGGAGCGGCTAGAGTGGCCAGTACAAACCATTCCGTGCCCAGAGATGAAGTGACATAGTCGAAAATGAAATACACGTTGATACTCAGGATGATCGCCGCCGCGATCAGAGCGAATGTTTGGAATGACCTGTAAAAGTGACCTGTAAGTAGATCAGCACCGATCCATGGTAGACTGCTCAGATGGTCTGAAGTGTGCTGTACCTCTGGAGGTGACACGTTATTCAAGTGGGGGAATTCAGGCGTTTGAGGCACAACAGCCACAACATATTAGCCTTTTCGGCATTAGTCGTTAACGAGGCCTACAAGAAAATGAGAAGGGAACACAGCGGACTAATCGACTCGGCTTAACATCCAAAAGGGCGTTTACAGTCGATACCCTGGTTGGCTAGCGCGTGCTCAGTCGGTGCTATGATTGGTTGTTATTGGTTGGCGTGTTCCCGCCTTCTCATGTAGGCCACATTAGCGACTAAGACAGCTCCTGTTTTTGAATTAAGCTTTTTTAGAAGAAAATTTGTTTACTTTTGTAATAGAGAATATTTTGCATCTAAGGAGCTGTTACTACTAAAGATCTAACTAATATTAGGAATTTAATCAGCCTCATACATTAAATAAGAAGCCCAGATCCGTAATTGTCGAATTTGGGACCACTTTCAGGTTAAGCCTTGGCCTGATTACAATGGACCCACCCAACCGATAGAGTACAAACGATAAAGGATAGAGAAAGGCGTTAATCAATAAAGTTTGGGATACGCCACGCATTTGACTTCCACGGGATGACGAGGAGGCAACTTGAGTGCTTATTGGGCCTGTACATGTGTGATACTCAGACGATAGACAAGTCAATGGTTTATCCTTTCCAGAGACGGCCTAAAACATCGACCCAGGACAGGAGGGATGGAATTCTTGGTTGGTCTGTGCAAGATCCAAACCAAGGCCGAGACCTTCTCCAAGCATGTTACCACGCATTACTTTCCGGATTATTTATTACACAAAATATGCAACTGCTTCAAAACTTCTCTTCTATTCGCTATGCAGAAACAACGAAAATACCAACTACATCTGAAGCCCTACTCCGAACTGTTTATTCCGAACAAGATTTTGGAAAATTTTCAGAAAAAAAGTCCAATGGTGTCAAAAAGTCATCACTCTTTGCCATCGTAGAGTATCTGTTTTCAGTTATACGTATTGAAGAATGGAGATCAGGACTTTGCAGAATGCGCCATGCATCCTATTTTCACGATATGTCTTAATACCGTGTTTTAGTAATGTTGAAGAGGCGAACTGAAATCGTAAATCTGTATGGGGTATGTTCAGTGACGGAGGCCAGTCCAAAAAATAAATAAATAAGCGGTATAGACTTTAGCAGATGGGTCTAACACCAATTCGCCAGCCCTAGAGAAATGAATGGTTTGATTGACCTAGGCGAGAGTCGAACTTTATGTCAATTGTGGGTGCGCGTGTCAGTCAGCGCCTCTTCCGACTGCGCTACACGAACCCCTTTCCCCGCTCCGGTAAGTTACGGGTAAGTAGGGGTTGTTTTGCCACCTATTCCATGGTTTGTGTACACGCCGCGGTGCAATCCTCTTCAGCTGCAACGCTATTTGGCTGAAGAGTTGCAGAAGCTTGTGTGGTTGTAGCTTAGCTACCGTACTGCCCCTTTGAAGAGGAACGTTGCGTTTGCTCGAAGAGGACATGTAAAGGCTAACTCTAGTTCGTTGTGCAAACATTCCGCAGCCACCAACCACAGACAAATATGCATGAGTCACGAGCAAGCGTGGCTGATCATACATCGGCATCAATCTCGTTACCAACGAACAGAACAGGTCATCATGCCGTCATTGCGGCTAGTTCAACCTTTTCGCATAATCGTTTCACTGATGTGTCATTCCGGACGGACGCGAATTACCATGCCGTTTAGGCTGAACGGCGCAAAATATGAGGATGTATCGCTTCTGCCTTTAAATGGACATTTTTTGAATCGAAGCGAACACGTTGAAAACGGATAAAGGACGGCTTACTCAAGCTCTTTTAGGACGCGCCACTCATTCTGCTACTATGTGGTGCGTGGAGGCTATTCGAATATGTATTTGGCCTATACAACGAATTGCGATGGCCAGCTGGTGGATAGGTCAATGCTTTATCCTTCTCAGAGAGGCACGGTACCAATGCACCGACCTCGGAGGGATGGAAGGCTAGGTTGGCTTGGGCGGAAATCCGAACCAGAAACCTGGTATCGGATGCGCGCGTCAGCCGGCACCTCCTCCGACTGCGCTACACGCGCCCATCTAACACATCACAAAACAAAAAGGGTATTTTTAAAGTTAAGCTGAGCTCTTTCCAAATCAAGGCGTACAATCTTCAAACTATGTGGAACGCTTTCGAAGCGCTAACATCAAAAGTGGACGTTGTTGAAATCAAAGTGGACACGTTTAGTAGCAGTCAAAACAGTTTTTTTTTTAATTGAAAAAGATCTCAAAGCTCTGACAGAGAAATAAATCTAAAAAATAATTGCGCAGCTTGAGCATTGCCAACATTCTTATCATGTCACCTTTGGAAATACATGGTGCGTAAAAAGTATTGACGTAGTAAATGGCGGTTTTGGAAATAGTAATGTGCAGTAAGTTTTAAAACATTCACTTGAGAAATATGGAAAATGATCCCACAAACACGATAGAATAATTCGTAATCGACATTGGCTCATTTACTGCGAGCAGGAGCGAAAACGACGGAAAAATTCATGAGCACGCGCCGCAAGTACTCGCTTGGATTTCGTCCCGTGCTTTGATCAGGGAAGCCTTTTGCGACTGGTCACTTCTGTTGGAAGTAGCTCAGACCTCATTCTTTAAAATCGCCCAAAAAGAGTAATCCAGCGGATTCACGTTTAAGCTGTGCTCGTCTGAGAAGCTGTTCACACCTGCGCACGTTATCTGTTTGCCGTTATCGGATAGAGATTGATAATTTTGGATTTGAACGTAAACGTGCTTGAACATCTTGTAATCATCATCTGGTCAAAGTAAGATACAAATACCGAGAGCTAGAACTAATGTAAGATCGGCTTTCTTTACACATCGGGCTGGCTCTGAGTTCCTAAAGTTCTCTAAGAAAATCGTTGTGCCAAATTCATTGAGGCAATACAAAGGGCTTATTGACCGGTATCTCCAATAAGCTTCTTAATGGCTTGTCGAGTTGTTGGTGTTTGTACTAGTTATCGCAATCTGTGTTTTCCTGTTCATTAACATGATCTTTTTTGTTTGTTTGTTTGTTTCCGTTTTAACCTGAGTGATTGTTCACGCACAAAATAAATAAATAAATAAATAAATAAATAAATAAATAAATAAATAAATAAATAAATAAATCTGTTATGACAGAGCCGTGGCTGACGTTTGAGTTGTTGACCTCTTTCCTCACCGACCGTTTTGAACGCCGCCTAATTCTCTTCAAATGAAGTATTCATTTCCTTTGGTTACAGCCAGGAAAGGGTCACCGTAACCACGACGGTATCATGTTTCTTCAGTTTTTACAAGAATGATTTTTGAACACAATATAGACAACAAAAATAACACACAAAAACTTTGACAAGTAGAAAGAGAAAGTTGGAGCTGAATCAAAAAGTAGGTGCGTCAGTACTTTTTACGCGCCCTGTATTCGTGGCCTAGGTTTATCTACAAGGAAGCAAAAAATTCTCCACTCTGTAGAGTAAAATGATTGCGCTTGTCTAAAAACTGATTAAACTGATTGTTTGTTTGAAGCTGTACAGAAAATGTCTGCGGAATTTTTGCGACTGTTTCTGCAGAGTAGATTACACACAACTCGGCATAAAAAGGCAAATCCAGTAAGCATTGCAACGTACTTGGCAAGTGCGTGGCGTAATGTTTTCGCCTAACCCCCTCGGAAAAATTTCGCATTTCTAAGTATTAAAACATTTAGGCACACATATTCGTACACATATAGCATTCTTAAGGCTAAAAGGAAATCGTGTCAGCATTTTATGACCATTCAAAATACTGTAATCGTTTTTAGCGACATTCCGAATACGGGAGTTCTCAAAAATTTATTTTGACCTTCTTAAAACGTGCAGAATTTTATTTTAGGCACGTCTGCTTCGATTTCGAAGGGATTCAATATGAATTGACAAGTGTCCAGTTCAAGGGGAAAAATGGTCCACGCCCACACCTATAAAGTACGCAGGGTGAAGCAAAGGATAATAATCCTTTTGAGGGATACGCCATGCATTCTACTTTTGAGAGATATCTCATAGAGGCCATTTGAATACATGTTTCGACTATACCGAGTAGATGGACAATGCAGTGCGTTGTCCTTCCCCAACAAGTGTGGTAGCAATTCGCCTATTCGATGGAAGGTTTAGGAACAACCACATCATGATTGGTATACCAGAGGAGTCCGCGCCTCATCCGACTGCGCTTCACGCGCACGTATGGTGAGGCTGGGAATAGGTATGGCTACAGAATTTTCTGAAAAAATCCCGTTCACTTATATACCACGTTGTTAATGGCTGCTGTATTGGAATCCTAACTGTTAGCTTCAGAAGCTGAGGGATAAAATTAAGGGTAGATGTAGGTACTGGTAGTGCCTTTGCGGGATGCCACACGCATTCAAGCTCTACAAGATATCGTAGAGGTGAATGGAATGCGTATTTGTCATATACGATGACTTTCGATGACCAGCCGATGAAGACGTCAGTGTCAGTGTCAGATGTCGTTGAAGATGGTGATATCTGCGTTTTATCCTTTCGGAAAAGTCTGATTCCAAAAAACCGACAACGGAGTGATGGAAGGCTCGTTTGGCCTGAGCGAGGTGCGTTCCCTAGATCCTACGTGGTCGTTGCAGGACCCGGCCCGCGCCTCCTACGACTGTGCTACTCGTACCTCTTTAAAAACTATTGGGAAGGAAAGCAGAAAAAATCCAGAAAAAACCAACTTCGAGCTCCTGAAATCGTGCATAATTTTCCGACTAGAGGTGAATGTGATGATTGGAATTAGTGCAAATGGTAGTTGAATCATTTGAACGCAGTTCAGGAAGTCGTTCATGCCTGAAAGTAAGATTAATCATCGCAGTCAGATCAAAGAAACGGTGCAGAACACATCACTAATTACTGCACGAAAAAATAAACGAAAAAATCAACATTTTTGACACACTAAGGAGATCGTAGCACGACTAACCGGTTAGACTACGTACACCATTAGCCACGAAGGTAACGGCAAGTGTGGGCATAATGGCAATGGCTCGAGTGATGAGGACTCGCTTCCATTTCGGCCATGCCACTTGAATAAAGCCCTAGAGTGAAGCATCAGATTTGGCGGATATTCTGACTGTTCGAGCGTAGCAGAATTTCTATTAGTAGTGGTAGTAACCTCCATGACGAACTGTCCGGCATAAGTACCGGTCATCGTAGAACTCTGACCAGCGGCAAAAATACCGATCGCCCAGACGTACAGGGCTGCCAAGCCGAATTCACATCCAAGGAAGATGCCGCCCTGAATATCTGTGGATAAACGATGCCATCTGAGGAGCGAATGGTGGCATCACGGACCTTGTAGATGTCTGAGGTGGCCGTCTCGTTGTTGTAAGGAAAGGCGTACGGATCAAAGATTCCGTGCCTGGCATCGCAGGAAGTGCGCTGTAGATAAATTTAGATACGTATGAAGTGTTCCAAGATGAATGATGGTCAGTGCAAGTCTAGTCGGGAGGGGTCCACCTAATATTCTCATAAAGACAATAAATCGGATCTATCCTAATCGGAGGGGGTATGCAGTGACTTGTGTATTCGTTCCCCTCCTTGACTTTTAAGGAGAGCTTCGGCTACTGTCTTATGATACATGGGCTTTATTTACATTCAGAATATGCGGTGGCGTAGCATGGGACAACGCACGTAATCGGCTTTCTACGGTCCCCCCCCCCCGACTAGGATAGATCCAATAAATTTCCTCACGCCTTCGAGTCAGCACGCTCTTTTGGCGCCGTCGGGCGTTGTCTACACTTCGACACCAAGCGACGTGATGGCATGTATATGTAGTGTGGCCAAATGGTGCATTTCGTGAAGACACACCGCGGAGGTGCGGGAACGCACCGCTGCTCCTACCGTAATCGCGGCCGCCAATCATGTGCCCTGCCTGTGCGAATGAGTCGGCGCATTGATTGGCTGCCGCGCGGTTATGGTAGGAGAAACGGTGCGTTTCCGCACCCCTGCTGCGCATGCTCGCGACATGTACCGATACTGATCGAGCGAGGCGATCGATCGAATTGGTCACTGTACATGCCATCGGTCTCGGAAGTAAAATGGAGTGTTTAGTGTGCACACGACGTGCGACGCGATGTAATGATAAGCTTCCATATCGATCACGCGACGCAATAAATCGATATGGACGCTTATCATTACATCGCGTCGCGCGTCGTTAGCACACTAAACGCTCCCTAAACGTAGACCTTATGCGTCTCCTGACGAGTCGAGTGCGCGCAAAGCGCTTGACTTTGGCAATAGGCAGAGCTGTTCGAATGTGCTTCAGATGTTGTTTTATTCTGCCGTTTTTTGCCATTCCTGTCTCAACTAGAATGCTATTTTGGGCACCCGTTCAAGCAGTTATCAGGATTAGAGGACGAAAACAAGGTTTTCATGGTTACATTTTATGTTTCATGTTTTTGATTTCTACCATGACTTCTCCGGGGATTACTTCATGTGGACCCCTTGAACCTGCACGGGATAAAGTTAAAAAGGTGAACTTACAACGTCCATATTTGTCTTCTGGTAGAATCCATGAGCAAAGACGGCTACAACGAAAACATTGATGAAGAAGCTGCAGGTTAATGCCATTGCCGATTCTACCGTGTAGTAGAAATTCGCCTCTGCTACACGCTCCCTCTTACTCCGATCAATTCGTCGTGACTGAAAAATGCCAGCTATTCTGATGGCAAGTTGTGAAGAACAAAAAAAAAAGAATTCAGTATTCTGATGTGCAGGGCAATTCTTTACATGAGAAACTAATCGGCGTCATTTTCCTGATCCCACCACAGCCGAAACGGCTCCACTTCTTCAGTCATGTAAGAGGAGGTATCTGAAGTTCCAAGATATGGGATATGTCGGTATGACCAGTCGATGAAAACTAGGGGGACCACACCAGCTACACATTCTACTAGCAATCCATGGACGGCAGTCGTGTGAGCATCATGATGAGCTGCTTCAACGCTTTGGTAGGGTCGTGGAAGCCCTCAACATTTTCTCGTGCCCGAATCGAGTGATGAGCATTGGGACACTGGGCTACTGTGGCACGAGATGGAGATGCATCGAGTAATGAGCCCCGCTCAGGTAAAAATCTACGACTGATGGCACGACAAGAAAAACTGATTTACATTTGAGATGCGTTTTTGAAGTTCAACCACATTTCAGCTTTCGAAGAAAAGAGGACACTGGGCTACTCTGGCACGTGATAGAGATGTATCCCGCTCAAGTAAAGCTACAACTTACGGTACAACAGGAAACAAACACTGATGTCACTTGAAACGCTTATTAAAGGCCAACCAGATTCCCGTGCTCGAAAATAAAACAACGACTTGCACTAAGCTCCGACAAGCAAATGGATGGGGTTTTGCTTAAGAGGTAGATTGTATCCGGTAAATATAGATCAATCAATCGATTCTGACTGCTTATGATGCCTTTCCAGCGATAAACTTCTTGACCTCTTTGATCATCGTAGGCGAAAACTGATAATATTGATCGGTATCGATTGGCTTTCGCTACCTTATTTGAATGTGTAGCAATAATCATACTATTATGTCATGATCCATTATCATCAGCGGTCATTATATTCGCGACTAGACTTCAACTTCAACGTCAAGTTTACTAAATTCAAAAACTGGGTTTGTCGCATTTGCTTACTTCTTTTCTAGTGCTAACTATGGTCATCATAATGGCATAAACCCAAGTATTCGGTCGTATAAAAAAATCAGTAATATTGATGGATATTGATTGGACAATCATCACTGTTTAACTGTTACAGAACGCATGCTGTAGAGATTAATTTTATGTGATCGGTACATACTTCAGACGGTCAAAGAGACAAAACGTTAATAGTAATATTGATCGAAATTGATACGTCGATCGATTCTACCGGTTTTGAAAAGATCTTTGATGAACAATCATATTTGTCATAGTCCATTATTCATTTTCTATTTTCTCTACTCGATTTGTGATGTCCATCGAACGGCCTTTAATTTTGCGCGGACAAACGGCCGTCCAGTCATGCGGACAGACGGACGGATAGTGTTATTATTATTTTTGTCACAAGGAGAAAGGTCATACCGTACCTTTACAAGAGCAGAGTGGAGGTAGAGATTGTGTGGCATAATCACAGCTCCAACGATCGATATACCTTGCAGGAACTCTTCTTTACCACAACCAGTGCACCACGGTATGAACATTCCAGATAGGACCGACGTCACCGGCGGTGCTACGATGAAGTACTTGAAAAAGCATTAGTATTAGTACACACAAGAAATAGGGTTGCAGTAGTCAGATTTCATCTCACTTCAAACCCGAATGACAACGCCATAGTGGAGATCAGCAGTCCAAACACAACTTCCAGTTTTCTCACACCATATCGATCAATAAATAGAAATGTAAAAGTATCCGCTATAGTGACCAGCACACCAGCCCATAATGGTACCCTAAACATATCTTTCTTCAAACAGTGAGAGTAACCAGCACGTAGATAGCCGGAAACACTAAAATTTCTTTTACCATTTTTTTTCGAATAAAAATTGTAAAAAATAAAGTCAAAACAAAGCGGTGCCTAAACTTGTCAGCTGTAAGCTAAAAACCTAATGATTCATGAAAATTCTGGCAAAAGCAAAAACAACATACGAGAAAAATACGCCCGGAGAGGTTGTTGAAATTAAGGCAGACCAGGTACACAGTCCGGTCCGCTGACACTTGCTGTGTGAGAATTGAGAGCGCAAGCAGCCAAGAAGTAGAACCCTTTGGGCTATTTTGGCACGCGATAGGAATGAACGAAATCGTTGCTGTCAGCCATTCATTTCGGCTATCAAACGCACGATGGGTAATAAAAAAGTAAAAGGTAATCGTTGGCACTAAACCAATCCCCTATTAGACGCGCCTCGCATTCGAGCTCTACGGGATGTCGTGGAGACAATTCAAACGCGTTTGGGCTATACAATGAGTTTCGGTGGCAAGCCTTTAAAAGGATAAAAGGATAAAGGCGGTGTTACTGAATCCCTTTTAGAATGCGCCACACATTCTACTTTTAGGGATGTCGTGGAGGTGATTTGACTGCGTATTTGGCCACACAATGTCTTGCGGTGGCCAGCCGATGAACAAGATGGCGCTTTATCTTTCCCAGACACGTCTGGTACCAAGAGGGCGCATATAGCACAGTCGGAGAAGGTGCCGACTGGTGCGTGCATCCGATACCATGTTCCTGGTTCGGATTTCCCGCCCAGGCCAACCAAGCTTTCCATCGCTCCGGGGTCAGTGAATTGGTACCAGGCAAACCTATGGACAACATAAAACATAAGAAAATATAGAAATTCAAAGATGTACCGAAAGGTGTAAGCTGTAAAAATTTTAAATTTTTTTAAAAATTTTTGTAAATAAAAAAAGCAATGTTACATAGCATGAAAGACAAAAAAGTCAGCGCTTAATCCTTCCGACAAAAGAAAGCTAGCAGTGCATCAACCCCAAATGAATGGAAGGCTTTAGCCTGTAGAAGGAGATCCGAACATCTAACCTTGATTTAGAGTGAACGCGAGAAGCAACGCTTTTTCCGACTGCGCCACACACATCTAGAGCCTTTAAATATTTTATTTTTGATTGAGCTATTTTTAATTTTCCACTATGAATCGAAAGAATCACTGTAAATATTTCCCGTCACTTTGAGTTCTTTTGAAAATATCACTCAAATTTTCAAACGAATGGATTAATCTAATGAGACGATGCATATCGTAAAGCATTGAAAGATAAATATAGGACGTATAAAAAATTGAAGAAAAATGCACTCACCTTCCCTTACTGATAAGGAAAATAGCAATAGCCGTCCCGATGACCTCTTGCATATCACTACAAATGATGGCAATTTCTACCATTACCCATAAAACTAAGCGAGGAATACGTGGATAATATTTGTGCGCCACCTAAAAATAAAACAAAAATTAAAGGGAAAGGCAAAATAAAGGTAATGAAAATACAAACGAGAGCACAGTTGAAAAACCCATTCCTGAAGGAAGTAAAGCATAGGAAGCACTTTATATACACCATTTTGTGCGTCAAATTATATACTTTTCACATCAAATTGGCTACTCTCTACGCAATTTTTACGCATTTGAAATTAAGGCTATCATCTTCCAAATCAAAACGAGCGTCTTTCAGATTAAAGTAGACTCTCCGAGATGGTTAGAATAATTATTTGTCCAAAAAAATTAGTACAACGTTTCTTGAAAATTTTCAGCTTACCGGCCCAAAGTGAACACGCTGTTTGAAAAAAGTTATTTAAAAAATACTAGGTTTGAAGGAAAAATAATGGCTCGTAGTTCAATATAAAGTGCAAAAAAAAATCACACATTTTCTGACCTAGCAAAGGAAGAGATCACGTCAATGACTCGTCTAGCTCGTCACGATTTTCATTTGATTGGTTGTGAGAACTCTGATTCACTTATGTAAAGCAGTAAGTAAAGTAACGATGAGTAAGTATATAAGTAACGATATGTGAGTTTCCAAGAAATGGTTTGGTTGTGCCGTTGACAAGTGTGTAACTCCGCGCAAACAGAATTTTTGCATTCAACCAAAGGAAAATCGCGACGTCCGGGACGGGTGCATGGCGCAATCCTTTTTTTAGCAATACAAATGCCACTTACCTGCACTTAAAAAACAAGTTTCAAAATTAATTTTTCCCGGAGAATAAAATTTCATCGAATTTCTTTATGTTCGCTTATTGGGGCAGGCGAATTTTAAAAAATCAGAGACAATTACATATACTAAATTTTCCCTGAACATAAAATCATTCTAACCGTCTCATAGAGTCTCTAGCCTAATCTGAAAGGCCTATATTATGCCATCACTCACTCCGAGAGAAGCCTGAATGAGCCTAATGATAAGCTCCCATACCTAGTCGCGTGATCGATACGGGCCTAATGATAGGCTACCATACAGATTGCGCGACACGATGAATCGATATGGAAGCTTATCATTACTTTTCGTTCGGGATGAGCGATGGCATGACGTAATCCGAAGACCCATGTTTTGATATGGAAAATCTCCAGTTTTATTTGTGAATCGTCAGGCTTGCTCAGGAAAGGTGGTTTAATTGCCCAAGTTTGAGACTTTAAAGAAGGACAATACGCTAAAACGCCATTCCATAACGCCTATAATATATCCTGCATCTGAGTGGTGCGGAGCACCCCAATGCACAATTTTGATGTCAAATTTGGTTTAAAGATGGTAAAAAGCCAAGCCGTTTTTGATTACAGATAAAAACGTCAGCACGAATGCCAGACGATGGAAGCATTCGGTCCGACCTAAAGTATTGACATATTGATGCCACTTAAAATGTTAATATGATTTTTAAACTAAAATGGCAAGTGCGGAGCCAGGAAGGCCGCGGTGCGCATAGTGCCCGCAACGTTTTATGCTTCTGTTTTATGTTTATTCGTTTTATTCTTCCTTAATCTTCTACTCAATTAGTCATATCGATTACTTGCAGGTCGTGCTGGACGAATAGGCGACATGAATGAAATGGAAAGTGGCCCCTATGCTTAACCTGCATTCATTTCTTCATTGATAGGTAGTAATCAGTGTAAGTTGCTCTATACCTCAGCCATGTGCTTCCCACTGACGACGCCTAATCGAGCCGACATTCGTTGTAGCAACATTCCTATTATGTGAGCCGAGAGCAGTACCCATAATAACTGAAAAAAATATCGATTTCGTTCAGGACGCCAATGCACATGCCAAGAACAAACTGAGGATGAACTGCATGTTCAAGCTAGAACTTCGTGAAAGAAGTACTCGTTGTATTCAGTGCAAAGATCGAAAAAATTCAGTACCTTATATTGTGCTTTAGCTCCTGACTGTAGATCACTTTCGATGTTCCCTGGATCAAGGTATGCTATACTCATTAAAAATCCTGGACCCGTAAATGCCCACAGCTTCCGCCATGAGAACCATGTCTGAAAGAACATTATTTAGATTTAGGCTGCATGCCTTTGAAGACGTTTTCATTTCTAATCCCACCTGCCGTTTTCATTTATAATCCCAACTAGACGTTCAACGGCCTGCCGGCCGCCAAACGTCTAGTTGGGGGCTTCGCTCCAAATCTGGAGAATAGAAAACCCCGAACGCCTTCTTGTCCTCTTTAGGCCTTCTCTCATTCATTACAGTAAAAAAAAACTGGTTTTGCTATATAGAATGGAATAACGGAATACGGTAGGGCAAAATCTTCAAAACTGCACTTATGGGGCCTCGCCCTCTATTGCACGTACGCGATTCACCCTCTGAAGTACTCGTCCCATTTATTAATTATTGTCCCCCTTTAATGGTTCTATTACTGGACCCTTTACTGAACCCCTTAACTGGTGTCCCTTTATTGGCTCCCTTACCCCCTCCCCCTCCCCCCCCCTTGACTGGTCCTTCACTGATACCTCATTTATTGGTCCCCTTCACTGCACCCCCATCCCCTTCACCGCTCCCCATTACTGGTTCCCCTTTATTGGTGAACCCTTTACAGGTCCCCCCCCCCCACCTTCACCGGTCCCACCCTCACTGATCCCACTTTTACTGGTCCCTCTTCAGTGGTCCCTCCTTTATTGTCAACCCTTTTCCGGTTCACCCTTCACTGCACCCCCCCCCCCCCCCCCACCCAACACCGGTCCCCATTGCTGGTTCCACCTTACTGGCACCCCCTTTACTGGTCCCCTCTTCACTGGTCCTCCTTTATTGGTCAACCCTCCCTTCTTACTGAACCACCATCCTTCACCGGTCCCCCATTACTGATCCTACCTTCACTGTTGACACGTCGTCTGAATCCGGACAGGCCTTTCGCGAGATCAGTGACACCTCTTCTGAACCCAGGCACCTGATGAACGACGTCGGTGACATGTCTTCTCAAGCTGGACGTGGTTTGTGCGACATCGTTAACACGTCGTGTAAATTCGGAACCCCTGGCACGACATCGGTGACACGTTGTCTGAATCCGGACAGGCCTTTCGCGACATTGGTGACACCTCTTCTTAACCCAGGCACCTGATGAAGGACGTCGATGACATGTCTTATCAAGCTGGGGACATTTTTTGCGTGACATCAGTTACACCCTCTTAACCCAGACACCCATTACGCGACCTCAGTGACACGTCGTCTGAATCCGAACACCCCTTGCGCGACATCGGTGACACCTCTTCTCAACCCGGACGTCCCTTGCGCGAAATAGGTGACATGTCTTCTGGACCCAGGCGCCTGTTGAATGACGTCGACGACACCTCTTCTGAACTCGGACGCTCGCTTTCACGATGTCGATGACAAATATTCGGAACTCGGACGCCCTTTACGTAACATCGGCGACAGGTCTTCTGACCCCTTTCAACACGACGTGGGTGACACCACACAACTATAACACCCCCCCCCCCCCCACCCCACCCCATCCCCACACTTTCCCTTTCCCCCAACACACTCCTCCGGCACTTCTGTGCAATCAAGCACACACTCACACATAGACAATCGACCGTTCTCGCTTATATATAGTAGGATGTTTCTTAAAAAAGTTGCAGCCAATAAATCGGCTTCAACTTAGCCGAATTATTGGCTCCAACTGCACTGTGCTGAAGCCGATTTATTGGCTCCAACGAACTTGGATGAAGATTTCTGACGAGACGTTGGAGTAAGTGTTTTAAGGTTTTCTGAACAAAAGAAATAAGCGATAAAGAAGAAGACCTTGTCGAAAGGTTCCACTGTGATCTACACAGGACTGTTCAACAAAGCGTCTATGGAAAACATATAAGTTGGAATTACAAAAAAAATCTGCCTACTGCTTCATCGGCTTCTGGGATCTGCACTTGTTCCTCGCTCAAGCTCTCTTCCTCCTCCGCTTCATTGGCATTTCTGGCTAAATCTCTTGGAGTTCTTGACGCACCCGCGATTGTGTGCTCATGCATTTGTATGTCTGAAAAAACCACTATTAATAAGGATTGACGAAGAAACCAAAAATCGTGCAGAAGCGGGTTATTTAGCGGGAATTCAAAGCTGAAGTTGAAGCAGATTGCTGGTAGTTGTCCAACAACCTGTAAATGAAGCGCAAGTACGTGTAGATATCTACGAAAATTGTTGGTGAAGAACAAAAAGTAAAAAGTGACTGAAAACTGAAAATCTCTCCCCTACAGAAAAAAAGAGAGCTATAAGACTATTTTCAATCGTTTGATTGCCCAGCTACAGGGCAGAAAGGTCTCCTTCCGATTGCAAAAATCACGAAAAGTCAAAGCGAACTCTTCCAGATCGAAATGATCATCAGGCAGGTTAAACTACAAACTCAATAAAAAGTTTGAAATAATTTTTGGTTAAAAAAAATTGGTGCGGCATTCCTTGAACTTTTTTAGTTTACCTGCCCAATACGTGTAATCATAAAATAAAAATTCATAAAATTTTTATTTTAGAGAATAAATAATAAACTAAAATTTGTATTACAATACAACAAAAAAGCAAGCATATAGCTCATTAAAAGATCAGACCGCGCCATGCACTGGAAAAGTTCGCCGCACCTTTTATTCGATTGATAGTATGAACTTACACGAACCACCAAAGTGTTTTTGTTCGTGTGTTGCTGTTCGTGTGTCCTTTACACTTGTTTTTGTTATATCGTTAACAGGCTTCAAACTCCATGCAAACAGAAATTCTGCTATCAATCGAATAGGAGTCGCGGCGTCTTAAAAGAGGGCACGGCGCAATATCTTTTTTGTGGCCCTGAAAACGGCCGTCTTCTTGCTCTTTAAAGGGAGTATTCAACAATTATTTTTCTCAAAAAATGATAATCTTATGAAATTTTAAACAGTGTTTTCACATATAGGGTAGATGAATTACACTTGTAAAAAAAACTTCGAAGACAGTTATGCCAAAATTTTCCTTGAACAAAAAATTACTCCAACCTTTCTGGAGAGTCTCTAGTTTAATACAGAAGCAGCTCACTTAAATTTGGAAGAGCTCGCTTTGATTTCAAGAGATTTAGGCTGTCTAAAAGAGTGTCACTACGATACTATTTCAATAATGTCATGTTATTTTAATTTTATGTTTTATTTAAAAATAGGAATAAATAATAAATGAATAAGAAAATTAGACACTAAATAGAACAACATAAAGGACAAGGATACTAGTATAAGCACTGCAAATGCCTTCCATCCTCACGGGCTGAATAGAAAATTCCATAACAAAATATCCATGCAGAGTAACAGTGTCCGTATTCTTTTAATAAAAGCGTGTTCAATGTTAATGTCATTGTTTTGATAAAAGTAGGAAATACATTATTATATAAACATTATGTTGTTTTATTTTTATGTTAATAAAAAATTGGACTAAATAATAAATAATAATTCTAAGTAGTACACCTACTCATTTACACAACTTCAACACCTTTACATCAGAATGATTCATCACTCGCAGTAGCCCACTATACACCATTTAAATGGAACATTTTGACGCCAGACTAAGCCATGAAACCGGTCCACCGTCAGCTAGCTATCCGATGGCCCAACCTGGTCTACACGATTGCCAAATCACCGACGATGCACTACAGCAATACGCATAGATCACATTTTCATAGTTGGGATCACGAAGCATGGAGAAGGATACCTAGTTGGGTAGGTATATCACCTCCCCGAACAATATTTTCTTGTGATCAGAGAAGTTCCCTCCACCAGCTCCAGAAGAGAAGCATCTCGCTATGTTGCTTTCAAATCACCAAAGATAAAGAACGAATGCATACATTGCTAAGTTTGCTCTCCCAGTCCCCAATTAGAATAAAAGCTACAAAATAGCTTTGTGACATTCGGAGCATCCCTCGAGCGAAGAGGATTATCTGAGCCACTCTGGCACACGACAGGGAGGAACAAAGACGTTGCAGCACACGAAAATTAAAATTCATGATGGATTCGACGAAAAACAGCTCTTCAATACAAGTGCGAAGATTAGGATAAGCGGATTCCCTTTGGGATACTCCACCTATTCTATTCTGCTTTAGGCGCTAAAGGTTTTCTGGAAAGAAAGTGATCAAACAACGAGTTTCCACAAGAATAAGGACTAAAATCAGCATCGATCAATCGCTTTCCGGATGCACCACGAGATCTAATTTACGACATATCGTGGACACAAATTGAATGCGTATTTAGTCTATACAATGAACTGTATGTAGGCCGACCGATAAACAAGTCAGCTCTTTATCCTTCCCAGACAAGTCTGGTACCAATTCACCGAACCAGAAGTGTTAGAAGCCTTTTTTGGCCTGGGCGGGAAAATCCGAACCAGGAACCTAGTATCGGGTGCACGCGACAGCTGGCACCTCCTCCGACTGCGCTATCATGCGCTCATGGCCAACTAATACAAGGTATAGTTATACGTGAACGACCTATTCGAACAGGTATTCCTGCGGTTCTTGGATAAGTCTGCACCACTTCTTCGCACTCGGAAGGCTTAGTTGACGTGGGTGGGACCCAAACTATCGATCGATTCAGAGTGCATGCTACGTCCTGTGCTGCGCCTCCTCCGACTGCGCTTCATGTGGCTCAACGAAGTTCCAATGAAGCACAAAATTCGGAATGAATAACGAATAAATAAGAAAGGACGATGGTTAGTACGAATATTAATATTGTTACGATCGACAAGGTCATCAGATGCAAAAGTACACATATTCGTCATCTGCTCCTAACACATCCGCCGATAAATCGACACTTCAAATACAGCGGTGCTAGCTCTGCCATTTTCTACGTGCTTTCCAGCTAAAGCCTTGTTTTTGTTTTTTTGATACAGTACACGTTGGCGTAGGTATAAGCACAGTGGCCGAAACAAGGGGTACACCGTGAATTCTGTTACAGAAAGAACAATCCAAGCAAAAGCATGAACACTTTGAAGAGAACTGGAGAATCGTTCAGTTCTAGGGCTACATTCGGCCTCGTTAAATGCACCGTGCGAGCTGAACACGGCTGCATTCATTGCGGGAAAGCATTGATTCAGACGGGAGTGAAGTGAAAGGGGGTGAAACGCTTTCGCAACGTTTGAATAGCCCCAATTCAATGAAATATTAAAGGCAAGAATCGTCAGTTGGTGTATGTCTTGCCACACGAGGTTTTCAGGTGGATCTTCATTGCGCAAGGCCTAACGCTTCAACTTCACGTCGTCTTCAGAGGCCTGAACGTGGTGCACAAGTTTACCTTGCACTCTACCTACAAGGATGGTCAATGAACTTCCCGTGGAGGTTCACAAAATCGCCTTTTGAGTAGCAGGGGACCGTCGGAGAACTACCGTACTGGTTTTCAAATTTCCTGAAGGCATCTGGGCAGAACAAAAATTACAAAAATTGCATAATTTCAGTGCGAGGTGATGGTGCAGCCTTGAATGGCCTTGTAACGCTCTGAAATTAACCTGCAAGAGGACTGGAGCTCTAGTTATAGGCAGATCTTACAAGGAGAGCCTCCAAACTGGCGGTAAGCTTTTGCGATGCAATTTTAACAGGATATAGGGCCCCTAGTGATGATTCCAAAACCAGTTACTTTTTTCGGAATGCTCTTCTGTGGTCGAAAAAAAGCTTGTGGAGGCGTGAGCGCAAAGTCCATGACGCCCCGCTGCCACCCAATCCAATGTGGTCGGTTGGCGTAGTGGTAGCGTTGTAGCTTCACAGGAGCAAGGTCATGGGTTCGATTTCCTCTTGCACCGTTGCTTTTGCATCTTGCGACTTATCGTCACTGGGATCCTTTATCCCCTTTTCCAACACATTTTTGAAAAAAAAAACACGGCAACAAATGTCATTTACGTTCATCGTGCTCTTTGGAAGTGGAAAGGTGAGAATTTTTGACAGCTTTATGCGTGTTGGTTATTTGGGGTGCTCATCACGAATCTGGCGTCAGTTTTTTACTTGCTTAACCTGGAAGTCAAAAATTCTCACCTTTCCACTTTGAAAGAGCTCGATGAATAAAAACGACACTTGTTGCCGTGTTATTGTTCAAAAATGTGTGGATAAAGGGTACCACTGACGATGGGGATAAAGGGTACCACTGACGATAAATCGTAAAATGCAAAAATGCCACTACGAGGGGGAATCGAACCCACGACCACGCACCTGCAAAGGTATAACACTACCACTACGCCAACCGACAACGTCACTCTGGGTGGCAGCAGGGCGCCATGAACTTCGCTCTCATGCGTCCACACGCTTCTTTTTCGACCACAGAAGAGCATTCCGAAAAAAGTTACTATGGTTTTGGCCTCCCCACACGGGACCCTACATCCTGTAAAAATTGCATCGCAAAACCTCACCGCCACTTTGGATTTCAGGTTTTCTGAAGGAAGCTGCAGTACGTGTACGTTCAGGTTCAGGTTATCTATAGAAATCCGAAGATTGGCTTGCACATTCTGGAAATGGAGTAAATCAACAAATGTCGATCACATTCGTAAAGGAGTCACATGAAAAAGCGAAAACTGCGATTTTCCGAGTGCAACGATGTACTCTAAAGCTAAATACAGGAAAGGAAAGTGTCTACCCAGCGAACCCAAACCCCGCCTACAGAATCGAACCCTCGATCCCTCTTCTGTAAGTCTGCATAGCTATCCACCCGGCCACAGAATTGTTGGCGAATACTAGAAAGACTGTGCTTTATTGTTATAGGGCCTGTTAAGACAGCAGCTTTTGCAAAAAAAAACTCAGGCTTCACAAGGTATCTAGAAGAGGTATCACTCCTGGAATGTGGAAAGGCGGGAAAAAAAGAGGCGAACTAGACCGATGGGTCAGACAACTAACTTTTACCAGCTGTCAACTATAAAAGCATCAGCTGTTAGAAAAAATCGAAAAAAATTGCGGTGAACATAAAGAGTAGAGGACTCGCCTTTAGACGCACTGGAAAAGCATGACAGAATAACAGAAATGGTCACACACGATTTTCAAACTGGACATTTTCAAATCAAACTGGACGCGTTTCAATCATAACACTTTGAATGTAAAACTAGATAGACCTAAAAAAGCGAAAATGAAATTCTGATTTAAGAAAATCATTAAATTATTTTAATGATTAAGTTAATCCTTACATTAAATAATTTTAATAATTTTATCTTTAAAAAATAAGCGCGAGTGGCGCAGTCGGAGGAGGCGCCGACTGCCCCTGCAGCTGATACCAGGTTCCTGGTACGGATTTCCCTCCCAGGCCTATCAAGCCTTCCACCCTTCCGGGGTCGGTGAGTTGGTACCAGACTTGTCTGGGAAGGATAAAGCGCTGACTTCTTCATCGGCTGGCCACCGCAAGTCATTGTATGGCCAAATACGCTTTCAAATCGTCTCCACGACATCCCGTGGAAGTAGAATGCGTGGCGCATCCCAAAAAGGGATTGAATAACGCCGTCCTTTATCCTTTATCCTTTATCCTTTATCACTATCCTAATCTTTAAATCATGACTTCCCTTATTAATCGCTCACGTAGGATGCTCAAAAATGATTACTCTGTCTGAATCTTCATAAAATTCTTATTTGCTTAGGTACAGCAAGGTTTTTGGACCTTCTTTCACCTGTATCACCTGTCGTCCCGTTGATCATCGAATTGCTCGAGCGGGTGCCAGCAGCGTCTCCATTCGTCCCTGTCGCGTGCCAGAGTGGTCCAATGGATCCTCCTCGCTCGAGGGACACGAAGAGCGTCATATCGGTCGTTCAGGGCTTTAACGAAGAAGTCCGACCAACGCGTTGGTGGGCGTCCTGGTGTTCTTTTGACATCCCGCGGAATCCAGTCGGTGATGGCTCTCGTCCAGCGGGTGTCTGAGAAGCGCATTACGTGGCCGGCCCACCTAATTTTCGACAACTTGGCCCACGCGACAGCGTCTCTGATCTTCGAACGTCGGCGAAGCTCGGAACTCCGGAGGCCTTCTCTCACTTGCGTGAGTCGTGTCACTCCGAGCATCGTCCTCTCGATTCCACGCTGCGCGACGCTGATCGCGTGTTCATCCTGCTTTCGTATGGCCCAGGTCTCTGAGGCGTATGTTAGGGCAGGGAGAACAGTGGAGTCGAATAGGTGGGCACGGAGTCGGACGTTCTTCGTCTTCTTCGCGACTTCTTCGACGCTCTTGAAAGCTCCCCAAGCCGCTCTTTTCCTCCTGCTCAGCTCTGGTGCTAGGTCGTTGGCCATGTTGACTTCGCGACCCAGATACACATAGCTGGAGCATTCGGAGATGTTCGTTCCGTTGAGCGAGAATGGGGCATCAGAAACCCATCCGTTCCTCATGAACATCGTCTTCGTAAGATTCAGCTGCAGTCCAACGCTTCCACATACACGATCGAAGTCGGCCAGCATTCGCTCCGCCTGGCTGATGCTCGGTGTTATGAGCACGATGTCGTCAGCGAAGCGAAGATGATGTAGTTGCCGGCCGTCGACCTTCACTCCCATGTCTTCCCATTCTAGTTCGCGCATGACGTTTTCGAGGGTGGCGCTGAAGAGCTTCGGGGATATGGTATCCCCTTGCCGAACCCCTCTCTTCACGTCGACGACGACGTCGTTGTAGAATGGTGAGATCTTGGTCGTGAATCCACTGTACAGCTCTCGAAGGACTCTGATGTACTGAGTAGGAACGCCCTGAGTGAGCAGGGCTTCGATGAACGCTTCAGTTTCGACAGAGTCGAATGCCTTCTTCAGGTCGATGAACGTAAGGCACAGCGGCAGCTTGTACTCTCGCGACACTTCGATGAGCTTCGTAATGGTGTGTATGTGGTCGATCGTGCTGAATCCTCTCCGAAATCCTGCTTGTTCGCATGGCTGTCCTTCGTCCAGCGTTCTGCTAATCCTATTCAGGATAACTCGAGTGAACAGCTTGTAGACTACGGACAACAGGCAGATCGGGCGATAGTTGCCAATGTCGTGCACGTCTCCCTTCTTGTACAGCAAGACGGTTCTGCTGGTCTTCCACTGAGATGGAACCTTGCACTCCGACAGGTAACGTGTGAAGAGCCGCGCCAGGGTGTTGATGAGCGTAGGCGGGAGGTTCTTCAGGTGTTCGGGTCTGATCCTGTCGGGACCGGGTGCTGTACGTTTCTTCACCGACGAGATGGCGTGTCGGATCTCGGAAGGGAGAACAGAGGGGACGACGTATCCATCCTGCGGAAGATGGCATGGGGGCAGGTGGACGTGGCTATCGAAGAGATCGGAGTAGAAGTCGTGGATGACCCTCTCCATGGTCCTCCTGGAAGAGGTGACGGTTCCGTCGGGACGTCGGAGAGCTGTCATCTTGGTCTTGAAGTTGGCGAAGTTCCGGCGGGCATTGCGGATGCTCAGCCCTGCCTCTGCTGCTTCAGCCAACACTTCCGCCCTTCTCTCCTTAAGATCCTCCTTTATCGCCTCTCTGCATAGCTTCGCAAGCTCGGACGTCAGTTGGTAGTTGCCTGACGCTCGTGCTGCTCCACGCTGGCGTATCAGCTCGAGAGTTTCCGGAGACAGGCGTCTCTTGGTGGTCTTCAAGCTCTCGGCTCCCTTAGCACTATCGTGGAGATGGTGCACGAAGCGGTCGTATTCCTCGTCGACGTTGTCCATGACGGCATCTTCCCAAAGACCGGCAAGAGAGGTGTAGAGGTCCCAGTTGATGGTCGTTCTGGGACTCCTCTTCTTGAACTTCGCGGCCTTCTCTCCTTGACGCGAAAAGCGGAACCTTGCGCGAAGGAGGCGGTGGTCCGATCCCGTGTAGAACTTGGGGACAACGGAGACGTCGGTCAGGCAATATTTGCGGTTGAAGATGATGTGGTCGATCTCGTTGTGGAACTGGCCACCGGGAGATTCCCAGGTCCATCGTAGGGAGGGAGGCTTCTGGAACTGCGAGTTTCCATGGATGGTCTTGGTCGACATGATAAACTCAGACAGCCTTTCACCTTGCTCGTTCCACTCCAAACCGTGGGTTCCGATGTGAAGTTCTTCCGGCGACCTTCGCGGTCCGATTTTGGCGTTGAAGTCGCCGACGATCACCTTGTAGAAGGTGTGATCTTCCTTATAGAACTTCTCCAGCTCCACGTAGAAGGCTTCGACCTCTTCGTCGTCGTAGTCGGATGTTGGGGCATACGCGACGAATACAGTCAAAGCTGGCACGGAACCACATCGCTTCAGTCGCAGACGTCCGATTCGGCTTGTCAGAGACTCGTACGAATCGATGTTCATGGCCAAGTGCGTGTTGACGAGGACACCAACGCCGCCTACTCCTCTGCTGTCGCATGTTCCGAGGAACAGTTCTTCTCCGGAGTCGTAGGCGGCGTGCAGGGGGTGGTGTCTTCTCGTCTCGGTCAGTCCGATGACGTCGTACTTGATCTTCCTGGCTTGCATCATCAGGTCCTCGACGGATGCTTCTGATGCAAGCGTGCGGGCGTTGTAAGTACAGATCGTCATCCTAGTCCTTCTCAATTTGCGCAGCCTGGTTAGGCCCTGAGATTTTAGCAGCCTCTCCGTACTCGTCCTTCCCATCGCTGCAGAAATGGGGGCTCTTTCGGGGTCAGGGGAATGAGGCCCTTTAGTGCTGCTGTTTTTGACTTGAGTACACACGGGTAGCTAGTCGGGCTCTGTCGTGCGGGCGAAGAACTCCGGGCAGCCAGCCAGACTGCCCGAAGGGACGGGGCGAGACTTAAGGCGGCCTCGAATCGCCTTACATGTACTCCCAGTCTACCGAGTGCAAGCTTTTGGCCGAGCCGACACAGTTACAATCCGCACAGTCACGGACACATCCACGCACACTGTGCACGAACATGCCGCTCCCACGCACAAGGAACGCATCGACCCGACACAGCAGGAGCAAGGAGTCCATCCCCTGCATCCCACCTGCGTCTCTGGGCAGTACACGGTCGCATTTGGTTCGCGTTTAATTCCCCTATCCACCACCCGGGGACGCGCCACGTGGCCCTGCGACAAGCGGCCCGAGATCCCTCTTAACAAGAGAGCCCGAAGGCTCTCTATCGAGGGAGATCCGTGGTTGGACCTTCTTTAAAGTGGAAAAATCAGAAATTTTCCGGTGCGTTATCCACAGATTGCATTTTGATGTGCCCAAGATTGCGCCATGCAGCCCACGTCGCGATTTTTATGAGGTTATTTATTTAGTTACTTGCTTAACTGGTGCACTAAAACGTTAACAATTCATAGAAAACTGTGTTTGAGGTAGGTATTCTTTCTTAAAATGTACACAGTTTGATTTGAAAAGCGTACATTTTGATCTGGACGGTGTTCGGTTTGATATACAAGGTGTCTCAAAGAAATGTAAGCACTGTTTGAAAGGTGATAACCGTGCTCACAGTTGCTTACTGAGGAAGTTAAGGGCCCATATGAAATCTTAATAAAATTGAAATTTTCTGACATATGAGCGGTATATTTTGCTCCATGCCACTCCACGGTTCCTTTAAGGAGAATTTACAACAGTTATTCAAGTGAAACACAATCAGTCGGGTGCAAAATGCAAGAATTCAGACAAGTGCATGGCGCGATCCATACCGCTCATATGTCTTAAAATTTCCATTTTCTTATGCTTTCATATGAGCCCTTAACTTCTTCAGTTGGTTTACTGTGAGCAAAGTTATCACCTTTCAAACAGTGCTTACATTTCTCTGGGACACCCTGTATAAAACGTCAGTTCAAAATGTCTTTAAAAAGTAGCCAGTTTGATTTTATTAAAGTTTTAAATTTTAATAAAGCGATGTAAAATTAATATTAATAATATTCATAATTCCAAAAAGATGTGTTTTTTCAATCTTAATTTAAATCAGAATTTATTCATAGATTAAATTAAAATACAGTATAACGACACTTTCAAAAGAATTTCTATAAATTTTAGCAAAAGAGTCAAATTTTGGTTTAAAAATGACGAGTTCTATCTGAAAATCGCTTAATATATGACTGAAAATGGCACAGTGGATCGCAGTCTCAGAAAAGCGTGAAAAAGGCAATAGGAATAGCAAGAAGCTAAGCAAATGTGAGCAGCAAATGAGCGGAAATTGAAAAGCGAACCGGAAAAACCGTACTGAAAAGCGAACCGGAAAAACCGTACCGTTGCACTTCTTCATGACCGTGAACAAGCAGCCAGCGAGCGGCGGCGGACAAATGAATATGAACGATGACGATAGTGAGCGTTCCAGTGCAAATGTACATTAACCGCAAGAGATTTGCCGAACGACGGACGACGCGCTCGCGGCAAAAAATTCGCTGTCACAGGGCGCTCAGTGGCAACCAGTTTACAGACGAGTAGTGGAGTGACTGTTAAGCGGATGGACACCACCTCCTCGTCGCTCGGCTCCCGCTGCTGGGAGGACACCATCACGCATCGGAACCGTCGTTCTCTGTTCTGTTCCAGAGAGTGCAGCGGAGAGAACGGCGGCGGCGGCGACGATTCCAGCGACCCCCCCCCCCCCCCTCCACCGCGAAGTCGGAGATCCCTCCGGGTGGCCGTCGTCGCCGTTGTTTACGCTTACGTATCAGGGCGGTCTCCGCCTTGGATCAATACGCATGGAAATTACGCTGTTCAACGTCGTGTCCGGCCCGCACGTCGTCAGCGACACCTTGCCTGCAGCTGCAGAAGCTCGTCGGTCCATTGGAGTGGTGGAAAATGCCCGGATAATTCTTCTCCTACTTTTCTCTGCGCTTCCGGTTTGGCTACAGCCTCCTCTTTTTCAAAAATGTACGAGAGGTGGGGAATTATAGTGCATAACAACGTAAAATACTGCCACCGTTATTTCCACTGCCATACCCGTTGGGCGCGAGTAGCGCAGTCGGAGGAGGTACCACCTGTCACGTGCACTCGATACCAGGTTCTTGGTTCGAATTTCCCGCTCAGGCCAACCAACCTTTCCACTCCTCCGGGGTAGGTGTATTGGTACCAAACTTGTCTGGGAAGGATAAAGCGCTGACTTGTTCATCGGCTGGCCATCGCATGTCATTGTATGCCGAAATACGCATTCAACTCGCCTCCACAACATCCCGTAGAAGTAGAATGCATGGCTCATCCCCAAAAGGGATTGAGTAACGCCGTCCTTTACCATTCGGATTTCCGACCAGCTCAATCAGACGTTCTATCCCTCCTGGATCCTGCATTGATAGGATGTTTGACCCTGATGACACGTCGTTAGATGCGTTGGGCGGTCATTAATATTGCGTGCACGAACGTATTCGTTGCTGGAGAAGCGGACGAAGTAGCTGTTTTTAATGTTTCCAAATGCAATTTCCGGATTGTGGCGTCTGGTTCGGATCCCGCCCAGGTCAACCAATCAAAAAGGCTGCGGAATCGATGAATTGGTGACAGGATTGTCCAGAAAGAACAGAACACTCACTTGTTCATCATCTGGCCGCCGTAATTCACTGTATAGGTTAAATACGCATTCAAACTGCCTACAACACTTCCTGTACAGGTAGAATGCGTGGCGCATCCCATAAGGAACTGATTAACGCCGTCCTTTATCCCTTATTATTATTATTATTATTATTATTATTATTATTATTATTATTATTATTATTATTATTATTAATACTCGTTATTGTCATAAGGATTTTTACATCATAAACATAAACAACAGATTGACTTCCGTTAGCCCCAGTTTATACTTCTGCCGCTGGGCGGCGCGGCACCATGGTCGTGATAGATATCGACCGGACGACTCGAAAAATCGATATCTATGGGGATCATGGTGCCGCGCCGCGTGACGGTGCAAGTATAAACTAAGGCTTAGGAAGAGAAAGTGCGGAAAGGGGCACAGCAGTAGTTTTCCAGAAAAAGAGCACATGGGATCTATGAGAACAGAAAGATATTTCAATAAATTTTCTACGACGTCAACAATAACAGTTGAGTCTTTCTATGATGAAGGCAAGAATAAGGATCACTGCTAGTCGATTGATCCCTTGTGGGTCGCGCCACACATTCTTCTTTTGCGGGAAATGGTGGAGGCAATTTGAATGCGTATTTGGCCTTTGCAGTGACATTCAGCTGCTAACCGATGGACATATCGGTGTGTTATTCTTCCGACATAGGTTTGGACTAATTCATTGATTATAATCCTGAATCGGGTCCACGCAGTAGCTGCCGCGGCCATCCATTGCGCTATGTACCACTCGCCCGTACTGGAACACATATGTAGATTACAGTATGATTAACAGCGAGACAATAATGAATCCAAGATAGTATAGATGACTTTTAACTAGTAGCTCCATTATAGAATGGGAAGAAATATTTAAAAGTGCTAGAATGCTGGATCAAGCACATGTTTGGCAGATTCCTCTACAATTTTGTTCAATTTATTTAAAAAACACTGCAACATACATAGCCAATTGAAACTATGACTTCTTCTGTGTAGAAAGTTGCTTAGCCATTTTTTTATAAACTGCGGAAATGAAACTAAGAGTCGGAGTTTAAGGTTAATGAAAAAGGTGAAATTCCAAGAAAAAAGAGAGTCGTACTACCCTAGTATATATTTGAGCCGGCATCAGCGAATGATCGCCTAAAAACTGCATCACACGTTATCAGTTGTACTATCAGCTGCTACATGAATGATGTCCTTTTTGTTGACCTTTTTATCTGCTCCAACCAATGTGTTGAATCGAATTCCTTAGAAGAAAGCTTGAAGATCGTTTTCCTATGAAGAAAACCCTGAAAATTGTTGTAAGAAATTTATCTCAGGCCGCTCAAAGTCGAAGAGGATTCTTGATTGTCGCAATAATTTTTTTTTTTGTTGAGAGCAACCATTCCAACTTTCAACTGGACCTTTATTTAATTTGAAACCAAACTTCCCTGAGATAAAATGGACATTTTCAAACCAAGTCATATGTTTCTAAACTTTAAATAGACATTATTTGAGCAAGTGAAAGGAATTTTTGAAAGACGATTTCTTATTAGACCTTAACCTTTATGGAGTCTCTTAAAAAACAACCACACTGTAAGAATAAACACTGGAGTGTGTAATACACTCGGAGGAGGTGCCGATTGTCGCGTGCACCCGATACCAGGTTCCAGGTTCGGATTTCCCGCCCAGGCCAACCAAGCCGTCCATCTCTCCGGGGTCGGTGAATTGGCACCAGAGTTGTCTGGGAAGGATGAAGCACCGACTTGTTCATGCGCTGGCCACCGCAAGTCATTGGATGGCCGACTATCTTTATCTGCTCATGCTGCAGACCACGTGAATCTGTTAGAGCCAGATAAACTTGACAACAATTGATCAATATCGATTGCTTAACCACTATCGTTCAAATTCAAATCGCCTCCACGACATCCCGTAAAAGTAGAATGGGTGGCGTATCCCAAAAGGTATTGAGTGACGTCGTCCTTTATCCCTATCCTTTATGAATTAGCAAATAAATTCTTGCCATTTGAGCAAAAACCATATTTAATGTTCACGCTGGCGTGATGAAGATCAAATATGAAGTTAGTGGTGTGTTACATGTTGTTTTTATCCTACTTTCTTTTCTCACATGGTGCAATAAATGGACAAATAAATACTGGAATAGTGTGATTGAGGTTTATGAGCGTATAACTCGAAACGGCAAAACCGACCACAAACTCATCATTGTCTAACTTCAGGCAAACAGCATTTACACTTTCAAGCAAGTAAACACTGCAATGTTCTGATCGAATGCACAGCACAATCTCTTCACATAAGCAACTCGATATCAGAGCACTTTATACTGCTCCACTATTTTATTATCCCGGTCAAAAAAATTTCTTTGCTCACTCAAAAATTGTACACATTTCTTTTGTGAGACAACCGACACGCTACCCTGTAAATAGTCTTTTTTTATAAAAATTTTCTTACAATAAAAGGTTATTTTGGCTTTGTTATATAGTGTCTATTTCGACTTTAAGTATAATAACGCTTATTTTCGCTTGAAATAGTGTACAGCACAAAATGAAAAGTGACCAGGTTAGAATGGAAATGGCATAACAACGTCAAAAAAGGAGCAAAATTTACCCATTGTTCCACGGGTAAAACACGATAGGCACCGCCTGCAGAGGTCGTGTTTTGAGTGTCTCTGTGCTGTGGCGGCATGACAAATATGTACGTTCAAATCTAATCTGAGGCCCAGAGCAACACCATACGATGACGAACGCGTCTTTCAGCACATATTTGCCGATCATTTTCAATAACACATTCCACCTCAGGTTCCGGCATGCAAATCATCGGACGTTTTTGGGGAAGAAGCGATGAGCATTGGAAAATTACAGTATTGGACGCTATTTCGACGTTTATTTTACTCAAACACGAGAACCAGGTATTATTTCGGACCAAAGATTTCTGCCGTTTTAGTACTTTGAATGTTTCCGCCCTTTTGTTGAAGGTCATATTCATTGTTCATTATTTACATATAGGCGTTGAATAGCAAAAACGTGGTTTTAAACACCTTTTGAAATATGTCATACACATTCCAAAAATTGTTATGTATCAATCAGTTTTCTGATGGCTCAATAGTCCGATTTTATTTCTATAGAACTTTATAGCTATCTTGAAAATAAAATTTTAGAACCAGATTGAATTTTAGCAGCTATTTTATGAAGGAATTGTTTTGAACCCTAACAATCAAGTACTGGCAAGAGACATTGTTTCACATTTTTGTCTCAGGGAATAGTGGATTAAGACGACGAATGCTTTACCCGAAATAGACGATCATTCAAAGGACAAGATATATGGAAAGCGCTATTGTTTATGCGTAGCCTGTGACTGGCTATGATAGCGCTGACGCGATCCACCTACCAATGCTGCCCACATTCGCGGCATGGATCGGTAAGACTTTATGGCATAGAGAGTTCTTTAAAGTAGATTCGACTCAATGCTTGGCAAGTACGTGGATTTGGCGTGTATCTCTCTATCTGCAGACTTGCAGAAAGTCTACTCACATTGGATACCATGAAGCCCTCGGCGACATGCTACTACTGACAAGAAGAATGACGGTTTTGCTTGTGCTAGGGCTATATTGCTGTTCCTTTTCCAAAAATCGATAGAATGCGATCAACTATTTAAAATAAATAAATAAATAAATAAATAAATAAATAAATAAATAAATAAATAAACATCTTCTTGGCAACTGACGTGCGCTGTGGCCATTCACAACACCCGCAGACAGCGAGGAACTTGTCGAGAATTCTTCCCCTGCATTTATGTATATGGAACTTCAGGGTCGGTCTTTCTGACCTATCCGCAGTTATCCACATCTTGGAGCCGGATTCATCAATGAAGGGTAGAAGGTAGAAGACATATCGACGATGCGGCGTCCATCGTCCATGCGGGTATACTACTAGGTGGAGGATAATCGACGGTCTTCATGGGTATCTATCCATGAGGATTGTTTTACTTTAAAGATTGGTGAATCCGGTCCCTAGAGTTCATTCCACAGCCCTGTGTTTTGGAGATCACAGGACCTAGTCCCACAATTTCTTGAAAATGCAGGGCAGAATTACAACTAAGTACCCGTATCTTCTTGGTAACTCAGACTAGGACAGCTCCACTTTTCAAATTTTTGATGCTAATAAGTAAATATTTATCGGATATATCCCAATTGGAGGGAGGTTTGCGATGTTTTTATTCACAATTTCTTTCCGTGAAGATGTCCAAGAGCTTCCTCTTCTCCAAGAGACCTGTTGCCCCAAAATAATGACGGTTCTTGGAAAAATTCTTCAATTCAGTTTCAATTTTTTCATTTTTTTCTTCAATTCAACCCCGCAGTTTTATTCTTATTCTATTCCTGAGTTGTTAGCTGTTCCACATGGTGTATCCATGTAACAAACAAACAAATTCTAGTGAGGTGGAGGTGTGGCATGAGAGTGCAGGCACAACTGTCACTTTAGGGTTGCCCCCTACCGAGTAGGATAGATCTTATTTATCAAAAGTGAATTTGGCGGTAACTGAACATTTTTTGTGATTCTTTTTTAAAGAGAAAAGTGTATCTTTACAGAAACTCTGAAAAAGACGTGTTCAATCCAATTAGTGAGCGATGTTGTTCATGGGCGAAATTATGATATTTTGGACTATCCTAGCTCCGCTCCAGTCGAAAAAAATATCGGTCGTGATTGATCCACCGTTATACCCACGAGGGTTACTCTACCTTTACCCAAAATTGATGAATCTGTACTCTAAAATTCAATTAACTGCCCGTTATCGAGGTCAAAAACCCAATCGACGCCCTTGAAAACACGGAGTGAAAATTCCCGCCTAGTACAAGCATCGCTGTGGCTCATCAGACTAGGACAGCAGCGGGTGCTATTTTTTCAAATTGGTTTTGACACTTTGCAGTCAATATTTATTGACAGTGATTTTGATAGTAAATCAGTAAGTCTGGACAAAGAAATCGCTAAAAATAGAAAAATGAAGCCAGTTACAGTTACAAACCTGAGATTTGTGAGGAAGAATACCACAGAAAGGACGAATAGCCCGTTGGACGACGGCTGCCGGTCAGCAGTGGATGCCGAGATGACATTCAACCGACCGACCAGCCCATTGACCACGGCCTGTGACCGCTCTGTTTTTAGTCACGTTCTTTTCCACATTCGACGTCAAATGTCGCTTGAATAGTGATGAGACCGTGTTTTCTTATCTTTTGGTCGGCAGCACCCATTGCTCTCTTCAATGAGTTTTTCGGACTGCAGTAGTTTGCAGAGATAGGTCATCTTAGATTCCGGTGATCTCTTCTTTGTACAGAAACATATTCTTTACGAAAACTTTTAGAAAATCGTGTTGAATACAATCGATTTTATTTCAACGAAGCATGTTATTTAGAGCAGAAATACGATAATTTTAACTACCCTAGTTCCTGGACGATCTGCTGCTGGTTAAAGTTTTACCTCAGAAGTCGATATCGATCGATAATGATTGGTCGACCGTTATTCCCTACTTGATGTGAAACTTGCCCGCATGAATTCCACCTCATATCGTCAACTCATAATCGCTTCACTCCATAGTGATCCGTTAGCTTATAAAGTAAGCGGACAATACTTTTGCGCGAACAAACAAGAGGACGCACGGACAAATGAGACTGACTACGCCTTTTATGTAAAGCGAGACATTATTTTCTGCAGAAAGGAAAGGGAAAGGGGTGTTAAACCCAGTGGGTTATCTGTGTTCTAATGAGTTTTATTGTTTGTAGGCTGAGGTGTGGTACTTTGAACTAACCACGCGCTATTTTTTAGGACTTCGCCCAGTGGTCAATATTATTGATCAGTATTGATTGGTAGACAGGTATTGCGTATTAGTTGCAAAATCTCACCACCGGCGATTATACTAACCCGATCTCCGCGTCTTATCGTCAACTCCTGATAAAAAACAACGATATCGATCGATATTGATCACTCAATATTGCTTCATTGTATATCGTTTATTTGTTTATTTATTTATGCGCCCATGGAGGACACGCTAAATTCCAGTGATCCGTGGCTCATAAACGACAGAAAGGAACACAATAGGACAAAAACGAAGGAAAAACGATAAAAACCAGTTTAAAAAACAACCGGAGCGACCAAACGAAATAAAGGACTACAATTTGTGCCCTGATCTAAATTTGCATTGATTTGTGTAATTTGTGTTGATTTTATTTGTAATTGTATGTTGTTCATTATTTGTATATTGTTATTGGATTCTACATTTTTTCTAAAAACCTTTAAAAATTGTGCATTATTGCATTTGTGTGGTATATTGTTCATATTCGCTTGAGTCTACAACGGTCGGCTGGTTACTTCCAAACATCAATACATACATACGCCAAGAGCTCCACGTGGCGGTCAACATTTTTGCGCGGACAGACACACAGAGGATTATGTCGCTTGTCTCGGCAACTAATTTCACAATAAACTTATAGATCTTCTTCCGCTCTGCATCACGATGCTGACGTTGACTGACGAAATGCTTTATCGTGTCCTATTATATTTACAAACGACGTTCAAAGTAGGCACTGAGAAGTGTGAAATGAAACAAAATCCAATTATGCGCATAGAGATAGGAGACAACATGTCGAGGTGAAGAACATATACACCATGAACAGCGGGGAGGGTGAAAGCATTGCGTGATTCAGAAGGCCAATACTCTTGATAATGACGACGACGAGATGAGATCAATGGATGCACAATATGAAATCAGTGGTGATGACATCTGTATACAGCGAATATTCATGACCACGTACGTGACTACGGAACTACTATGACTGACATGACTGACTGACTGACCGGCTCTTGCTCGTGTTGTTATTCGGTACCGGCGGCTTGACGCAGACCCCGATCGGGAGTGTCGGCGACGTGGAACGTCGTGTAAGAGGATTTGAACGTCTGCATCGGCACCTTCGGCAACACGTCCGTCGACGAGACATGGCTGCTGCGCGACATGCCGCCACCTCGCAAGCCGCCCTGATCGCTGCCTTCCGTTCTGAAATCCGCGGAGGATTAAGCTGAAGCGGAGCGAAACAAGACAAAAAGTGACCTGTACTTAGAAGGCCGTGGGAAATCCTATAGAATAAAGGATATGGATAAAGGACGGCGTTACACAATCCTTTTTGGTATGCGCCGCTCAATCTACTTCTAAGGGATAGCGCGGAGACGATTTGAATGCGTATTTGGCCATACAATGACTTGCGATGGCCAGCCAATGAACAGGTTAGCGCTTTATCTTTCCCAGACAAGTCTAGTACCAATACACCTACCCCGGAGGAGTGGAGAGGTTGGTTGGCCTGGGCGGGAGATCCAAACCAGGAACGTGGTATCAGGTGCATGCGACAGCCGGCGCCTCCTCCGACTGCGCTATATGCGCCCATCCTATACAACCGCCCCTAAGTCGTGTACAATCGAGGCATTGCGACAGATTTTTCCATGGTAAACCGTCGCAACCTCATAACTTTTTTTTCAAAGTTATTCCAGCAAAATCTAATTTTCACCGAAGGATTCTGCTCTCTATGGCGAATCTACCGATGCCCTAAAGACTCATTTTCAATAATAGCTGATCTGGCCATAAAGCATATTTCCGGGAAGAGCCGTTGATTCTTTTACGACCCTTCCAAAAATGTCAATGGCCTCCCCTAGACCACTTCGCTAGCAACGTTCGAAAACCTTCAGAATTCTCTTCTTTGCTCGCCACAGTTATCTTCAGCGAATTGCTGGGATCTTCTTGATAGTAAGCACTTCACATTTAGTAAACCTTGGCACATTCACTTCTTTTGTTGAAATCATGAATTGCTCAAATTTGGGCCCTCAGCTCTTCTTAGAAAACTTGCCTAAGTGGAAGATAGCTTACTAGTCATCGAAATCTGGAGAATCCTTCTGTATGGCGTTGAATTCGCTCCCGAACCTCGAAAAAAATTCTGGGAATTTTAGTCAGTAGCTCGTCGTTTGGATTCGCATCGTCCATGGGACAGCATTTTCTCCCATATTCCAAGTGCCTCAACCATACAGTGGAAGCCGTACATCAGCTGGAGTTTTCTCCTGCACACTGCAGGGTTTAAGTTTGAATTGAATACTGGTTACTGTTACGTAGAATCCTAAACCAATCAGAATGGCGGAACTTCTGAAGCATTCAGCGTTTCGGTCGTGGATGGATCACTATGCATCACGATGTCATAGTGATTGTCATCAGCGAGCATGCCACGCACACTTCGTCATTCATTCAACTTCCATTCTTTTTGTGTTACAGATTAGAAGGACACGCATTGAATCGACGTCGCTCGACTCCTTCGTCTAATTCAATCGTTACATCTTACAGTCTGGTATACTGCACGAAAACGTTTTCGCTAGGGACTAGAATGCACTACCTACCCTTTTATATAACCTCCTGAAAACCGCCAGAGTCCTTATTAAAGCAGATTTTTACGGCATTTTCTTTATGCCGTTTAATTTTGCTTGCAGATATACTCTAGAAACCAAAAAAGTGAGGGTACAGCTTATTATTTGGCAATTACATTTAGTTGGAATTTTATTTATTTGCATTAAAACTACTATCTACATTACAGGGCGCGCGGCGCAGTCGGACGAGGTGCTGGTTGTCGCATTCACCCTATACCAGGTTCCTGGTACGGATTTTCCGTCCAGGGAGACCAAACTTTCCATCCCTTCAGGGTCGGTGAATTGGTACCAGACTTGTCTATAAAGGATAAAGTGCTCACTTTTCCATCGGCTGACCACTGCAAGTCATTGTATAGGTCAATGCTCATTGAAATCGCTTCCACTACATCCTGTAGAAGTCGAATGCGTGGCGTATCCCAAATAGGATTGATTAATGTTGCCATTTATCCTTTTATCCTTTATCTACACTGAAACATGAAATCACTCTAAGCCTCCGGTTATCTTGGTTATCTCATTTGACATGCTTCTGAGCAGTAAAAGCATACGAATCGATTAATGCCTAGCGAGCACCTCACAAAAATCGATATGTAACATTTGCGCAGGCTACCAGTCGCTCCTATCGCGCCCATTGCGGACTTTGAACAGGCCCTAGCACGTAACTGAAGGAGAGCCTTAATTGACCAGATCCATGCGATCTCTTAAGAATAGAATTCACAGCCTGTAGCAGACCGTTTGTTGGACCCCTTCGTGAAAAGCCAGACAAGAGCTACGACTCTCTTCACGTTCCTGGGATGAGAATGATACACTGGGTCACTCTGGCACGCGGCAGAGACAGACAGAAACAGTGCATGGAGTCCGTTCGAGTACAGCAACGATCGACGGACGAAAGGTGGTACAAGTGGTAAAGTCGGCACAGATTAACAAGTAATTTATAGAAACTCACGGTGGATTCAACGGAGACTCGCACGCGAGTCGCGTGAAGTTCAGACCAGTGCTAGCCGTGTCGGTGAGGGATGACGCTGTTCCTGCAGTAGAGCAGAAGTGCGAGTCCGGGCCTTTGCTTCCAATCAGACGCTGAGAGGCGCCCATCTAAAAAATTTCGAGTTAGCATCAATGTTGGAAGTCATGGCCACTAGGATGGATACATTTCACAGTGGAGGGACATAATTCAGAATTTGTTGCACTAGTCGTTAATGTGGTCTACATGCGGAGGTGGGACGAGCCATCCAACCACCTCCAATCAAAGCACCGACGGAACACACGCCAGCGAATCATGGCATCAACCTTGCAAGCCGTCTTTAGATGGCTCGCACATTCGATAGGACTTGATTGGTCTGCTGCACTCCCTCCCTACGTAGGCCACATTAACGACAAGCACTGAATTCTTTAGAGATCAGTGCTAACTGAAGCCGTTATCTTCACATATTATAGTGACAGCACGCCTATGAGACCACGATATCCCTCCCAGATATTCAGAATTCACGAACTTGAGGAGAAGAGGTAAACATCGTCTCAGCACCGTACGGGAACAGCATTTCATGTGATGAGCCGCTGTTCGGCGAGTGACCCCGAGCAGACTTCGTCCCGGACATTGGCACACCTGCAAGCAGATCTTTATAAATCTAAATAAATAAATAAATAAATAAATAAATAAATAAATAAATAAATAAATAAATAAATAAATAAAAGGTGTTTCCAAGATCAACGCTCACTTGTTGTCACGTAAAGTGAATCGTGTGGAACAGTGGAACGTTCGTCGTCGAACACGTTGCCCACTTCGCCGTACAAATTCGGAAGCGCATCGGAAAAGTGGAACTTCCTCGGAAATTCGGCTACTCCATTCTCTTCAGATTTCTGAATAACATGAAGCGACTATAGAACGGAATGCCGTAGGCCACAGGAAGAACAGTTAGAAGGTGGATAGGATTTCCACGGGTTCAGCCAGTCTTACATATGTAGGGCTGCGGCAAGATATGCACTCTTACGACAAAAAATTGGTCAAAATATACATATCTTCACTTTGTAAGAGATTAATGGAAACACTCTCTTAGACGGTTAGAAAAACTTTGACCTCCTACCCGAAAAAATGAACACAGAGGCATTCTATGAAATTTCACAGTGCATGTCGCGAAGATGGACAGCATTGGAAGGTGGGAGCGCTTCAGCGAATCAAACCGCATCAGATTAACATGCCATTCAGAGAGGGCCTGTACAGCAGGTGCACTGATTGGCTATGATTGGTGGCGCGCCACCACCTCCCAATGCTGCCCATGTTCGCGACATGAACCTCTGTCACTACATATTGGGAAAAATAATGGTTTAAAAGCTTATTTTAAAATGCAGGCAAACGGCAATTGTTCATAGCTAGATGAGTAGGTTGCACCATGCATTCGACCGGAACGTCGCGTTTTTCTTTGATTAATAGCAAAATTTATGCTTGCGTGAAGTTACAACTTGGCAACGGTGGATCGAAAAAATAGTATAAAATACACATATCTTTTTTGCTTTTATCACAGCTTGCTATTTCATGTAAGCACCATTTACACTGTTATTAAAATTCAAATTTCATCGAATTAGATCAGTGCATGACGCGACCTTTCCTTTTAACAAACCAAAAAATTGCTGCTTTTATGCTGCTTTTCCGCTTTAAAGTAATCCAATCTATTCATACAACAAAATGTTTGCTTGAAAAATGAAATTTTTGAAAAAAACTCAAACAGGGTGAACCATTTTTTGGGTCGCGTGAACTATGAATTTTCAAAGAAAGTCTTACAAAATTTTCCTTGGACAAAAACTATTTATTTTAGTCTTCACGCAGAGTCTGTGGTTCAATCAGGAGGACGTCGTCATTTTGGTTTGACTGATTTTCAATTTTATTTATATTTTCAATTTCGATTTCAAAAACATTGAGCTTGCTTAGAAGTGTGCGATTTGATTTGAAAGGTATCCAATTTCACGCGAAAGAGGTTCACTTCGAAAATAGTTGTTTATTTTCTTCAAATAGTGCTTCCGACATAGTATCAGAACGGGTGACAAAAGAAGAAGAAGAAGAAGACTTCTGTACTCGTTACCTCTCGCTAGATCTTATAAAGGGGTATCGTACTCCCCTGTGTGGCTGGAAAACCCTAAATAGCGCTTCTGATCCACTTACCGCTCTGAGCGGTGACCGCTCGTCAACTTCTTCAGCATTGAACATGTCTATCGGATCGTCACCTATCCGGGACTTGTGCACTTTCTGCTCGTTGAATATTCGATAGGAGGTGTCCAGGAACTTTCCATTCGCTGCTGAAAAATAACTAATTATGGATCACATCAACGATGGGATGAAGAAGCTGAATCTGCTGAACTACTTAGTTTTCCGAAACGTCTTTTAGAATGACGCCTACCTTGGAAGAAATAGGTGTTCTTACACTGAACGCCAATGCTGCAACAGACCACACAGCAGATGAGCAGAACGAACAGCACGAGGAAGAAGGCGATGACGACGAGCACAACGCTCTGCACAGTGATTCCGTTGCCGAGTGTTCGATAGAAGAACGACAGAGCTGACTGTCCCTCGTTGAACACTGAAAGGAGAAGCTCTCTGAATGAGGTACCGGTTTCCGTCGTCTTCGTTAGGCACTGCACAGGATAGGCTTCGTTTCACGACCACGTGATGTCATATGTCACTTCTTTTCTATTTGGAGGGGGGGGGGGGGAGGTATAGGGCTGTTCGGTAGCACCACGTCGTTATAACTTGGACTATACAATATCTTTGGTCTTTGGGCGGAAAAAGCGCAAAAAAGCTATTTGAGCCACTTTTTGATAGCGTTCCTCAAACTGCATGATTAAAAAACAGATCTGGTATTTGGGATCAGAATCGAATGAGATTTTTCCGATAAAGTGAAAAATGTTCAGCAAATATTTAAAATTGTTGATTCGATGAGCTACATTCAGGATGTGACTTTGGGTGTAATTAATTAACTCCAGTGAGGGAGCGGGTCCGCTGCACCGACCAGAATATGGGTCAACATCAACATTTTTAACATTTGCTGAGCATTTTCCTCTCCGTGGGTTAAATCATTCAATGCCGATCCACATCGGACTTAGATTTGAAAGCACGCAATTTGAATAGAGCAGTGGAAAAGGCGGCGGAGAAGGCGTTTTCTTGCGTTTTTTCCGCTCAAAGACCAAAAGATACAGCCAGTATTGTATTTCTTGATTATAAGCTCACTATTTCAGTTCCGATAGTTGTCATCTGATAGCCTAAATCAGAAGGTCATTAAGCAGCTTACTCTTTACAATTAAAATGATAAAAGGATGAAGGATGACATTATTAAAAGCCTTTGGGATGCGCCACGCATTCTATGTACTCCTACAGAATGTCGTGGAGGCGATTTGAATACGTATTTGGTCATACAATAATGATTGCGGTGGCCAGCTGAGGAATAAGTCAGCGCTTTATTCTTCCGAGACAAGTTTGGCATCAATTTACTGTCCACTGAGGGATGGAAGGCTTGGTTGGCCTGGGCGGGAAATCTGAACCAAGAATCTGGCATCGGATGCACGCGACAGTGGGCACCACCTCCGACTGCGCTATACGCGCCCGTGTTCATGAACAAACAAATATGTCATAATCGCCAGAACTCTTCTCAGCCCTACGTCAGCAATTCTGATAATTGCACGAATTTTTCTTTCATAAATCCATAAAAGTTCCGGTAGTTCCAGCAGACTTAAGTTCATTTTAAAAGATACAGCATCCTAACTTTGTTGACTATTGCTACAAAACCCAAATGGTTTCGTGAAATCGATGAGGACTCTCATAAGATTCCCAATGATTTTCGGACAAATACGCATTACACCTTTGTGATTGTCCAGTGTAATTCATAAGGTCCCCGCAGTCCGCCTGGTGAGTGCAGTTGTTCGAGTACAACAAAGGAAAGAGAGTGATTCTTAAAAGAGAAGAAAGCTATGAGCTAGTGGCAATAATTAGCTAGAAGATAATAAGTATTAGGTTGGTGCATAAGTTCTCGGACATTTGATCCCTCCTGAATTGAAAGCGCATTTTCCCGCCAAATTTCTCACATGTATCAAAGCGTAAATGGGCGATCGATAGAGAAGGGAAAGGGCTACAAAACTGTTCCTAACATTTACTTCTGCGTTGTTAACGTCAGCTAGTATGGCTAAGCAATTCATCCCAACTGAGATGCATATTCGGCACGTCATGTTATTCCTGCATCAATCCGGCCTCAATGCCAACGAATCGTATTGTCGCCTGAAGGATGTTTACAACGAGAGCGCTCCTGCTCGAAGTACTGTGTACCAGTGGTTCTCGAAGTTTGCAGTTGGTGAATTCTCCGTTGAAGGTAATGAACGAGAAGGGCGCCCGATGACACTGGATTTGGATGGCCTGCGAAGTAGAATGGAAGCGGACCCATACCAAACCACTCGCGAACTATCAAGCACTCTTGGTGTTAGTCACTCAACAGTCGTTCGGGGGTTGAAGTCGATTGGCAAGGTGCAAAAATTGGGTCGCTGGGTACCTCACGACTTGACACAACATGACATGGTTCGCAGAGCCGATGTCGCTCTGTCTCTCCTTACCCTCAGACGTACCCACGGATGGCTGGACAACCTTGTCATCGGGGATGAGAAGTGGATACTCTACTCTTATTATCACCGGCGTGCACAGTGGGTTGACGCAACTGGAGAGGCAGAGGACGTTCCGAAACCCGACCTTCACGTGAAAAAGGTGATGCTATGCATTTGGTGGAGCGTTCTTGACGTAGAATACTGGGAGCTGCTGGACGAAGGGATAACAGTGACGGCAGAGGTTTACGTCAACCAACTGAGGAAGTTGAGGGCCCACCTTCAAACCACACGAGGAGAGCAAGTGAAGGTGTATTTTCAACACGACAACGCTAGACCGCATATTGCTAGAGCGACGGCGGCTGAGTTGGCGGACTACGGATGGACCGTTCTTCCATCCACCTTACTCACCAGATCTCGCTCCTTCTGATTATCATTTGTTTTCAAGCCTTCAATGCTATTTGGACGGCCGGCAATTTAGGAACCGAGAGGATGTCAAGGAGGCACTGCTCACATTTTTCGAATCACAACCGGCCACGTTTTGGAGAAAAGGCATCCATGACTTACCAGCACGTTGGCGAAAGACAATTGATGCAAAGGGTGGTTACTCCAAATGATTTGATATTGTTGTTCGTATGTTGTGATAATAAATATTTCATGCCCCAAATGTCCGAGAACTTATGCACCAACCTAATATAATTACTTATTATTGACAATTCTTATAGTTATCAATCCATCGTGCAAAATGCTAGCACATCTTGTTGACGAATGAATAAGATTAACGATAAAGGACGGAGGATAGAAGACGGCGTTAATCGAATGCTCAAGGAATGATCGCGCCACGCATTATTCTTCTACGGGATGTCGTGGAGGCGATTCTGATGCGTATGTGGCCCAACCAAAGGACTTCACTGGCGAGTGCTGTACGATGGACATACCTGTGTTTTGTCCTTCATAGACTAATCTGGAGCAATTCGTTGAGCGCGAGGGATATAAGTCTTGGTCGGGCCTTAGGGAAAACCTGAACCAAAGTCTCCCCATTCGTGGTGCATGCGACAGTGCGACAGCCGGCGCCTCCGCCGACTCCGATAACTCGTGCCCATGAATAAAATTAAAGGAGAATTTTTCTCGAGAATTATCGCGAAGCCACTCAATAAAGGAAGTGTTGTTCTAGGTCTCAAAATTTCCCAACGACGTAACGTTGCAGAACGTATGGTCATCAACACTGCGACTTTCGTCGAGAATTCATTCTCTTCGTTTAGGTTCGTGGTCATGGCTATTGATTGGACACGACTTAAAATTCAATCGATTAGATATGTTTTACAAGTGCAATCACCACCTATATATAAAAGAGTTTGTCCGTCGAGTGATCTAATCTAAGTGAGATACGCCTCATTCGCCGCATCACGCACAGCGAGAGCGGTCGAATGATCTAACCTAAATTGGGTACGCCGCATCACCCATAGCGAGAGCGGTCGAATTATCTAACCTAAGTGAGGTACGCCGCATCACGCACAGCGAGAGCGGTCGAATGATCTAACCTAAGTTAGGTACGCCGCACCACCCACAGCGAGAGCGGTCGAGTGATCTAACCTAAGTGAGGTACGCTGCATTACCCACAGCGGGAGCGGTCGAGTGATCTAACCTAAGTGAGGAAGGCCGCATCATCCACAGCGAGAGCGGTAGAATGATCTATCTAATCTAATAAGTGAGGTACGCTGTACCATCCACAGCGCGGTCGAAATTTCCCATTGAACGTGGGAATTGCTGCAGCATGGAAAGCGCATCCTTTTACTGCTTGACACAACGGCACTTACGCGCGTTCCTGAGCGCCCAGATTCAGAAGCCGTGCCGCCGACTTCGTGCCATTAGCATAAGAAGACCACTAAAGGGGGAAGAGTATAAGGGGAGACTTCAAGGGTGGAGAATCGACAGCGACCAGGAGGTAGCGACTTGGAGGAAGCATCGGGAAGGGGGGGGGGGTCGATAGGGGGATCAATGAAGCATTACGGAGGGACCAGTAGGGAGTTAGCAATCAGGGGGGAGCAGTTAAGAGGATCAGTAAGGGGATCCATTACCAATAAGAGAGTACGGATTTAGAAGATGTGCCGCCGATGACACGCAATGGGCGTTCGCTCGCCGTCGTTGTTGTGAGCGTGGGAGCTACTTAATTGGGGAGAGTATTAACGAGGATTCATAGGAAGGGGAAGAGATCGACCAGGAACAAGAGACCTGGAGGCGGAACCAGGACGAGGAACCAGCAAGAAGGGAGCCGTAAGAAAATTTATACGCGAAACAAGGAATCTGCCATATGCGCAGCCTCTTCATGCTCGACCCAGCGGCAACTGTGCGCGCTTCTGGTCCTCTGCATTCAGAAGGTGGGTCTTCTGAGGTGCTGGTTTCAGAGGACAGGTCCTCTACGCCGCCCTAGAAGCATCTGAATTAAGGAATTGTGTCACCGGCGTGCTGCGGCGTGCAGGCGCTTTCAGAATTCAACGTGGGATGCTGATCTACAGAGGAAGTATAGCCTCCTCCTGCTTGACACAACGATAACTACACGTATTTCTAAAGGTCTCGATGCAGAAAAAAGGTCCTCTACGTCGAGCTAGAGGCATCTGGATTATCCTAGGAGGTGATTTCAGACAAATTCCTCCTGTCGTGCAAAAGCAGGACGGTTCGAAATTCTGAACGTTCCATCAAGAGCTCCCCACTGTGGCCTCATTTCTTAAAATACAGATTGACTGAGAATGTGAGGGCGCCCAGCGGTGGAATCGGTTGGTCAAACTTTCTAATTCAACTTGGAAACGGAGAGCTCCAAAACGATTCCAATAAAGTGAAAGTGCTCGACGATATGCTGAGCTCTGGAGATATAGCAGATGAGATATTTGGTGATATAGTGGCCTTAGAAAATATGTCCGCTGCAGTCGGTAGAGCGATTTTGACGCCTAGGAATTTCGACTCTTTGGAGATGAGCAAAAAAGTGCTTTCAGGAGAAGAGAGGGCAGGAGAAGATTTACAGAAGCATAGATGAGGTTATGAATGACGAAACTGAAGCTGACAACGACACAGAGTATTCATTGGAGTTTCTAAACAGCTTGACACCCCAGGGATACCCGCCACATGAACTCCATCTAAAGAAAGGAGCAGTCATAATGCTTCTGCAGAATCTTAGAGTCAACCAGGGTCTATGCAATGGTACGCGACTCACCGTTGAACATATGGATAGGTACATTCTAGGCTGCAAAATTGCAACTGGAGCGCAAAGGACAGTACGTGCTTATTCCTAGAATAATATTCTGTCCGCCTGCCTATGACACTTCACCGTTCAGATTTAAGAAGAGACAATTTCCTGTGCGTTTGGCCTACGCAATGACAATAAACAAGAGTCAGGGACAAACATTCGACAGAGTCGGTGTATACCTCCCCAGCCCAGTTTTTTTCTCATGGTCAACTGTCCGTGGCGTGCTCACGTGTTCGACAGAGATCAAAATTTGGCTACCACCAGGACGGAAGACTATATCAAACGTAGTATTCACCGAGATGTTTGAGTAAAAATTAAACCATTTTCGTTGCGCTATGAATAAATTTTTTTTGAAGCGCACATTTTTCTTTGTACAAGAATTGTTCCTGAGAAAAAGACTAACTGTATCACCCCGCGAAGCGGGCAAGTGCGAGACACGCCGTTAGGCGTGTTGCAGCACTTGTAACGAGATAAAGCAATTAATGGAGCAAAGGGCATCTCTATGAAGCTATCTCGCCAGAGAAGTATTTTTTCGTTGTCCTAATTTGGAAATGATTTTCAACGTTATTTTTCCAATTTCTTTTTTAAATAATAATACAAGACCATGGGGAGCGTGTAGCGCAGTCGGAGGAGGTGCCGGCTGTCGTGTGCACCCGATAGCAGGTTCCTGGTTCGGATTTCCCGTTCGAGCCGATCAATCCTTCCATCCCTCCGGAGTCGGTACCTTGGTACCAGACTTCTCTGAGAAGGATAGAGCTCCAACTTGCTCATCGGCTGGCCAGCGCAAGTCATTGTATAAGCCAAATATGTACGCATTCAAATCGCCTCACGATATCCCGTAGAAGTAGAATGTGTGACGCATCCAAAAAGGATTGAGTAACGCCGTCCTTTATCCATTTATCCATTAATTACTAGACTATGGCAAATCAGGGTTTTATTTAGATCTATCATTTGTATCATTCTACCAGAAGATTACCAGAAGATTCTTTTTTATTAAGTGACTCCCTGATTCAGGGAGCTCATCAAAATAAGCCGAACAAGCCTAAATAGTGCTAATAACGTAAGGAAGAAAAATAAGACGTTAGCCGGTTGCATCGAGAAAAATAATGAAAAATGAGGGCGAGGAGGAAGCGAATAAGTTCACCTATCTCTATGCCCTAGATTGTGTTGTAGGCAGAACAAAACGCTTCAAATGTGGTAATCTGAAGACTCACGCGTCGTGTTCAGCACAACCGTGGCGCTGGGTGGTCCTTTTCCGGCGTGATTTTCTGCCATCACAGAAAATACGTAGGATTCGTTCACCAGAAGACCGTCGACAATCGTTTCGGTGTCATTTCCACGGAGGTGACGCTGAAAAGCAAGATTTTGAATAGCTCTCATTGGGCAACATAACAGTACACAGAAATATTAGAAGCGCTTAAAACAGTAGCGTTTGCTATTTCCGACCATGAACAAACAGATAACTGTCAATTAGCAGGAATAAACGGAAGAACGGCGATTATATGGGACGATGGAGCAGAAATGTGGCTTTTGACTTTGAAACTCCTAGCGGTCAACTGCGGATGAACGCAGATGATCTCAGGCACTCGGCAGCTATAGTTCACCACACAAATTGTCTGTTAGTTAAACAGTAAATCTCCCAAAATTCAACGAAGTTTGACAGTAGGTTAAATTTGAAACGTAGTTAGGTTATTTTGAAGAAGCCTAAACCTGAATAAATGTAGTTAAGTTTGAAGCGTTTTTCGGCAAATTTTAACCTGGTTCCAACCCCCGCTCAAAGTAGTATGTTCGATTACTGATGAAATTCCGTTCACCTACCGGTGAGCCATAGGTGTCCTTCTAGTTGACCACTGCGAGTGTCTGAGATGAATCAAGAGGGCGGCGAAAGGTGGGGTATAATTTGTGTAATTGCGTAAAAACGTCATGTTGCAAACGCTAGGCGCAGAGCAAATCGAGAGTGCTCTCAAAATCCTGCTGAATAGGAGAAAAGTCAGTCACCAATGGGCGAACCTTTTCAGATATCTGTGAATTTTATGCGAGTACTACGTATTACTCCCCTCTTACTTCTACGGAAGTTCACCCATAGTTAACCGTTAGGGGTTTCAGAATTACCCTTCACTAGAGATGTCCTTCAGAAGCGCTGAGAGTGGGTGGCTGAATGGTCAGTGCTCTGGAGCTGCCATACGAATGATGGTGGTCATGCAGTAGCACTCGCGTCTGTTTACTGGTCAGTCGACAAGCTCCGACGCAGATAACTCACCTGATCTTCTCTGCAGATGATGAACGATGGACCAGTGTGGTCACTGAGTGAACAAACCTCCCTACTATTCTGATTCCTACTATTATGATTTCAATGAGTAGTACCCCATGAAGAACACCGTCAGCAGGAATGTACACGTGAAAGGAAAGAAGAGATCATAGCAGACATCAGATGAATAAATTGAAGCCATTTCTTCTAAACGGCATGGAAACGAAAGTTTACACATTTTTTCTGCCTCTTGTCCAAAACCCTCCAAAAATCCGCCAAGCTGTAGATCGCAGAGTCCATACAAAAATCAATAATCAATCAATCAATCGCAGTCGCGAAAATTTGACGCAGATAAAAGAAGAAGCTCAGGACGTCTCCATGTAGAAGTGGGGGTGGCATAGCCATGTGCAGTGGAGAAGTGAGAAGTAACTCAGGACGTCTCCACGTAGAAGAGGTGGTGGCATAGCCACAAGGTGCAGTGGAGAAGTGAGTGTGAGGAGGCGGTACCCACTGATGAACTCGAGCTCCAGGGAGGGTCTAGCTGTGCGGAACAGCAATGATGTCAGTGTAAATTCCATTTCCCGGATTAGACTCAGGAGTTCATGGATAATGAACTTCCTCTCAAATTAAAGCCATATAATGCGCCTCTATGTATATAAAGGGTACAAATATAAAAATGGACTGCTGGATGCGCCACACATTCAACTTCTACTGGATATCGTGGAGACCATTCGAATGCTGACCGACTTGAACTTATAAAATGACCTGCGGTGGCCGTGAGTCAATGCTCCATTCTTTCCGGTCAAGTCCGGTACCAACGCACTTACCCAAAGGAATGGAAGACTTGGTTGGCTTGTGCGGAACCCGAACCAAGAAATTCGGTTTGCGGTGCACCTGATAGCCTATGCGCTGCGCATTTCCACTATAATGTATTTTACAAACTCACCCAATTAAATCCGGTTGAAATTGAATGCACGGCGTATTTCAAAAAAGAAGTGATTGATAGCTACGACCTTGGCTTATTCTTACATTGGTGTTTTTACTAGACGGCATTTTCCGAACCTAAGCGCGAATAGAGCAGAAGAAGGGGGTGCCGGCCGTTGGGTGCACCCGATTCCAGGTTCTTGGTTCGGACTCTCCGCCCTGCCCAACCAAACCTTCCATCCCTCTGGGATCGTTGAACTACTGGTGCCAGACTTGCCCAGGAAGGAGAAAACACTGAGTTGTCCATTGGCTGGCCACCGCAAGTCATTGTGTAGGCCTATGCCCTTTCAATGACCACCAGACATTCCGTAAGAGTAGAATGCAAGGCGCATCCCACAGAGGAACTGATTAGTATTGACTAGCACTGCCCTTTATCCTTCATCCTTGTTCATCACAGTAGTGAGCTCGAGTGCTACAGCAGCTACTCTCGAACCAAGGACCCTTGTAGGAGAAAACGGATGATGCAGAAGACGTGCCAGATAAATTTCTACCATTTGCGGGTTGCCGGAGTTCGCCACGTTGTACTTCACAATGAAATCTCGGGCTTTCGCATTGGCGCTGACAGCATCATGAGTCCACGTCAGCTTGGCCGAGGTCTTAGAGAGCAGCGACGCCGACGTAATCTGAAGATTCAGGCTATCAAAAAGGTGCTGAAGCAGGTCTTCTGAGTCTAAGAATCGGACTACAAGCTCCAGGTTCTTTTGTGAACATTTGAAGCTATGGATCAACATAGGAAGAACGTACCAGAGGAGCCGCAGGAAGAACGTCTCCTGTTGGCATGTCGACGGTCATCCACGTCGTCGCGTTGCTCTCCACCACAGATCCGTCGTCCTTCACTAGCTTAACGCGAAACTGGTACCTGAAGGTGCTTGGAATAAGAGAAGTGAAACAAATTTTTCTTAAATGCTTAAACGTTAAAAATGATAAATGATGGCGTTAGTCGATCCCTTCTGGGATGCTCCACCCATTCTACGTCTACAAAAGATCATGGAGGCAACTTGAATGCGTATCTGGCCCATACAAAAACTTGCGGAGGCCAGTCGATGGACAAGTTAGGGCTTATCCCTTCCACTCTAGTCTGGCCCCACTTGAGATGAAAGGTTTGGTTGGCCTGAGCGAGAATTCTGAACCAGGAACCTGAATTCGGGTGCTCGCGGCAGAGGCGCCTCTTCCAACTGCGTTATCACGCTCCCATTTCTTGACCTAGGGCATAACATGGTAGGTAAAACCACTAGATGCTGGTAACATCATAATTCAAAAAATTTTACTACGCTGACGCAATCTATTCATAATTTCATGGAAATGAAAAACAATAAAGGATGGCTTTGGTAAATTATGACTATGACCTACGAAATCAATAATAGTAAACAATCAATGGTGAGAATATCCTACATTATGCTTGAACACATCCAGAAATTTGTTAGAGGAAACTGCAGTAATGCAGGAAAAATTGAAATAAATACAAAACTATCATAAAGGATAATCAATTTGAAATTTGATTTTTCCTTTATGACCTATACAGTGACTTGTGGTAGCCGCTGATGGATAGGCCGTAATTTTATCCTTCACGGTCAAGTATGTATATACCAATTCGTCTACACCGGAAGGATAGAAGGTTTGTTAGAACTGGGTGTGGCCCGTGCCATCAATCGATCAGAGGTGCATCACAGAAGTAGCGCCTCCTCCTACTGGCCCATATGTACCAAAGCTCATACATAATGGGAAAGAACGCTCTTCGACGAGGAAAGCTCCAACTCAGTTTTCGAGGAAAAAACTGGGAAAAGATCAGAACTTTCCGGTACTTTCAGATGACCTTCATACCCTCCATTTTTTTGGATTCGGTTTGGCTCTAAGTTCCAATTTCACAATGCCAATAACATCACTTCATCCTCCAGAAGCATTCGGAGAAGTTTTACAGGTCAATGTTGCGAAGGTGGCAAGCATTAGAAGGTGGAAGACGGCAGCCAACCACGCCGTATCCAATGGACGTGCATGGTCGCTAAGCTGATTGGCTGGTTTGCGTTTGATCGTTGTTCTGATTATGATTGGCTGGCGCGTTCCCACTTAGTGTCAGCCCATTTTCGCGACATGTACCGGAGCCGACGTAGTCGAAACTCTCTTCCAACCTGTTGTTCGGAACGAGGTCCTTGATTGTGGTTGCTCTCACATGGCTGTCCACGCTGTCCACGTCAATCCAGGTGTCGTTTGACGCGCCCTCCGTTCGCAGTTCAATTCTGAGTCACCAACCATTGCAAGAGCTCAGTTCTGGGTTTCTCGAAAGTGAACTTACTTGAAACCCGCGACCGACGACAACGCCTCCATTTTTCCAATTACTGACCACTGAATTCGCACATGTGAACCGGTTACAAAACCACAGACGTCTTCCATAGTAACGTAGTCGTCCTTCTGAAGAGGAAAGATGTCACCGATTTCTTAGCTGTCTTTAATCCAATAGAATTCAGTAAGAAGAAACTAGGTGCCCCATCTGAAGGAACTATTTCAGGTACTTGTCGCCAGAGTGGCCTACATGCAGAGGAAAGGAGGGTGGATGTGAGAGACCCATCTGGCTGCAACGAATAGAGAACAACCCATGCTACCGAAAAGCGGCGCGAACAATCGGTACCCTTACTGGTGGATCTGAGGCCGGCGCATTATTGTCTCCTAGTGTAGGCCACACTTGCGATTTTTGTCCTAATTCAGCCCGGACTTAAAATGTTGGGAAACCTCCAACCAAGGTACCGCTCTCCAGGGCCTAGTATGATACGAACCCTGTGGTGTGCGGCGTCCCAAGAAAAAAATGCAATTGGTAGCACACCTTCTTGACGAGATACGGCTCCGTAGTAGCAGCCACGGGCGGTGTGGTCGTTCGGAAGTTCACCCGTAAGTAGGCTTGCTGCTCGCTTTTCTCCGACCCTTCGCCAACAACCACACATGTGTACCATCCCTCGTCCTTCTTCTCCACCTTGTGAATCTTCAAGCTGTTCGAGCCGACCCGTTGCGTCCTTGCAGCACCGAACGGCACGTAGGAGCCATCTGAAGAAGTCACAGTTACTGGCTGAACGGTCAGAAACCAGAAGGATGCAGGAAACCTACCTTTCAACCAGTATTTCGAATTCACACGCTGAATGACCAGACATATGAGCTCGACGTCGTCACCGACCGTCGCCGTCACATTGACTGGTCCTTGTTTGATGAGGTGGTCTCTGCTAGGACTACTGACGACGTATAGATTATGGGATCGACCACGTTCCAGACCAGGACCGTAGATCTCAGCTTCATCCATTGCCGGGCGAGAAATGCACTAAAAAGAGTGGGAACTATGTGAGAGAATGTAGTCCTTGAGCATGTCCTCTAGAAGTTGTTAGATTGATGTCTAGTTGCGATCAAAACTCTTGCGCCAGGCGGGACTCGAACCCACGCCTTCTGCTTTCCAGGCAGCGTTGCCACGCCTTACACCACCAGCGCTGTCCATCTAACAACTTCGCTCTTCTATACCAGCCGCTCTAGGCTCAAGCAAAAAAAAATTCTATAGAAGCCCCGCCAAAATTCATTTAATTTTCACCAGCTTTCTGAGGCTGATCTACTGTTTGGGGCTTATCCCAGTGACTTGATAATGGCCTAGCGTTTTCTATCAATAGAATGACGCTAACCATTCGTCATAAATTTTCCCACCCATCACACTTGTGTGATTTCCATATCAACGGAAGAATTTCTGGCGAGAGCGACATCATCGATCGATATTGATTTACCGATCGATACCGTTTACTTGTTGTGAGATATGTTAACCTACCATCCTTATATTCTTCAATTCTATACTTACTATTATTTGTTCTATTTATTACATTTCCATATTTTTTGTTTTAATATTTTCTAATTTAATTTTTCATTTATTTCTTACAATTCTTCATTCGTCATTTAAATTCTGTTTCAAATAATGAACCCTTAATACATATGAAAGAGTTAATGCGTCAGACTATCCGTCCGTCCGTGCTCGGTGTTATTGATTACAGAGGTGATATCATGTGAACATGATAACCTGAAGACAGGCTTCACGACCAGCAAGCAGTATCGATCATTCAAATTAATGTTGGCCGATCGATTTAATAAATTTTTTCCGGATATGGCTGTTCGAAGTGGAAATCAGGCGAATGTATTGGCCTGTGGAGACCTTTCACGGCAGGTGAGAAAAATCGATCAGTGACCCAGGGGCAATCAATACTGTCGAATTTGCTCCAAAATTGACTGTTCGAGATGGGAGTCGTACGAACATGACAAGCACTCGGTATCGACTCTATCAATTAACAATTAATCAACATCAAATAATCAATTTTGTATCACTCGACCCAGTAGTTATATCAGGCGCTATTCCGGCAGACTTATTAAGCATGCCGCCGCCATTCAACCGCAACTAATTTTGCGCGGACAGATATACGGACGAACAGACAGGCAGCTTAATATTTTAAATCTTTTGAGCTTTACTTCTTATAAATAGGCGAGTCGTCTAGATTAACTCGAAATTCGTGAAAGTAGTACATGGAAAATTTCTTGGAAAGTATTATGGATTGGAGAGAGGAAATGATAAAATAAAAATAGATAAAATTATGATCGAAAAGTGAGGCCCTCCAGATAAAATTGCCCTCGAATAGTGAAGCGCCCATTGGTTATTAATTTTGCGCAGACGGCGACACAGTAGGACATAGCGACAGACGAGCACACAGAAAAAAATGCGACGAATTAGCCCTCTTAGGGTACGGTACCCGGAAAAATAACTATCGAAAATGTCTCCAATACCTGAACGCTTCCACTGTAGTTGCTTTTTATCCTGATCGTCGCGTTGACTGGATTACTGTAGAAATTTGTGGATGAAGCTGTGCCCATCTGACTGATGGCGTCAATCAGAGCGGTCCCGTTGACATAGACCATTGGAATCTCGTATTTGACATTCTTCGCCAAACAGGACAGCTGAAAAGGGAAAACTCTTTACAGAATAATCCGGCGGTCATGTAGTACGACGAAGCTAGCTGTGGTGGGGATAATTCTCAAACCACTGGCGGTCAACGACGGGTGAACTCCGGGAGAAGTGGAGTAGAAACTACTTGTCGTATAAAATGCACCGATAGGTGACCGGATTTTCGCTCATCGGTGACCGACTCTCCTCTGATAGTTCAACAGGATTTTAAGCAAGCGTTTTCTCAGTTTGCCACGCGCACAACACAAATTACAATTTAGATTATGCACCATCTTAAATTTGATTTTTTTGCAAATCCAAATCACATTCAATCGCAGGAAGTAAGGGAGTCCATATGTGAAGCGAATTAAATTGGTTATTAAATACAAGAAAAGAAAAAAAGGAAGGAAAGGGAAGGAAAATTGGGCGGGATGTGTGAAAAATCTGCGTAAATGGGAAAAATACAATATGACTGTTTTGTTCGCGCACAACCAGCACAAGAAGTGCGTGGGCTTTTAGCTCTGAATTGTTGAAATAGCTAAGGTTAAATCATCACCTAGCGATCACCCGCGGTAGACCGCCAGTAGTTTCAGGGACACCCTGTCACAGCAGGCGCTATATATAGGTATCAGTAATCCCTCCACATTTTAGCCATTAAACACCGTACCTGCCAGCTTTTGTCGCGTACGTTCTGGTTCATTTCCAGATGCACGTCGGTGGGTGAGTGGACGAAGAGTGAATAGTAGACTTTCGGATGATCGTCTTCTTGCAACGATGGCGACTCGTCGAATGGAGACAGTCCATGGCAAGAATAGATGCCGGAGTCGCCTGAATCAGAATCAAATGTGAAGCGACATCAGAAGACGTAGAATGAGCCATCACGTACCCTGGGTGACTTGACGAATCCTGAGGTTGCCCCAGACTTGTCGAAGTCTTGCCTCGTCATCAGTCAGTGATATCTGCGGTGTGACGTCTCCGTGCTGAATAGGAAGTACAGTAGAATGAGCTTTCACATGTATTCGAGGCCAATGGTCCTTACCTTTATCCACACCACCTTCGCGTCGACGAATACGCATTCTAGGATGATGTCCTGACCAGCCACCACGTCTACAGTGATAGGACTGTCAGGTCGATTCTCCTTGCTGGGAAAGACGAGCTGCGGAGGATCCGGCTGGCCGGCGGAGGTGCCGTTCTCGGCTGGATCGACCTACAAATGGACCGCTGAGCTGCATCCTGAAGGTCATTCATGATCTGGCACTAACCCTCAGTTTGACGTAGCGTGGACTTTTACGGGTTTGCTTCGTGTACTCATTCCGGACCACGCAATAGTATTCACCGGCATGGTGCGGTTGCACCACGGAGATCTGCATCCCGGTAGCTGTCGACAGGTAGTTCGAGTCCACTGAAATGTAGTTCCTAAGCTTTGTACGCCTTCTTTCTAAACAGACCAACCTGTACCTTTATCGCTCAGACATCCATCGGAATCTGAGTCGCTCTTCACGAAGCAGATCTCCGCCGGTCCGGGAACAACGTCTGGCAGCCCGGCGCACGGTAGACGAGCCACTTGGCCTTGCTTCACATGCACATACTGAAACAGAGCAATATTCCGCTGCCAAAAAATGAGCCGATCCGTTAGTCCGTCTGCCCGTCCGCGCAAAATTAACTACCGCTTGAAGGCTCTCAAAGAAATTCGTTCTACACTCATAATTTCTTCTCAAATATAACCGTCTCAGGTGAGCACACGCGTAGTATTATTATCGAAGCACAGACTTCACAGACATCTGGTAAACAATATCGATTGAATATCAAACGACATTATCCAACTAGATATGTTCGCACAGGCCTTACAGTACAAGTAATCATTATCCATTGGGCAATCAATACCTGTCCTTATTATTGATTTTTGTCCAGGACAGACCACTTAAGCAGGTGATCACGAGAGCATGTATATCTTTGAACAGGTGTGGCGTAGTAGCGCAGTCGTAGGAGGCGTAGTGCAGTTAGCATGTCTCTAGCCAAAGTTTTTGGTTCGGGTCCCGCGCAGGTCAATCTCTGATATGTTCATCGGCAGTAACCACAATTCATTCTACAGATGAAATAGCCATGGGTTTCCTTGGCACGTGTCAGGAATAAAGGGTACGTTGTCAGCTCTCAGCTGAGCTATTGTACGTTCATTATTACAACAAACGACACAGGTGATTGTCGTCCATGGTATATCTAAGGATGTTTGCTTTGACTGGTTTTTGATGGGTTCTGTTAGGCAGCGGCGGCGGCGAATGTATAGCAGCTACAGGGGGTCAATATGATGGAAACTGTTAATCAGAATTCAAACCTAGGCCCCAGACAGAACAACACTGCTCTTTTAAACCGCAATTTCGTTTTTCCAACTTTAAGGCGGTACATGTCGCGAAGATGTGCAGCATTGGGAGGTGGTGGCGCGTCAACCAATCATTAACCAAACAGAGCACCGTCGAACAGTCACCAACCAATCAGAACACGGACTGCACAAGACCTCACTGAATGGCATGCCAATATGATGCGGACTGATTGACTGGCGCGCCACCACCTCCCAATGCTGCTCATCTTCGCGACATATACTGACTAAAAACTGCGGTTGCATTCTTTTGTGCTTTAGAACAAATGTTTCTCCATAATTCTTTCCCGAAATGAACCTACCGCATTGGACGAAACTCCACTCTTGGGTTGGATAAGCCAATGAACAAGATAAGTTAGGATTTATTCGTTTTTTAACAAACATGGTAAACTTTAACCACCCTAGGGGGGCACAAAATTGCCTGGCTGCGGAAACGAACTGTAGTTCACCGAAGAAGTGGCGCCGTCTGCTGACTGCGCTTTACATATAACAGCTCCAAAGGCGAAAAGCTCACATGGTTCGTCGTCTGGTCGAATTTGGTGATTCGTGCTCGGCGAAGCTTGATCGGATCGGAGACGAGCGTCGTCTTCACAACCTGTCGATTCGACAGTCGAACACCGGACACCTCAGCGACACACTGATAGTCGCCCTCGAGTTGCTGCTTACCGCCCATAAGGGTCAACCTGAACAAGGAAAATTCAGATTATGGAAGAACGCCATCTCGGCTAGCCGTGGGAAACGTTGAACTCACGATGCACCATCGACGGTATAGTCCTCCTTGTCGGCTTTCTTCATCACCTCGCCTAGTGACTCCCCGTCCTTCATCCATCGTACACTATCGAATTTTGCCTGAATTTCGCTTCTGTAGGCCTTTTTCTTAAGAAGAGACACCACTGTTTTCCAAGAAAGTATGGGAATTGCTTAAAATACAACTTGCTTTATTGAGTTTCCAAACTTAAAACCAAAGCTAAGTAGAAAAATGTCGATTTAACAGATCGCGTGGAGCAAGGTCAGCAAAAAGAAATTAAGCCGGCAAACTTTTTTTATTGATTTATTGCACATGTTTGTGCGCTATACAAGAAACGGAGTCGCAGTGCGTTTTGCCGTTCCGCGACGCTTGGAAATTCGTCTTCGCAGTGAGTTATCAGTTCCGGAATTCTGTTGCAGATGGACTCCTTTAAATCCGGATTGAATATGTATTTATGGTAGAAAGCGATAGCAATTATTGTGACTGCGGAACGGTTTGACACCCTGCAGCTTAAAATGAAAACTGTCCTTCAAAAAATACTATGTGGGTCGAGCCGAAAATATCTGCAATCATTTGGTTTGCTGAATGTTCTGGTCTTTTTCATATCTGTGAACGAATACACGTACCTCACTCCAGCCCGGACTCAGTTGACAGGACAAATTCGTGGGCAGCTTACGCAATAAATAAATTTGATCCGTATGAATAAGTAGTGAAGGTAAGTCGAACGTCTCTGAAAATGGAGGAGAACTAGTATGTACTGTTTTCTCTTTAGAGTGCACTTCATATTAAACTGGACACTTTTGATTTCAGCAGTTATCTTTAGAAATAAGATGAGCCTTTTGCAAACCAATTCGCACGTATCTAAAGTACATAGACATTGTTTAACGAAGTTAAAATCATATTTTTTAACAAATTTTTTATCAAAATTCATCTTGGCAGTTGTGCTATAAGAGCACATAACTACTTTATTTAAGTAAGCGCAAAAATCTTGCCAGAAATGTTGTTTGAGGTAGACCATATTTTTAAATTTTTACCGACGAATTTCCACCGCAATGTATTTTGCAAACCATACAAATTATCCTAGCACGATTAAATCCATTTGAAATAGAACGCAAGGCGTATTCCAAAAAAGGTACGATACGACCTTGTTCTTGGATCCTATATAAGTGTTTTTATCAGACGGTATTTTTCTAACTTAGGCGTGTGTAGCGCAGTCGGAGGAGGTGCCGGCTGATGCGTGCATCCGATACAAGGTTCCTGGTTCAGATTTCCCGCCCAGGCCAGCTAAGCTTCGGTTTCTCCGAGGTCGTTGGATTGACGCCAGATCACTGACTTGTTCATCGACTGGTCACCGCGGTCAATGTATGTGGCCAAACACGCATTCAAATGGCCTCCACGACATCCCATGGAAGTCGAATGCATGGCGCATCCCAAAGAACGACTGATTAGCGCCATCCTTTATCGTTATTATCCTTTATCCCCTTTCTTGACGTGCTGGAGATCAATGAATTTGCTGGTGTGTTACAGGAGGAGATTACGCCACGCACTTGCCCTATACGTTGCATTGCCTATTGGAATGATAGCTTAATTGCTGCTTGCACGTATATCAAACTAGAAACAGCAAAAACTATCACAATAGAGGAAACACACCACTTTTCTCGCTGCATAACGTCAGGTAAACAGTATTTTCACAGTTAAACAAATAAACCCTGTAAGGTTCAAGACGAGTGGGCGGTGCAATCTCTTCACACGAAAAATTCTTTCTGTCGATGAATCACTTCAAGACCTACCTAAGACACTATCTTTGTCCAAAAAACATAAAATCTATGCCTATTCAAACTGTGTACACAACTCTTCTTAAAACATTCTGCATGGAAATTTTTTACACATTTTTCAAATCTTTGTTCACTTTTTGCGTTATTTTTTACTATTTCAATGAATAGAATTGAGAGGCATTATATTATACGAGGCTGTCCAATAACTCTTGTCCGAAAATTTCACAATTTTTATTTTTTTCAACTTTATTGAAAAACAAGTCTAATCAACAATATAATTACTACAGTTATTCACAACAGTGACCCATCGATTGGGCAGGTCGCCGATGCCCTTCGCCCAGAACTCCGGGGGCCGCGACTCGAAAAAGTCCGCGATGTCGGATTTGAGGTTGTCGTAGTTTGTGAATGTTCTTCCGGCCAAATAGTGCTTCAGCGGGCGGAACAAGTGGTAGTCGGGGGGGGGGGGGGCGAGGTCCGGGGAATACGGCGGATGGGCAACCGTCTCCCAGCCGAGCGTCACCAACTTCTGCTGGGTCTCCTTCGCCACGTGGGGGCGCGCGTTGTCGTGCAGCAGGTGGACCGAGGCCCGTCGGGACGCTTTTCTCGAATGGCGGCGGCTAGTTTCTCGAGCTGATCGGTGTAGATGGAGGCGGTGACCGTCCTGCCTTGCGGGAGCAGCTCGAAGTACAGCATGCCCTTGGCGTCCCACCAGCAGCAGAGCATGATCTTCAGCGGGTGGAGGTCGGCTTTCGGCGTCGTCGGCGGCTCTTCTCCGCGCGGGATCCAGACGGCACGGCGGGCGACGTTGTCGTAGAGGACCTCCTCCCCAGTGACCAGGTCCTCGAGAAACTCCTTGCGATGCGGACGACACTCGTAGTACCCGAACGTACGAATTCGACCTTGGTCCATTTTAGCTTGTAGTGGTAGCCAGACGCGGCGACTGCGCCTTATATACCCCTAGCGTGGAACTCTGGAGAACCTTCTAGAAGGTTTTTACACTTGCCTGGTATTATAACACTTCTAGGGAAAATTATAGAACTTTGAAAATTTTCGGACAGGAATTATTGGACAGCCTGGTATTTCTGTCGCTGTTATAAGTCCTGTTTCGTTCGATTAGAGCGCACCTAGAGTGCAATTTGTTACGAAGTGCTTATTTTCACATTAGATGCGCTTATTCTTGCTCGATAATTTCTCGGTTTAAAATGAAGGGTGTCCAGTTTAAAATGATAGTGGTATATACTGCTATATAGACGAATGAAATGTTATAAAAATAAAAACTCACGCGATCGATATTCACTTGTTGTAATTGAGATTGACACCGATAGGACTATTAGAGTCAGGAATGTATCCATTGCACGTTGCTTCTGCTGTCATCACCGCATCATTGCAGAATTCTGAAAACGGAAAGCATTTTCGGGTGACGAATACGACGACTACTATCGAATCGAGGAAAAGCTGAGCTGACGAGAAACTGAGAGGCACACTAGGACTAGGAGTGTGAGATTGACCGCGAGAAAAAAAGGTGACACTTTTTCCTCGTTTTGCTGGCTGAGCGAATGCACCGCGGCGGTACATCGAAACTCACACACGTTATGAATGAGCGGATTTGAAAGTGCGAAACCGGCGCGTGTTTTCGAAACCGCACACCGCGCCACTGGCTAGAGTGACTAAAACCTCAGCTTTTTCAGAGCTCGGTTACAGCTCCTCTGTTTCACGAACTGCCTCACCCGAGAGAAATTCTAGTGTTGTTTCCATAGATTTGATTTTAGTCCTAGAAAATTCCGAAGCAAGTAGAAAAATGAAAAAAATTGTGTATAACGCGCCGAATTCCTGAGAACGAAGTGAAACGTGAACGAGAAAGAAGAGCTGTTCTTCAGAAACAGGAGACGACTGAGTAGATCTGAATCGACAAGTGAGGAGCCTGAAGAAGATAACAGATAATATTATAGAATACAACAAGGGGAGGGCAGCTAATTCAGAAATATTTCCCTTTTTTATCAAACGTCACAGAGGACAAAGCCGGTCATCTTGGAGCCGTTGCTCGATGTTACGCCACGCATTCCACTTTATGCGAAATTGCGGCCTGGAAACGAAATTCAAGACAGCGCTTCAGTTAATAATTGTGAAAGAACGGCGTTACTCTATCCATTTCAGAATGCGCCACGCATTCGACTTCGACTGGATTTCGTGGAAGCGACCTAAATGCGTATTTGGCCACACAATGACTTGCGGTGCTCAACCGATGAACAAGTCAGCGCTGTATCCTTATCAGAAAAGTCTGGATGGTGGGTTTGTTCGCTCTGGGTGGTAAATCCGAACCAAGTACCTGGGACTGGGTGCAAACGATAGCGACAGCGCCTCCTACGACTGCGCTACCACCCGCCGAAACCAAAGGATATATCCATAAAGGATAAAGGATAAAGGACGGCGTTACTCAATCCCTTTTGGGATGCGCCACGCATTCTACTTCTACGGGATGCAATGGAGGCGTTTTGAATGCGTATTTGACAGTACAATGACTTGCGGTGGCCAGCCGATGAACAAGTCAGCGCTTTATCCTTCCCAGACAAATCTGGTACCAATTCACCGACCCCGGAGGGAAGGCTTGGTTGACCTGGGCGGGAAGTCCGAACAAGGAACCTGGTATTAGGTGCAGGCGACAGCCCCCCTCCTCCGACTGCGCTTCGCCAGTATTAAACGAAAATGTGCATGCAAATGGATACTATGTCTTGTCCATGAATGCGAATAAAACTTCACGTTTAATATAGTTGTGCTCGAATGACCTTTTCGAATAGGCATTCGAATGATTTTCATTCGCATTTGAACAATTGAATTCGAAAATTCAAAAAATTCGTTTTTGGAATGAATTCGAATAGGAACGTTCAGAAAATAGCGATTTCCGAATGTACTCGAATTCGAATGCTCAGAAAAAGCGCTTTTTCGAATACGTTCGAATTCGAATAATCAAAATTTGTGAGCATTCGAAATCATTCGAATATTTGAGAAAATTTCGAGAGTACAACTATAATGTTTGGTCGAAGTTTGTGCGCTCGTTCGACTCCCAGCAATCTACACTTATCTCCTGAAAACCCAGTCAAACAAAAGGCTGAAATTCTCACAAAATATTAGCTGAATTCGGCTGAATTTCATCCCACCTTCGTTGCTTTTCTAAGCTGCTTTATGGCAAACCCAACGCTCAAATGTCCTGAGGATCCACTAGAATACGCTGTGAGCATAGCAGAGACGACCCCCCCCCCCCCTGCTCTATCTGTTAAGAACATCCGCAGTTTTCTAGCGCATCAAGAAATCTTACACGAGAAGTAGAAAGCAGTGGAGCACACAGCAGCGATAAGAATGTATGGGGCAATTTTCCTCGGCCGGATGAATAGCCGGCCGACTCGTACAAGGCACATAGCTCCTGAGAGCACGAGATGAAAAAAGTTGACGATGGTGGTTTTTTGCGCCGCATCGTTTGGAGAGAGATATTGGGCATTCCTAAACAAGATGATGAGAGAAGCGGAGCCGTAGCGGCAGCACGGAGAATCCGATTTGGTGCGTCGGAGCTACGGATCTGGCCAAAGGTCCTCAAAAGGAGGATAACGCTCCACCACAGTTCCTCAAAAGGAGGATAACGCTCCACCACAGTCTCATGCGAGATGTGTTTATTCCTATATTTGTTCCCGTCAATGGTGCTTCTGAGTACCTGACAACAGACTGTGGCGTGAAAACATAAGTGGGCTTAGAAAAGAACAATAAAGGAGGTTCGAGAATGAAGGAGATTAAATAGCAACAATCAAAAAAAGGAAAATTATAAATAAATAGAAGCAAGGAAACGACAAAGGATAAAGGATAAAGGACGGCGTTATTCAATCCTCTTTGGGATGCGCCACGCATTCTACTTCTACGGGATGTCGTGGAGGCGTGTTGAATGCGTATTTGGCCATACAATAACTTGAGGTGGCCAGCCGATGTACACGTCAGTGCTTTATCCTTCCCAGACAAGTCTGGTACCAATTCACTGACCTTGGAGGGGTAGAAGACATGGTTGGCCTGGGCGGGAAATCCGAACCAGAAACCTGATATCGAGTGCAGGCGACAGCCGGCCCCTCCTCCAACTGCGCTACACGCGCCCTAAGGGAACGATAGCTCTATTATAGTGCTGTGTAGAATACTTTGTGCCGATTATTATTGATTCTATGTTTGCCATATTACAATTCGTATAAACAATTTTCACGTTAAATTGCAAATTTTCAACGGAAATTGAACACTCATCAAAATAAAATAAAAAAGCATAATCAATTCGAAATCAGACTGAACAGTAATCGAAATGATCGGTAAGGTAGACACTATTTAAAAAATTATTAAATTAAATAGAGAAATTATTGTCTTAAAAATTTGGTATGACTTCCTTCAACTTCAAAATCTTATAAAATTCCCATTTTTTCTAGAAAGGGCAATGATATCAACCATATTTTAAAATGAAGGAATGCGCTCGTCCGGCACGTTCTACTTTTTATTTGGTTGATGGCAAAAATTCTGTCTGTGCAGTGTTAAGCTCTTTTGTAGCATATTCAAAAAAATTGACATTTTCTTTCACTATAAAACGAGCCTTGAACCGTACTTTTTTCTTATATGTTTAAAACCTTATAAAATTTCAAATTCATTACTTATTTACTCGTTATGAACTCATTTTTATACCAATATTGTCACAGTTACTGCCATTAGTACTTAATAAATCACTATTTAATTTTTCATCATCATTTCAGAGTTGTCGAAAATTAGGTGGGCCGGCCCCTTCGCAGACACCCGCTGGACGAAAGCCGTCACCGACGGGGATTCCACGGGATCTCAAGAGAACACCAGTACGCCCACCATCGCGTTGGTCGGACTTCTTCGTGAAAGCCCTGAACGACCGATATGACGCTCTTCGTGTCCCTCGAGCGAGGAAGATCAATTGGAGCACACTGGGTGATACAGGTGATGTCAGAGCAGCTGAGTCAAAACTTCTCAAGGAAAGTCATGATAATTCTTTTTTAAATTTCAACCCTCCTAGGAGAGTGGACATTCCAATCTGGAACGCGCATTTTGATTTTGAAGATGCTCAGTTTGATTTCAAATTATTATCCTAATTTTGATAAATGCCCAATTTGATGCAAAACTAAAAGGAATTAAGTTAAATTAAATTAAAAATACAAATAGATAATAAATTTAATTAGCTAATTAATTTCTGAATTCCTATTCTAACCATGCCAGAGTGCCCAGAAGGGAGAAGCTGGGGTAATAAATATAAATAAATACATGGCCATAAAAATTGGGATAATATATAATAGTGATAAAAATAAAGGTCTACGAGGAGTGTATCAAAAGACGATTATGTTGAGTAAATGCCGCGCCTTTTAAATAAAGCATAAAAGGATAAAAGACGGCGCTATGCAATCCCCTTTGGAATACGCCACGCATTCTACTTCTAAGGGATGTCGTGGAGGCGATTTGAATGTGTATTTGGCCATACAATAACTTGAGTCTAATTCTTTATCCTATCATATTCATTCCTTCTCTTCTCTTCTACATCTGATCTCTATTAATTTCCTTTTCCCATCATTTTTCAGGGATATCTTAAAATATGCTCCTCTTCTTCACTGAAAAGCCACGGGAGGAGCATTCACAAAGGTTTGTCTGAAGATAGTCGCGAAACGAACTTTTCAATATTTTCTATACTGTGCAATATTATTTTATATTTAAAAAATTAACACTTTACACATTTTTTAACTACATCGAATTTCTATATTTTCTTATTGTTTTGTGTTGGGTGGCCAGCCGATGGACAAGTCAGCACTTTATCCTTCCCAGACACGTCTAGTACCAATTCATCGATCCCGAAGGGATGAAAGGCTTAGATGCCCTGGCGCGGAAATCCGAACCAGGAGCCTGGTTTCCGGTGCAGGCGACAGTCGACGCCTCTTCCGACTGCGCTACACACGCCCAAATAAATGATACAATAAATTAAATAATAAAATCCTAACTTCTTATTCTAGCCATGCAAGGGTTCCAAGAAGAGATAAAGTTGGATAATAAATATAAAATACATACACATTGTAATAATAAATAGAATAATAAATAATGTATAATAATGCGGAATAATAAATAATGAATAATAATAGTAATAAAAATTTTTCACAAATTCTACGAATAGGATCGAGAAGCATTAATTTGTATTTCTGTTACTGTCATTCTGTTTCGATCGATTAGAGCGCACCTATGAGTGTAATAAATAAATAAATAAATAAATAAATGGTCTGCTATAAAGAGCAGTATAGATATAAATAAATAATACAAATGAATAGACCTAACTTACTGTCACTATCAATATTGTAATAATAAATAGAATAATAAATAATGTATAATAATACGGAATAATAAATAATAGAATAATAATAGTAAAAACATTTTTTTTTCACAAATTCTAGGAATAGGATCGAGAAGCATTAAATTACAGTTCTGTTACTGTTATTGGTTCTATTTCGGTCGATTAGAGCGCACCTATGAGTGCAATAAATAAATAAATAAATAAATAAATAAATAAATGGTCTACTGTAAAGAGGTGACCCATACCTTGTCACTATCAAGGTATGGGTCACCTAGCAACTGCGCGGTACAAAAGAGCGGTGGGACAATGGCAACCGTACCAGGTAGGGGTGCGATGCGAGGGCATGGCGCGGCGGCGAGTGATACGCTCCGATTTGCACCGAGAGTCAGTCTTGAATATGCAAGATGTGCCGACGGAAGGCGTGGAGACGACGGGCCGACCGACACGACGATGCGTCTTTGTTCCCAGAGGGAAATGTCGCCGACCGCCCGGCTCAGCGTCCAGCATCAGATCAGTGGTGATAAAGACGACGACCACAACGACGACGGCGGCGGCGACGGGAGCGCGGAATTCAGCGCCGTCGCGACCTGTCGCCGCCGCTTTTCGTGTCGTTCCCGAAGGAAGCGACCGTGGACGGTCGACGACGTGGCAGCGAACGAACCCCGCATATGGGTGCCTGTGCCCGCCGCTTCAGATGACGAACAAAGGCAGTTTCAGCGGTCAGCAACGAACTGTCATCAGGTTGCACTTCGCGCACGAACTCCTACGCACCGCTAAGACTCGCATTCTAATGGCAGATTTCACAGAAGAAACCATGCATGAAGTTTTAATTATTCATTTTTTTATTTACACGAGTACAAGTACAAACGTGCGCAATCTGTATGACAAAACAGATCACAGAGAGAGAGAAGCAAATACAATCTATCTATATTATCTAGGCGATAGAGTAAATAATGGATGACGTCTAAGGAGTTTTGCCGCATGCCGCCATCCCGCGATTCACCGAGCGGCGAGATGCCGCAAGTGATTACTGTACGCAATATTGTCCACTTTTGGCGGGTACGACCACCATCAGCTTAACACTTAACAAGACAAGGAAGGAGGGATGCTTTCTGCCCTGTCCATAATTTTAACTCTATCTTGAGAGTGAACTATCTGGTGAGCTAACTACTTTCACGGTAGACCATATGCTCGTTCATCTTGTCTCCGCGGCATTCCGTAGACGTAGCGCGTTTTATAAAAGAGGGTACATGTCTCGAAGACGAACCGCGAGGGTGCTGGAACGCGCCGCTGCTCTTACCGTAACCGCGGTAGCCAATCATTCACCGGCTCATCCGCACAGAAAGGGCAATTAATTGGCTGCCATATTTAATCGATGTCAACTTTATACTTTACAAGTACTCCGTCACGCCTATCGGCGTGTCACGCACTTGCGCTCTTCGCGCGATGTTGCAGTATCACATCTCCACCAGTAGTATCAATCGATATTGGCCTCTCCATTGAAACTTTTACCTGATGTGAAGCACTCCGTCGGTCATAATACCCGCGTGTCTCTCACTCCGGTAGGCTAAATCTGAGAGAAACCTGAAGTTATCGGCCAGGATATAGAAAACATCGATCGATACAGTTAGGTAAAAAAAAACATCGATCGATATTTCCTCCCTATTCAAACTTCCGACCTGATGTGAAGCACTCCGTCGGCCACAACACTCGCGTGTCTATGACCATGATTGGTTAAATCTGATAGAACGTCGATAATATCGATCGATATTGATTGCATTCCCCCGCTTTCTGGGAGAATATCGATCGATATTGATTGCCTTCTCTCCCTGCTATGAAGGCCTTCCGTCGCAGATCATAATTGCTAAACTCCCACACTGATCGGTTAAACCTGAGAGGAAATCGATAATATCGATCAAAATTGTCTCCTCTGCCACGAAGGCCTTCTGACAATGATCATCTGTATCCTCAGGGAGGTTGGACGAAGTCTTCGCCACGTCTCCTGAACCCCCACGCACACTGGACGACGTGTTCGGCGCGTCTTCCGGATCTCCAAACACGTTGAGCGACGTTTTCAGCATTTCTTCTGAATCCACAGGCACGTTGGGGACGTGTTCAGCACGTCTTCTGAATCCCGGGCACGTTGGGCGACGTGTTGGGCACGTCTTTTGAATCCCCTGCACCTAGAAGGGTTTTGTGCATTTCTCGCTATATTCGCGCCCCTTAGTTTACGCCCCGTAATTTCCCCGATTTTATGACTCAGCGTCGATCGATAGTATGACTCATCGCTTAGCGAATTATTATATAGTATGATAATGAAAGGATAGTAGTGGAATACACTCAAATGTTGTTCATAGACTGGTACTTGATGAGTCAGCGATACAGTTTTCGTGGCGAGGAAATGTGATGTGTCAAGAAAAGTATGTTCGAGCATAGAAGAAAATCGGAATGACAACGATAAATTAATAAGACTCCAGAAGACGAAATGCGACTGCTATCCGAAAAGCGGAAGTCAGAATCAGCGCAGCTCCTCTACCGACAGAACGAGGAACTATAATAGAAGCAAACGAGCAATGTTATCAGCTGTCTGGCAATCGTCTCCATCAAACTGCCAAAACATGACTCATGATCGCATCGCTATCTGATTGTGAGTGGGTGGTGCCCTTTTCGAGCTGTACTGATACCGATCAGGAAATATGTCAGTCCGACGATGACCTTAAGACCGTGAGCCATCAATAAAACGCTCGGAAAACCTTGGCGGCCGTCCAGACATCGGCTCGCACGGAAACGGAGATGGAGACCACGTTCCACTAGCCGCTAATTGAATTGCTTTAGAGGTGCTAAGCTCTCCAAACGAAGAACGCATTCGGCTGCGGAAATCCCTAAAGCGCATCGAGAAAGGGAGTGCCGCGGCTGTTGATTCACCAAAGCCCTGACAATGGGGCCCTTTGCATAAGATAGAAGGGGGCCACACGATGCACGCATGCACGCTGTTAATCATCGTGACATCTCGCCGACAGCCGCTCATGTCTGCACTCGAACCAGCGCCGTCGAGCTCGGCCAGGCATCATTGCTGAAACGGACCACGTCTTCCATGGGAAGTAGTCCATGTCGAGTCTAATCCGATTTTTAGAACAAAGGGCTCGTGCGGCGCAGTCGGAGGAGGTGCCGGCTGTCGCGTGAGCCCGATGTCAGGTTCCTGGTTCGGATTTTCCGCCTAGGCCAGCCAAGTCTTCCATCGCTCCGGGGTCGATGAATGGCTACCAGACTTGTTTGGGAAGGAATAAGCGCTGACTTGCCCATCGGTCGACTACCGCAGGTCATTGTATGGCCAAATACGCATTCAAATCGCCTCCATGATGTCTGGAAGAAGTAGAATGCGTGACGCATCCCAGAAGGGGTTGAGTAATGCCGTTCTTTATCTTTTATGTAGAACAACGAAACGATACTGTGGTGAGGGAAATTCTGATAACACCGATAGGTTACGAGAACTTTTCAGTGGTGGCAGAGCTCGACAATTGGGGCTGTCGTCAATTAGAAGGAGGAGAACTAAAAATGATCATCGATTAAATGATGATCAAATGATCACAAGGTGATCATATGTTAATCGAAATTTTCAAAGGCATAGCTAGACTCGACATCGCTGACTCAGCTATAACTTTTTTCGAATTTTTTTGTCCCTTTGCCCAAATGAGTGTAACAATCATATAATTTTTAAAAAATTCAAATTTGTTTCAAGCGCAGCAAGGCAGCTATCATTCAGTGCATTAAAAGTCCAGATCGCGCCATGCACTCGAAAAGCTCGTCGCGATTTTTATTTGATTGACAGAGTAAATACAGCTTAAATGAATCATCAAAGTGATGATATGTGTGCTGTTTGCAATAATTTTTCTTAGTGTGAAACTCCATGCAAACGAAAATTTTGCTATCAATCGAGTAAAAGTCGCAGTAAAGGTCGAGTAAAAGTTTGGTCTAGGGAATAGCGCAATCTTTCCCTGGCACTAAAAATGGCCACCTTCCTACTCTTGAAAACAAGCACTTATCTATCAACTTCCTCAAAAAATGAGAATTTTATAAAATTTCATACAATGTGTGCAATTATTGGGTAGACAGATTGTTTGAAATTTAAAAATTCTCATTATGAAAATTTCAAGCAATCTTTATTTCACTTGATAATTGCTGACTTGCTGCGCTCTAAAACAAACATTAATTCAGTACTTTGTTCAAGAATTAAAAATTTTATGAAATTTTAAACAGTGTGGTCCACTACTGGCGCAGGTGAAAAAATTTCAAATGAAAGGTGAATGAAAACTTCAAGAAATCACACTAAAATTTCATTTGAACAAAAAATTATTCTGACCCTTTTGGAGAGTCCCTAGTTTAACGTAGAAGAAGCTCATTTCAGTTTAGAAGGCTCCGCTTCGACTTCAAATGTGCTAGGCTAGCTTAGAAAGGTGTCAAATTTCACATGAAAACTGTCCAAATTGATTCGAAAAGTGTCCAAGTCGACGAGCAAATTGTGTGATTAAAGTATACTACTTTTGCTTATAATTCTAGTAGGAATTCACTGTGAATTTCTGATGAATGACCGCTGAACAGATGCCATTCGTCGCAATGCGAAGCTCTCGACTCCATTAATTAGATTTTGCTAAGCACTTAGACAGCCGTCCGTGGGTGTGTGATCGGAAGATTGTAAGACGTTTATCACTTCATCACGGGCTATGTCACTCTTCATTTTTAAAGAGCAAAGATAACCCTATCAGAAGGTGGTATTCAAGAAAATGTCGAGGTTTTACGAAGAGATAACTTGGAGATTTCTTATAAGAAGAGCTCTCCCTGTGAAAACGATTTCGATTCGAGAAAAAAGCACAAATATGACCAATTTTTTAGAATCTGAACACCTGAACTAAATCGGAACAGAGGAAAAAATGTAAAAGAAGGAAAAAGAAGAAATTCGGAACGAACGCAGCCCGGAGTGAAGAAAAGATAGAAATCATCTTCACAGCTCTTCAATCAGCTCGAAGACAAATGAGCGGCAGCGATCACGTTGCACACCGAGAGGTGCTGCTGTTTGTCGAAGGCCGGCCAGAGGTCTCAAAGCGAAGAAGAATAGCTGAGAAACAGATGACGGCCGCTGGCAATGAAAAACTAATTGCATCGGATAGCCGGCGAAATGCGCACCAGCACAAGAAATCGCGCGACAGCAAATTCAAGGCATTCGGCAAATATTCGACTCAAGAATACCTTGCCAGATTCTTTGCTTAAGCCGCACTGTTCGTTTGTTTTTTATATAAAAGTTTAATTAGCAGCCTAATTAGCAAAACCTAATTAGCATTCGTATAGCAATCTGACAAGCAAAAAAAAACGTAGGATCCGAAACCGCACTAGATGAACTGAGGATAGGAGATTGCGGTGGGTGTCATTCCGACCAATTGTGGGATGAGCCATGCACTCCTATTCTACACTATATCGTGGAGACAATTTGATCGCGCATTTGGCCTATACAATGAATTCCACTAGACAGTAGGTGGATAAGTCAGTATATTATACTGCTCAGACATGTTCGGTACCAAGTCAGGCGGGCAGGCGATCCCGAGGTGGACTATGATGGTCCCTTGCTCCTTGGGTTCAAGGACTTTGCAGGGTGAAACGTCCCTTCCTACTGTTTGAGGGGTGGGGTGGGGTCTCGCAGTGGTGTTCGTTTTCGCAGTTCGGGCGCACGCCTGAGAGACTTCCCTGGTTGGTACGGTTTGCTGACTTCCAAGCTGCCCTTGAAGCGTAGTTGATACTCCGAAGCGCATAGAAACATTTTGTGTGGTCTTTCAGAAGCACGTTGTCTCCAAGCAACTAACGTTAAGTATTGTCCGCATTTCCAGTCCTTGTTCTTTGTTATGTAGGTAAAATGATTGTGAGTAAACATGATGCCCTCTAAATTCGAGGGTTCGAGCGCTTGCTTGACCTGGGCGGAACCTGAATCAAAAAAAAATCGATTCTCGAGAGTGCTACAACTCGCCAATACAGTATGGTGGCTGTACTAGTATAGTATACCCATTTTGTAGTGTCTCTATAGAACAATAAGAGCATAGGAAGAACGCGTGTCCAACGTGCTTCCAATACGTTGTGCAGAAAGCGTGGCGCATCCCAGGGCTATCCACTGAACACATCTTTTTCCAAAGAAACGAGCGCTTGCTCGACCTGGGCGGAACCTGAGTCAAAAACATCGATTTCCGACTGCGCTTCCACGCGCTAACAGTACAGTATGATTGCTGTTCTAGTATATGTAGTGTACCTATTTCGTAGTGTCTCCATAGATCAGTTAAAGCATAGAAAGAACGCGTGACCAACGTGCTTCCAATACGTTGATCAGAAAGCGTGGCGCATCCCAGGGCCCACTGAACCCATTACCTTTTTCCAAAGAAACGAGCGCTTGCTTGACCTGGGCGGTACCTGAGCCAAAAAATCGATTTCCGTACCCGCCAATACAATATGCTTGCTATACTAGTCAGAAAGCGTGGCGCATCCCAGGGCTTTCCACTGAACCCATTACCTTTTTCCAAAGAAACGAGCCCTTGCTTGACCTGGGCGGTACCTGAGCCAAAAAATCGATTCCCGTACGCGCCAATACAATATGCTTGCTATACTAGTATAGAAAGAAATTTTTGTGGGGTCTCCATAGATCAGCAAAAATGTAGGAAGATCCGTATACGAAGTGCCTCCACAGCGTTGTGCAGAAAGCGTGGCGCACTCCAGGGTTATCTACTGAACCTCATATCTTATTCATTTCTCAGAATTGGTTATGACCTGCCAGACTTTAATTTTCGCGTCTAGGTACAGCGAAAATTCTTCTGAAGTAATTAACTTCTGTCGTAATCCATTTAATAACAAGGACAGATATCAGCGCCTGCTCCGTTTATACTTCGACGCCGAGCGACGCGACGCCACGTATTGTAGCCAACATTGATCGGGCGACGCGATCGATCAAATTGGCCACAATGCGTGGCGTCGCGTCGCTCGGCGTCGGAGGTATAAGCGAAGGCTTAGTCAATCCCGCTGTGAAATGAGCCATGCACTTTCCTTCTACATAATGTCATAGCGGGAATCTGAGTGCGTCTTTGACCTACACATTAAGCGGCGGTGGCCAATTAATGGACATGTAAGTATTTTAGGCTTTACAGACAAGTCAGCTATCAACCAACTATCCTCGGAGAAATGGTAGGCTTGGCAATACTAGGCTACGCTCAAACTACGAGCTAACTTGTAGCAGAAAATAGTACAGTGACATTCTCCAACTTCGCTACAGAGGTCCGTGAACCAGATGGAAGAATCTGAGGATAAAGTGATCACAATGAAATACAAAAAAAGAAGGCAAACCAGAGTTGTTAGCCGAAGATAATAACTTTCTGCCGTGCTAACATTACACCTCCCAGCCCCCTCACTCCTCGCGTCTCATCTGAAGCTACATTTGTCGTCCGAATCTTGGCATCATTATGGTCATGTGATTATGCAGGTACACGATATTTAGTCTTCAACTATTTCGTAAAAAAGATACTTGTCGTTAATGCGGCCTACATGAGGAGGCGGGAACGTGTCCGTGTTCGCCCTTCGGGATGGCATATCCGCGCGATACAGCTTGATTCGTCTGATGAGCCCCCCTCCCCAACGTAGAGCACATTAACGACTAGTACCAAGAAGCTTTCAAACATTATATTGATTTATTGATTTATTGAATACGTCCTAAGACGTGCCCTATAAGGGAAAAACACAAACAAACAAAAGAAAGAACAAACAACAGACAAACACTCTTAGCTAATCTAGGCGGTATATGCTTTGAGCTCAAGATTTCGCTTCGAATGCGAACCACGAATGAAATGTGCAGCTGAGGAACAGTATTCAATTGACTAGAAAAGCTAGAAAAAGCTGAACAAAATGGAGAAAACTCTAAAAAGGCTAAATAAAAGGTAAATGTCTAAAGGACGCAGGAAAACGGATAAAATTAGCCATTAAAAAAAAACTGAAATCGTGAAATTACCTACGATAAATAAACACAAGGTACGAACTAGTATTTTGATTCTAAATTGAAGTGAAATTACTTGCAGATCCTACTACTCGATTTGGGCTGCAGAGGAAGGATAAAGATAAAGAATAGGCCCACCTGATTGGATAAAAATAGATCACAACAAATTGATGAAACGCGTTTACGTAGAGTTATTCATAAAATAAGAATAAAGGAAGAATTAGAGAACTGGAATAGAAATAGAATAAATAGAATAATCAACATAATAATATAAATATAATATAGTAAATAGAAGGTTGGTACATCGTCGAAAACATTGTAAAAGTGAACTAGTTCAAGAATAAATCTTTTTAAATTCCAAAGTAGATGAAGTTGATGAAGTTTCACAACCATAAAGACCTTGAAAACCGGCTTCGTTTCCAACTAGACTTCGCATGTGGTTAGTAATCCTGTCACGACGCAGTCGGTTCTTTTGAAGAGTGAATGACGCGAACCTCTGCGTTAGTTCTTCCGAAGGAACGAATCGTACGAAGGTGTTTTCGAAGTGGACGGCGAGGAGAACGACTTCACTGCCTAACCGAATCAGACTCTCTTTCGAGCGGTTTGTCAATAGCAAAGTCCAGTGTGGCGTCCGGCGGCTGGATGTGGCCTAAACCTAATTCACCTCCAAAGGAATTCTCGGTGTTCACGAAGAACATGACACGACTGACGAAATTGTGAGCATTTTGAATAACACACTATGAACTGCAGCTGTGTAAGAGCTCAATTGTCTTTTGCAGCTATTCAGAAGTCCATACATCCAAAATCTATTATACTTGGGCGCGTGTAGCGCAGTCGGAGGAGGTGCCAGCTCTCGCGTGCACCCAATACCAGCTTTCTGGTTCAGATTTCGCGCCCAGGTCAACTAAGCCTTCCATCCCTCAGGGGTGAGTGAATTGGTACCAGACTTGTCTGGGAAGGATAAAGCGCTCACTTGTATATCGGCTGGCCACCGCAAGTCATTGTATGGCCAAGTACGCATTCAAATCGCCTCCCCAATATCCCGTAGAAGTAGAATGCGTGGCGCATCCCAAAAGGGATTGAGTAACGCTGTCCTTTATCCTTTATTATACTTATTAGCTTGCAGATCGACACAGTATGACAACAGATACGAATCGAATTTTATGAAGCAATTGAAGGCGCAGTGGTCTAAATTGTTTAAATTAGAGAGGCAGTTTAGGAGTCATAAAGGGACGGAGGCTATGGAGCAGGCTCGAGCCCTTGTCGTAGCTGCCGTATAAAAGGCATGAAAACAACGGAATAATTAACCGGCGTCTAGTCATAAGTCAGGGGAGACGAGTACTTTCCCCCATGGCAAGTTTGACTCGCCGTTGATTTTGTGGCCGGAAATGATTGCGCTGTAAACGTCAGGATGATTAAGGCGGGAGACGGGGATAGGCGCGAGAGTACGACGGAGCCGGCTAGAAAGTAGAAGATGAATGAAGAAGATGATGATCTTTATCTTTATAGGTATTAGGGGGGGGGGGGCAAAAGTAATGAGACACCCCATGCCATGTCCATATATCTCATGGCTGGAGTCTGGATTTGTACTTGTTGTATTTGTATGTTTGTATGCTACTTAATGAAGCCGATCTGAAAAGTTACCACTTCCGCCCTTTCCAGAAGCATGCCAAAACCCCAGCCTGTCTCATGCCGAAACCCCAGTCTGACGAGTCGACCTGTGTCCCCCAATTCTCGCCCGATTCCCAACCCCGAGCAGCTTGTACTCAATAGTCACGCAAGATGAGAAGTACGTCTTCTACCTTAATCCTGCCAAGCAGCGAGTCTGGGTGAGGCCTGGTGACCCGTTACCGGCCTTCGTTCGGCGAGATGTTCACGGCGAGAAGCATCTTTGGAGCTTTTGGGTCTGCGCCCATGGATCGGTTTACTGGAAGCTGTTTCCCAAGAGCACTACGATGAACTCCAAGGCCATGGTGAACGAAATAGAGGAGATGGGCGGGCGACTCGCTCTTATTCATTCGCAGCGCTTCAAGAAGGTTCTCCTCTTCGACAACGCCGCACCCCATCGGGAACAAGTAAGCACGGATAAGCTTGGCCAGCTGGGCTACGTTCACATGCCTCACCCACCGTATTCGCTGGACATCTCTCCATGCAACTACCACTACTACTTGAGCCTACAGGACTGCCTAGTCTGAAGGGACACAAGAACCCAAGCAGTCCTTGACAACCATATCGAGCAGTTGATCAACACCAGGCTCAAGCAGTTCTGGAAGGATGGGATCAGGAAGTTGGCTGAGGGATGGCAGCAAGGTCCTTGCCCTTAATGGCAAATACACTCCCCAGCATCGTTGAGTTGTAATTGAGTTATAAGGAGGTAAAGATTTTTTTCATTTTGTCTCATTACTTTTGCCCCCCCCCCCTAATAGTATAGTTGTGCTCGAACAAATATATTCGAATCACTTAATCATTCGAATAATTTATTCGAATGATTATTCGAAAAGTCGAAGATTCGATATTTTTAAATCTTCGAATATTGCTCGATTCGAGCATCGATGGTTTTAAAAAGTCGAGTAATCGTTCAAATTCGAGCATCGAAAGGGAGCTATTAAGCTGTCGCAAAATTAATCGCCGAAACGGACCGCTTACTTCAAACTGCTATAACTCAGCTTAAACACAACTTTGTTAATCGCAGGTACCGAACGGTGTGGCTTTCCCTAAGACGGAATGATTAGGGAAAAAAAACTTGTTTATTTATACGTACCTCGAAACGAAGATTAATTTTGCGACAGCCTAGTATAATCAAAAATTATTCGAAACTCGAATATTTCAACTTTGTTCGAAAATCAAGTAATTTTATTCGAATGCCGAATAAACTTCTAATCTCCAAGCTCAGAACCTGATTCGAACAAATTATTCGACTATTCGAATATTCGAATATCGAATAAACTTCTAATCGCCAAGCACAGAACCTGATTCGAACAAATTATTCGACTATTCGAATATTCGAATAAACAAAAGATGGGGCATGTTCAATTTTCGATCATTCGAAAAAATTCATGAGTGAAGAAATTTGTTCATTCATTCGCTGGATAAAATTTCTCAAAGGCACAACTATAACGGGCATGTGACTACGTGCTACTAAGCGCATCGCAACAGCGATCGACAAGTATGTATGGTTCTCGAGATTCAGGAAATACAACCTTGAGAAAGGAGCTTTAAAAATCACGAGTCTTCGCGAAACTTATACGATATATGTCGCGAATATGGGCAGCATTGGAATATAGGAACGCGTCAATCAGGTCGCATCAAATAGACGTACCATTCAGAGAAGAAGTGTACAGTCAGCAGCATGATTGGCTAGCATTTCTTCGGTCGGAGCCCTGATTGGTTGCGGTTGGCCAGAGCGTTCCCACTTTCCAATGCTGCTCACCTTGGCGACATGGACGACTAATACAAGCGATATAAAAACAATGCAAATAGAACAACGAAGATTAAAGCCAAAGAATAAAAAATAACGTTGTCAGGTGATCATGGCTCAGAGCAGAATGCGGGAAGCTAAGAATGTTGCAAAAGTTTGTTTGCGGTGGTTTTGAAAAGCGAGAGCCTAGAAGGTATGTATCTGAAAACAATTGCACAGCTTCACATACTCACATTTTGGATTCTAAATGTCTGCAGAACGCTGGAGAGAAAAGTAAGAAAAATGAAAAAGGCTTAAAAATGAAAACAAGCAAAACACTGCAAAGAAAAATACGAAATTGCAGTGCATCTCCATTTTTGACTCCTGTGAAAAAATTGAAATTGCAAAAGATTGTTGTGTTTGTTATTAGTCTGTTTTATGGGCGTATATAAGGTACAGTTATAAATAAATAAATAAATAAACTAATAAATCTTCGCTTTCCGCCCTGAAGATAAAGTAATTTGAATGAACGAACTGAACATGAAATGCATCTCGCAAGGGCCCTAGCCCTTGGGAGATGCACTTCATGTTTAGGTGATCTGGTAAAGGGTCGGCTTGGCTGGAAAGAAGTGCTGCCTTTTGATGTGTATTAGCCCATGCAGAATTTTCTAAGCCATGGTTGTCGAAATCAAACTTCCTTTTCCCGAAGTCCAAAACTTCAATCCCATGCTGGGAATGGTCCTGTAATTGAATACTCCTAAAATGGCAGGAGGGCACCAGGAGTGCAGTCGGAGGAGGCGCCGGCTGTCGCGTGCACCCGATACCAGGTTCCTGGTTCGGATTTCCCGCCCAGGCCAACCAAGCCTTCCATTCCTCCGGGGTCGGTGAATTGGTGCCAGACTTGTCTGGGAAGGATAAAGCACTGACTTGTACATCGGCTGGCCACCGCAAGTCACTGTATGGCCAAACACGCATTCAACACGCCTCCACGACATCCCGTAGAAGTAGAATGCGTGGTGCATCCCAAAGAGGATTGAATAACGCCGTCCTTTATCCTTTGTTATCCTAAAATGGCAGGAACATCCATCCGAGATAAAGCGACCAGTGTTTGCAAGGCATAATGGCAATCGATAAGCACTCTAGTCACGGTGTTGGTCTGGAAGGTTAAGATGGTGGATGGCCAGGCCGGTACGCGGTTGGGGGAGGTGGTGGTATCGTCGGCAAACATTACCACCTAATACACACCACCACCACCACACAGCACACACCACAACCCACTCGCAACTAATTCGGACGACGGTCCGCTGTTTGCTTGGAGAGCGGCCACCTGGCCGACGTCCAACCACCACGTCCAGCCATCCAACCTCGTCCGAATAGAAAAAGTGCGTGAAAATGAAGCGGCGAGAGCAGACGGCCAATGTGAGAACTTGACAGCGAAACTATTAGGGTTAGGAACCAGATCGGAGGGTTTTCTTCAGAAGTTTTATTTGAACGATTTGCTTTTTGTCCGACAAACTTTTTGTGTTTGCTAGAAAATGCTTTTTCCGCTCTACAAAACGTGGTGTTCTTTAAGAATAATTGTCAGTATAGTATTTTCACGACTTCAGAAGTCGAGGAGAGTTCGAAAAAATTTGCCCAGACTCCTCGTAAGGGTGACTAAGGCTGTCGAGCTCATGACCATCGAATTCGCCCAAGCTTCGTCCGCTGGAAAGGGTATTATCCGGGGTGCTGATCACGAATTTGACATTCGGTTTTTGGTATTACGGTGGAGTACAGTAGGATACGGTAGGTGCAGGTGACTAAGGCTGCTTAGGTCACGACCACCTACTGTATACTTCACCGTAGAACCAAAAGCAGATGTCAGATTTCTGATCAGCACACCAATAATCCACCTCGACGAAGTTTGAGCGAAATCGAGATCATGAGCTCATAGTTAGCCGTACCCGAGATTTCAGAAACGTATGTCAGACTCGAGTAGCGCAGTCGGAGGAGGCGCCGGCTGTCGTGCACCCGATACCATGTTCTTGGTTCGGATTTCCCGCCCAGGCCAACCAAGCCTTCCTTCGCTCTGGAGTCGATGAATTGGTACTAGACTTCTCTGGGAAGAATAGAGCGCTGACTTCTTCATCGGATGCCCACCGCAAGTCATTGTATGGCCAAATACGCATTCAATTCGCCTCCACGACATCCCGTAGAAGTAGAATGTGTGGCGCATCCCAACAGGGATTGAGTATCGCCGTCCTTTATCCTTTATCCTTTATGCCAGATTTATGATCAACCCCCATAGACGACGCTTAAACGAAATCGGTGATCATGAGCCCTTAGTCACCCGTACCTACAGTAATCTACCGTAATAGGCGGAAACTTCAGAAAACTGCCAGATTCGTGATCAAACCACATGGATGAATTGGCGAGATCGGCGATCATGAGCTCGGTAGCCCTACTCACCCGTACCTACCGTAGTCTACCGTGATCCGCCGAAATTTCAGAAATGGATGCCAGATACGTGATTAGCACCCCAAATAAGCTCCTCGGGCGAAGTTTGAGCGAAAAAAATTCATCCTCATTCTCGATCTCCGGAGTCGTGAAAGTACACTAGTGCCGAATAATTTATTTTTTGTTATTTTTAGGCTTACAAATGTGATACCCAAAAGGCAAAAATCAGCGTTTTCACCACCAGCTCTTCTTTGCATTTGATCTGGTCAAAAAGCAGCCGAGGCAACCTGGGATATTTACGAGGTGCATGGAGAAGATGTCGCAGACGAGTCTATAGCACGGAAATGGTTTGCGAAGTTCAAGAACGGCGACTTTGACCTCGACGACAGCCTCCGTCCTTCGGAGGACCTTCGGAAATGGATGAAGAGCGTCACGAGGCCCTCTTAGAAGAGAACGGTCGTCAAAGGAGTCGTGAAGTAGTCGACAAAATGAACTGCGATCAAAAAACTGTCGTTAACCATCGAAAGTCGATGGGATTTGCCAGAAAATTGGCAGCCTGATTGCTCCACGACCTGACTGAAAACAACCAGGAACGACGTCTTCAAATTGCTTAACAACATCTCGTCCGACGTCGAGCAACACGCAGCCATAAACGTTTTTCGTACCGAATCAGCACAGAAGATGAGAATTACATAACAAATAAAAATAAGTAAATAAAATATAAAATATATGAAATAAAATATATAAATAAAAAAGGCAAAAATCATATGCTCATAAGTTAATATGAAGCAATGAAAGAAATGGGAAAAAGCAGGTGCAGAAAATGCCTTTTTTCTCCTGGGTACTCAATTTCTAAGCCTAAAAAATAATAAAATTCTTAACTATTCTGGAAAACAAATGGCTCATTTTGAAGGGCAGCAAAAGCACTTTCTGATAGACACAAACAATTGATCATTCAAATAACGAATCATTTAAATAAAACTCTTCGGGAAAAAAGGCCACGAACTCATCCATCAACCTAGCAGGAACATGCGGTCGAGGAGAGCAGGAGAAGACCATCACCACCCAAAGGTGAAGAAGAATCGATCAATATGAACTATGAAGGGACGACGCGCGGTTTAGCGGCCAGCAAAATGCGGCGACAATTTGTAATGCCGAGGCGAGCGATGCCGGACGGCAAAAAAATCACTCCGTTCACTAGTAGGTAGCCGATGGACGTTGGGGACCCCACGGTGAGACCCCTGCGACAATTAGGCACAGCATCTGATTCTGAAGTCCAGACGGCCGAGTACTTTCAGTGAAGAATATCCGAGCAGACAACGTCTTCTAGCAAGGTAATACTTCAGGAATGCTGACGATGATGCTGTAGAAGAAACTGCTGACGTAAGAACAGGAAACGACGACAGAGTTAGCCGTGTGACAGTTGCGAGAACAGGAACTGAACGAAAAGGAGCCGAGAGGCCAGGAACGCGGCGGAGAGAAGGAGAGAGAGAGAAGGAGAATCTCCTTCGTTCTCAGCTGAAGAACGTCTTCCCAAAGATTTCAGTACTGACCCAAGACTAACGGCGGATCTATCCTAATTGGAGGGGAGGGGAATATAGTGATTTGTGACTTCAATTCACTTTGTTTGAGCTGAAAGTGGTTGGTATCGAGGTTGCAAGCCCTCATAATGATGTTCTGTTGCGTTCAAAACTCTGCCGCCAGGCGGGACTCGAACCCGCACCTCCTGCTGATCGGGCGTGAATGCTCTACGCCATTACACCACCGACGCTGTTTGACGAAACGCAGCGAGCGATGTGCGTCTTCATTCCCTCCGAGTTCCTACGAGGGCTTCAGCTAGTTTTCTTTGATTGGAGAGCTTTCATTTAAATTCAGTGTATGTGATGGTGTGACATGGGGTCACATACACTGCTGGCACTTTACGGATGCCCCTCCCGACTAGGATAGATCCACCCATGGCTGCGTGCTATGCTACAATTTAGTTAAAATAAGAAATAAAAGCGAACTGAATGAATAAGTTTAGTTAAACCCTCCTCGATGTATTTTTTCCCACCCGATTTTTCTGTCGCAACGTACCGTGCGTATTTTTTTCACACGACAATTGGCGAACAGCGTTTTCCGACACTATCCCAAAGAACAGTCTTCTTCCCCTAAACGAGGCTAGTCGTCATTTGGAGGTCAGTCTCTATGCCAACATCTGACGGAGACACAGACTTGGATCAGTAGCGTAATTGATCAAAATTGATCGGTATTGATCAAGCTCTGGCTCGTGGTGTTGGCATCTTTGAAAAGCTGAGCAGACCATCACACACCATACACACACACACACACACACACACACACCACACACACACCACACACACACACATACATAACATTAGTCACGGATATGCTATGCATGCTGGTATTGATCGATCATTTTATTACATTTTGCATAAAAACTGATGATTGATATATAGTTGATATAAATTATATACAAATCAATAAGATAAGAAAAAATCAATCAACCAATCAATGATAATTGATATATCAATTAGCATTCATTGGTTGATCGATTTTCTCTTATCTTATTGATTTGATGACGTTCAAGCTGTCACCATTCTCGCGACATCCCCACCTCTGTTGATCATATGCTGCTAAAAATCGATAATACCAATCGATATTGATTTTAAATCTCAGCGCTGCACTTAACAAGGTTTCTGTTTTACTGAGCATTTCCAAGTCAGTGGCATAGTGTTCTTCAGTTAAATTTCTGATGCTTTTGTTCTGGTGCATCCTTGGCAGAACTAGAATACGTGGCGCATCCGACTAAGGAAACGATTAGCGTCGAACGTTACCGTTACCCTTGCTCTTGATATTAGCAAATTTTTGATAACCTGTTTTTTTGCTTCTACCGGACCAAAATATTTACTCAATTTTCCAATATTTAGTAGTGAACCATACAAGCGTCCATATTAGTACTTGATGGAGTGAGAGCGTTAGACGGCACATACAGAATGGAAGATAGCAATTCATTGTTGAACGAAAAAAAATCGTTATTCAAACCCTTGTTCGGAATGCGCCACGTACTTCTACTTCTTAGGCTTCTACTTGTGCTCTGCAGATTAATTTCGTTTCAATTTGTTTCGTACATTCAAATGTTCACTACTTACTTAAAATTTATATTTTCAGGTGTTGTGCAACCACTCTATGGGTCGCGTATGGATCGCCCATGTAATAGAAATAAACAAAAAATAAAAAATAGTGAAATACCATGTAAAGAATTCGTGTTTCCCTATGCAATGACCAAGGCTGTCCAACTGATAGGAAATCAGTGTTTCACCCTTCTCAGACAATTTTGGCACCAACTTCTCGACCACAAAGGGGTGGAAGATTTGGTTGACCTATGTGAGGCCTGAACCTTGAATCGATTTGTGGCGTGCGCAAGGGTCAGAAACTTCCCCAACTGCGCTACCCACGACCATTGATAAAAGTAGAACCGCATAAAGTGAATTCCATAAAGCAACGTAATACTACTCGACGGAAGCCTGTATTTCACTATGAACACATTTGGTGAAGTCGTGATTCAGTGCTAGGCAGCCTTTTTTGTTTTTCCTGCAAATGGCTCCTATTCCAATTGAATTCTATTAAAAAAGGCTGAAGGGTTTTTTATCAAACGAAAAAAAAGACGGCAACCTATACTCAGACGACTATCCTAGTTGGGTGGGGTGGTATTTCACCATGTCTGCTTGTTTGAAAAAGGCGGGAAAATTGGAAGCAAACTGATTTAGAAAGAGCAACACAATGAACGACTCATGAGAAAACCTTTCCTCGCAATTTCCTAGCCGTAAGATGTCACTCTGTTTATTTTTGTTTCGCTTCTCTAGCCATGCCCACCCCCTCCGACTAGGATAGATCCGCACTTCAGATAAGTAAATGAAGGCCGAAAATCCAGCGCTCTGAGTCATACTAAGGCCAGGAGCAGTGCACGTCAAAGCAATGCTGAGGATTCTGATAGGTGTCAGCTGAAGGAAAAAATCTGAGGGCCTATCCCAGTCGGGAGGGAACACCGCTAAGACAGTTTCCTCCAGCATTCAGCGACTTCCTTTCGACTCGCATGAGTGCTACCGTATCATTGAGTAGTAGCTGAAGCCCTGGGACAAGTTTAAAGAAGGGGATGAAGAGATAAAAGACCTCCTATACCCCCTCCGACTAGGATAGATCCAAATCTGAATCCACGGAAGGATTCTGAAATGAAACCGATGGGCTGACCGGGGACGTGGAGTAGGGTATAAGTACCGCCGCGGCCGTCGCATGACCAAGTGACCACCACGAGAGTGCTCCGTCATCCAACAAACAGGCGAACGTGTGGGATGCGGGGACGGAGATGAGCCGGCGGATGGGTTAGCATGTTGAGTCAGCCATAAACGATGAGTAATACCCACAGATGGCTGAGGAACGCCGCCGCCGACGCGATGCGGCGGCCCCCGTCCGATGCCGATGGACGGGTGGTGATCCTCCGGTAATCCGTTCGTTCGCCATGCCGATAAGCGGTGGAACCTTTTTACTGCCTCTCAACGCTGACCAGACGTTGGCCTCAGCGCCTATTAGCACGTCAAGCACCTTTTCAGTTCAAGACGTTGTGTTTGGAATGAAAATGCAATTGGACGCTTGAATAGGAATAAAAGACAAATAACAAAGAACGGCGTTGCTCAATTCCTTTTTGGATGCGCCACGCATTCTACATCTACGGGATATCGTGGAGGCGATTTGAATGCGTATTTGGCCATACAATGACTTGCGGTGGCCAGCCGTTGTACAAGTCAGCGCTTTATCCTTCCCAGACAATTCTGGTACCTTTCACCGATCCGGAGGATTGGAAGGCTTGATTGGGCTGGGCCGAAGATTTATTGATTGATTTGTTTATGATCTTGTCTATAATTCATTGAAATTATTTATTTATTATTTTTATTTTATTTAATATTTTTATTTTTCGTTTTATTTATTTATTTATGATCTATGATTTATTTATGATCTAGCTATTTAAGATACGAACCAAGAACCTGGTATCGGGTGCACGCGACAGCCGGCACTTCCTCCGACAGTGCTACGCGCACCCTTGAATAGGAATTTTCGTTGAGAATTACAATAAATGGAACTGGAATTATTCGTGCAAATTTTTCTATTAGCTTTTAAAAAAGGGCTTTCTCGGAGATTTTTTAAATTTGGAAAAAAGTTTTAGTCAGTTGCGTTTCTTGTGCAAAACGAGGTTATTAGGTGAATCTTTAATTAGCAGGGCTCATCAGCAGATGATGTTTATCCACCAAGCCACTTGCTCCTTCTACGTTGCAGAACGACCGATGTGCTGCCGAATTTCATCAGAAATAGGAAGAACGGAGACGTCCTGCTTAATAAAAATCCACCTAAAAATCTCGTGTGGCGCAAAACTAAAGGCAAACAACATCTTACGATGCCGAGGTTCAAAAAGATCTGAATAAAATTTCTTTTTTGAGATTTTAAAAATTTATTTCTTGGATTTTTTTTGTAAAAAAATTGCCATAGTATCTCCATTTTTGTGGGAAAAATGAGAAGTCGTCAACGCAGTTTTAATGAAATCTAAAACAGAATTCCGTTGGAAGAATTCAACCCTAGAAAACACAACATCCTTAATTCAACCGAAGCTAGTTAATATCTAACAGAAATGTGGAGATGTGTATGTTGCGTTCGATCAAACAACACCGGTGGTGTAATGGCGTAGAGCATTCCAGTCCGGCCAGCAGGAGGTACGAGTTCGAGTCCTGCCTGGCAATAGAGTTTTGATCGCAAAAAAACTGTTAAAACAGCGCACGACCTCAGTAGCAGCAAAACGGGATTGGAAGAAACTGTTTGAATTTGACAGAAATGCGCCATGCATTCTACTTCGCGGAGGCAATACGAAGGTACATGTCGGGAAGCAACGTAATATGGGATCGCGACAGAGAATTAGGCTGCATCTAATGAGCGTGCTGTTCGGAGAAGAAATGCACGGTCGACACCCTGATCTAGAGTGTTTGGACGGCGCTCTGCTTGGTTGGGATTGGCTGGCGCGTTCGCATCTCTCAATGCTGCCCACTTTCGCGACATGTATCGATGAATGGTATAAATTGAGTGAAAAAGATCTTTTTAGTTAATTTAATTTAATTCAATTTTAAGATCTCGAAGGAATAAAGGGCTTGGTTGGCCGGTACCATGCCCAGTTAGGGCTGAAAGAATCTGAACCGAGAACCACGATTCGGGCGTACCTCTTGGATTGCGCTACCACGCTCCTGTGCTTTACTCTTTCCAAGCAAATCTGGACCCAGCTCACCGACCAGGGAAGAATGGAAGGCGTGATTGGCTTGAGCTATGTAGATCCGAACCAAAAACCACGATTCGGGGTGCATGCGACAGATGGCGCCCTCTAATGCTGGAATCACAGCTCAGGTTCGATCACAAACAGGTTGCAAACGTCTTCGGCTACATTTTTTCGAAGCAGACTATCTCGCCGACTACACAGTTGGAGTCCGAAACTTCATAGATTATCATGAAGTTCATACTACTATGGAATTTTAAGGCCGAAATCCAACAAAGTAAGGGTGTAAGGTACAGTAAGGGTGTACTCCATGCTTCCAACACTATATTAGAGAAACAAATATGCCAGCAAATTTTCAAAAAAACTACCAACTTTCGATCAAAAGGATTTCAGAGGGTTGGTGAAAAGGAAAAACTTGTCTAAATCGGCTACTACACTAATGAGAGAATCCAGGTTAGCATCTGAAGCCATGACGAAGAACGCTGCATTTGGACAGTGTGTGAAAGCGAGCGAAGTGTATAGTGATGTGAATGTGGTTGTAAAGGCAGAACAGAGGCCAGTCACTAAAACGCACTTCATCTTCAATGTACGGATGTCTCGGAGGGCCGATTCCGGATATAAATGACGAATAATCGCTTGTCGGCCTCCGAGCCTCCTTATCTGCTGCACGAGCATATGCGACGCATACGTCCAGTAGCTTATTAGCATCGTAGCCGTTGGAAATTTGATCGCAATCAACCCTGATGCGATTCTGGGCACGTGAAATCTTCCAAAAAATAGAGTCGTTGAAAAAATAGGTAATTTTTTGATATTTCGTCCAAATTTGTAAAAATTGTCAAACGACGATAGAAGAGACTAGAACAAGAGAGAAGTATATAACTTGCTAGAAAGAACAAGTAATAATCCGATTGGTCTTCCCAATAAGAAACGCTGAGAAAGTTATTCACGCGCTAGCACTCGGCCAACCCAGCGGATGTACGAACTACTGGCTGGGATTTCGCCCAGTGGTCAAAAACGTGAATCGATACTGTCTTGTTGTGAAGAGTTTTTGTCCACTGGCCAGCATATTCGCATAATTTCTATTGCAAACAGTCCAGTCTCGCTAAGCACAGACAATATTGATCGATATTGAACGACTGATCAATAATGTAATAATTACCGGTAGAGAAATTTGTCCATCAGCTTCATGACTTCTATCTCGAAAGGGATATCTTTCTGATAATATCGACACCAGATTACACGCAAATTGCAAGAAGTCACTCAACGGCCACTAATTTTGCACGGAAGCATGGAACGAAGGACAGATGAACAAACGAAGAATAAAGCATCCGTGTATATAATATGCGCACAGGTAAGCTTGTTGGGTGCTTGGAGCGCAGTCGGAGAAGGCGCCGGCTGTCGCCTGCACCCGATACCAGGTTCCTGGTTCGGATTTCCCGTCCAGGCCAACCAAGCCTTCCATCCCTCCGGGGTCGGTGAATTGATACCAGACTTGTCTGGGAAGGATAAAGCGCTGACTTGTTTATCGGCTGATCACCGCAAGTCATTGTATGGCCAAATTCGCGTTCAACTCGCCTCAACGATATCCCGTAGAAGTAGAACGCATGGCGCAACCTAAAGGGGATTGAATAACGCCGTCCTTTATCCTTTTATAAGCTTGTTAATTGTTCCAAACGTTTTGCACTGTTATCTGCTTGTTTTAGAATTTCATCCGTTGCTTCTGGTCTCGATATTCTACCATCGTTTCAGGTTTGACTGATAGCTACATTGGTATAATAATAAAACATAAATAATAAATAGTAAATAGATAATAATATAATAAATAGATAAATTGAATAGGAATAAAACAAAATGAATCAAAACAAACGAAAGAGCTTTTCTGCAGAGTAGGATGGGGTATTGATCGGTGCTGATTTAACGGTTGATATTGCTGATTTGTTTTTAAGAATGTTCTTTGGCCACCATATTCGCGAAGTACTCTTCTCGAGCGAAACATAGACCGATGCCAATATTGCCATCACGTCAGTCAGTATGTACGCTAATAAAGTCGCCCAGCAGCCAAAAATTTTGCACGGACGCACGAGCGTACTCACGGACGAAAAAAACTTTCAAGAATAGTTGGATAGCGTCTTGTTCTTTTATGCTATGCTTCCACACCAACTAGTTTTTCAGCTACGAAATCAGTTCAACTCTATAAAAGTTGATTCTGCTCATCATTCATTTTTCAGGTGAAATTAAAGTTGTAAGTAGTCCAAGTAATTAATTAAGATCGACATTTAGTTCTGGAAGATTTCTCAGTTAAAATTCTGCCGCATTCCTACTGGAGCACGAAAAACAGACATAAAAACGACAACGTTTTAGAAAAAGAAATAGTGAAGCAAAAAATGAAGGATAAGGATGAAGTACGGCGTTACTCAATCCCTTTTGGGATACGCCACGCATTCTACTTCTACGGGATGTCGTGGAGGCGATTTGAATACGTATCAGGTCTATGCAATGACTTGCGGTGATAACAATAGACAAGTTTTACCTTTCTCAGATAAGTCTGGTACTAATTCACCGACCCCGGAGGGATGGAAGGCTTGGTTGGCCTGGGCGGGAAATCCGAACCAGGAACCTGGTATCGGGTGCAGGCGACAGTCGGCGCCTTCTCCGATTGCGCTACACGCGCCCGCTGAGCAAAAAATAAGATGGAACAAACCATGACTCAACGATATTCTTCGAAATTTTCCTAAGCATAGCCCTAGATCTGACAGTAGACAGAATCCGAGAAAGTAAATCGCAATCATCGAACTTTAAATAGAACTGGATTTGGAACCAGCCATTTTAATTTTATTTAGAATATAAAATGATAAATAAAATTGTGCAAAAAGACCTCTAAAGACCGAGTTCCTTGAAATATCATTAGAATAATTGCATGTAAACTCGTTCATTAAAGCACAGTGTCGACTGCTGTCTCAAGATCTTGCGGAGAACAATTATCCGCATTTATGGATGTATTTTTTCTAAATCAAATAAAATTTGACAGTGGTTGAGAGAGGAACAGTAGGAGCGAATAAATGTCGATGAAATTCGCTATTGAATAGGATTGATTCCACTGAAGACATCCCTTCAAAAACGACAGCAAGTGTGAGGCAACAAAACGCATATGGCAATAGGGGGTTTCAATTGTTTAGAGGTTCGAATCGATAGAGACTATCTGATTGACCAGATGGCGCAATCCTATGGGGTGAGGAGGAGGTGGTGCCCCTGCCCCCTGTGTGCCCTGATGACGAGGGGCCATTTGACGACGAGGCTAATAAGGTAGGCAGGAGGCGTCGGCGGCAACGGTGGCTGAATCACCCCGACGACACATTTGCTGTTTCAGACGAGATCGTCTGGCGACCTGGAGATGACAGATGACTCCGATGGTAGGCGCATACTTTACGTACAATGGATACAGGGGTATTTGTGGACGTGAAACCGAGGAAAAAGTTCCACCACACAATGCGATCGGAGCACGATCATCTCAAATGTCAGCCGATGAATCAGCAGCCCGCTAGTCGCCTGAATAGCCTAGAGCGAACGCCGATTGTCTGACCTCAAACATTCGTCGTCGTCCACGTCGTCGTTCTGTAATGAATACCAGGGCTCCGAGTACGTGGCCTAATTGAGAGTAATCATAGGTCTGCACCTTATTCGGCTTGAGCTGCGCCTGAACGACGGTGCTGGTATCAATGACCACAACAATCCCTCCCCAAAAGGGCCACCAGGCAGGAATGGCAGGGACGTGAAGACATCACTTCAGCAGAGTGGAGTATAGCTGTGCTCTCAAAATCTTTTTTCGAATATTCGAATGGTTTCGAATGCCTAAAAATTTCGAATAGTCGAACACAAATGTATTCGAAAATTCAGTTTTTCCGAATACTCGAACTCGAATACATTTGAAAAACGTGATTTTTCAAATATTCGAATTCGAGTATTTATCTATTTATTTATTGAATACGTCACATAGACGTGCCATAATCAGAAACATCAGACAGGCAGAAGCTTAGAACAGAAAACATAGTTGCAGCTGTTTAACTGCAGGCACAAATTTATTCAAGAATGGGAGAAAAAACAAAATGGGAAAACTAAGGATAAAACGTGGGTAAAAAGGGAGATGATAGAACGCTAATACATCCCAAAAGTGAGATCATCAACGGAACCCAGCAAAATTCATACTTTTCTTAGAGTAATTAAATTCGCTGAAAATCGTTTGAATATTTGAATAGCTGTAGAGTGCTATTCTTGAGGTTATTCTTGAAATGAGTAGCCATAAACTGGAAACAACCTAACCTGGTAAGCATAAAGAGTAGGGCTCAACGACGGCATGGCTTAATGAACCCCTCCGGATGAGCCACGCATTCTACTTCTACGTGTTATCGTGGAGACCAAATGAATGCTTATTTGGCCTATACAGCGGCTCGACTTGGACAGTCGGTGAACAAGTAACCTGCCAGACCGTGGAGGGATGGAAGGCTTGGCTGACATGGGCGGGAAATGCGAGCCTTCAATCTAGAATCGGAGTGTACGCGACAGTCGGCGGCTCCTCCGACTGAACTGCCAAGCGCTCCTTTCCGTTGGTGGAGAATGTTGTAAAAAATTTCAATTCAAAGCGTGTCAAGTTACCATGAATATTGATAAATTTTGGTGAAAAACTTTCGACCCAACCTATCAATTAAACGTTAGTACCGTAGTCATTTCACTTCATACAAAATAGACATAAATTTGCACTAAAATGCAATTTGTTCAAAAATTTTTAAAAGTTAACAATCGATCTACAGCCACAAACCACACCAATAGAAACAAAAAAAAATTCAATAACCTAATAACAGTCTCAAACTTTCTAAAAATAAAGAAAACAAACCATATTCCTTTTCAGCTGAATAATGTCAACCAAATGAAGCAATTTTAAAACGAACTGTTAAGTTTTCACTTAAAATTTGATGATTTTTCTATCGTCTAGGACTTTTTTAACATCAGGTTTGACTACTCTCCAACCACCAACAACAAGTTTTATGCCAAATTTTTCATTTTTTAAAATTCAGTCGGAAAATTCTCAAGCAGAAAAATACATTATAATTTTATCCGGAATTTCTCGAGGAGTACCGAGAAATTATTTTTAAACAAAAAAGACCTTCTTTCGAACCGTCTAGAGCATTTTTTAAGCGAAATCAGTCCTTTTTCAGACTGGACTTTTTGAAAATCAAACACGACCATCTTTATGCATTTAAGGTTGTGGTACCACAACGCTCAGCACAAACAAAACGATGACATGAATAAAAGGAACAAAAAAAGGAATTCCGAAAGGAAGGATGCTGTTGGCGTTTTATGTTTTTTTACAAGATAGTAGTGGATCTGTATGGAAAAGAAACAAGGAAAGAAACGCAGAACATATTAAGAAAAATGAATGAGATCGAAGTTTCTGGTCTGCAATGGTTCGTCCCCACTTCTATCAGGGAAGTCGTACATTGTAAAATACAATTTTTGAAAGACCAAGAACATATCTAAGAGTCAAGAAAATCTAAAACCAGTTCAAATTCCAAAAATTCCACATCTCCTATTTTTCTTAAACCGAAGCAAGGAAAGAAAAGCAAAATAGTCTAAGAAAAATGGATGGGATCCAAGCTTCTGGTCTAAAGTAGTTTGACATCACCTCTAGCAAAGAGGTCCTACATCGTAAACTATAATTCTCAAACCGCCAAAAACATATCTAAAAATCAAAAGAATCCAAATCCAATTCGAATTCCAAAAATTTCACGCCTCTCCTTTCTTCTCAAACCGCTGTTCGAGGGATTCAGGTCATTTGTTTTGAGAATTGAGTAGCTGTTACTGAGGTTGTAAGCTGTTGTAGCGATGTTTTGTTGCGATCAAAATTACAGCATCAGGCGGGACTTGAACCCGCACCTCCTGCTGACCGGGCGGGAATACTCTACGCCATTACCACCGATGGTGTTTTAACGAACTGGATCAGACAGAGTCAAAACTATCTTTGAAATTAAAAACTGAATCTAAAAAATCTAAATCACGCTCCGTGCGTGTGCAGCGCAGTCGACGGAGGTGTCGGCTGCCGCCTGCACCCGATACCAGGTTCCTGGTTCGGATTTCCCTCACAGCCCAGCCATGTCTTCCAACCCTCCGAGTCGATGAATGGATACTAGACATGTCTGGGAAGGATAAAGCGCTGGCTTGTGCTGGCCAACGCAAGTCATTGTATGGCCAAATACGCATTCAAGTCGCCTCCACGACATCCCGTAGAAGTAGAATGTGTGGCGCATCCTAAACGGGATTGAATTACGCCGTCCTTTACCCTTTTTATTCTTAAATAACGCCCCCGTTTGCTGGCTCGCTCTGAAGTGAATCCTTCGTGGTTCTAAATGAGGACGTGGACTCATAATGGTCACTGATAGCAAGAAGGTCGTAAATTGTGGTCGAATGGGACATGCGGTGTCGGCCAGTCATCTCTGCCTTTTCCATTTAGCCACAGGACATAAATGTTCGTGTGACCGAGTTTCCCCCGAAGGATTGCGGTGCCTTTCATGGAGATTGACCCGGTCTTTTATTGCACGTCGGCTGCTGTCCAAAGTTTTCGAGTAAAAGAACGGCGAGCCATTGTTTGCTAATCCCATACGCAATGGGAGAATTAGAAAGGGAGCGCTTAGGTCAGGTGATATGGTGCTCACTCGAACATTACATCATTCATCCTGTCGAATGGCATCGTTGACATGAAGCAGGTCGCAGATATAAGGCCACTCCAGCATGTGAGGGCCATTGATCTTGGTTTCGAATTAGCGATATGCGCTTGCTGATGGCTCCCAAAGATGAGCCATCTGGTCCTGAATCGAGTACGGGTCAGGTGCTATGCTCGATTTTGGAGAGGGAGCACAAAGGAAGCCGCTTCGCGCTCCAGTTCCACTGCCGGTGAGGGTCACGGACATAGAACTGCAACTGCTGTAGTCTGCAGTTGTCCGCCAGTACACCTATTCGGGGTTTCAGAAGGGAAAGAGGAGGAAGGAGGAAGAGATCATTCACATAACCACTACATATAAGCAGTCTAGAAAATATTAACAGAAAAAAGAGTTCAGAAAATAGCCAAAAAATGGTTAAAATGACAAAAAAACAGCGGAAAATTGAAAGAGTAACGTTTGGGACATACCAGCTCGTCCCTCGATCAATCATCACACTTTCAGCGAATCAGAAAATTGCGCGCTGCGCGCGTAGGCAATGAAGTCACCAGTGATCATTCAGAGACTCCAGCATTCGGTCAGTTTTTTGAGAATAGGTTAAACCACTTTTTCATTTCTATTAAACACTATAAGTTGTCTACATTCAGCCGTATTGCCTATGTGTTTTCACCTTTTTTTGAGATATCTTCTCACTTCGGTTGTTTTGAGATATTCGTATTTACTTTCCTATATTTATCGCAAATCTCGGTCTTTGTTTTACTTGGGCGCACATCAACGTGCAATAAATAATTAATTAATTAATGGTGTCAATAAAGTACACCATTAGTAATTAAATAATAAACAGTGAAAGCATTAAAAAATAACACGAACAACATCTTCAGCCAATATAGGAGGAACTGCATGCACAATTAAACCCGTGGGTATGTGTATTATAAGGGGTAGAGATAAGATAAGAGTCAGGTGGAGATAGGGTAAGAGTTAGAGACGCAGGCTTCATCGTGAGTATCTTTACCCCGTATACCCAGCGGGGTAGTCGTTGATGAATCCGGCCCCAGGCCAGCTCACTTCCATAGGCTTTCTTATTTGTATCTATTATTTATATCTATTTATATCTTATTTTCATATACTGTATATAAAAGAACTAGCCTACATGTCTGTCTGTCTGTCGCTAGTGAAATTTCCTCACATTTCAGCCTTTCGTTAGAGTTAACCACCTGAAATGGTAACACACGTTTATGACAGCAAGTAGACAGTATCGATCGGTCACCTATAAATCGATTAAAATTATCGATTCTTCTCTAAACTTATCATCTGAAGAGAAAAAGCGAATATGGTGGCCAATGGACAGGAATCATCATAACAACTGAGCAATGTCTGCCCGTCAATCAATATCGATCGATTAGCGATTTTCCTCCAGAAACGAGCGTTTGATTACGTGGGTTATAGGGCGTGTTTGGAACAAAAACCAAAATAATTCTTTCCCTTTCATTCTTTTACAATTGATATTACTATTACACTTGCATGGCTTTACTGTTTTATATGTTGCAGCGAAGAATAGTTGTGCCTGAACAAATATTTGAGCATTCGAATTCGAATAATTCTATTCGATTTCGGATATTCGTAATCGAACGTTCGAAAAAACGCAATTTTCGAATGTTATTCGAGTTCGAATGCTCGAAATTCATCGCTATTCGAATATATTCGGTTATTCGAAATTTTTGGGGTGCACAACTATACAGCGAAGCGGGATTTTCATAAATGTGATGAAAAGTATCGATAGGTCAATCAATATCGGTCAATAATATCTACATACTCCTAGCTGCAATAGATATGTTTTAATTAATGTTGACAGTGGATAAGGGCAGCAGGGATACCAAAATTTTAAGAGACCAAGTTGTTGGGTGACCCAAGTTTCATGGTTGTTCACAAATTCTTAAACCATAGTGAGACCACTCTGGACTCCCCGACTTCCAGTTTCCACCTAGCGGCTTGCGTTTTTCTTCCTTCTTAAATTATTGGATGTGTGTTCGTATTTTTTTGACCACATTTTTACCGACCATTTTTCAGTATGTTTTTTTTGTGTTGGTTGTCTGGCTTTGACACTTTACTAGTGTATGTTCATATGTTTGCAAGTGTGTTGAGCGCCTCCTACGACGTCTATAATAAATAAATAAATAAATAAATAAATAAATAAATAAATAAATAAATACTTCTCCAGCGAAGTGCAGGAGTGTTTTCTTGTTCGATTTCGTGTTCTTTTGTCATGCGAATACAATTCTTGGCAACTGTTTCGTTTTTCACGTGTTTTTATGGCAAAAAGCAATCACTTCTCCTTGCTATTCCTAGCAGGGTGACGTACTGCTAGTGGCCATCAACCTAACGCCGTGCTAAGAAGGTTCTTTTCTGCATCTCCAGCAAAAAGTGCCTTCCGAATCAACGAAAATTGCGCTTGACAGCGCGTCGTGCATTAGCGATCCGTTCCATCTACAACAGGCGTACTTTGCTTGACGGAAAGTGTGCTGCACTAATTAATCGTAAGAAGGCTCCTCTATAGGCTATTTTTGTCAGTGAAGAACGCCAGATTTCAATTACAGGAAAGCGATGGATGTACAGTAAGTGTGGAAATTTCGTTTGAGGCAAGGAGCGCCGCAGACACGCAGAAGAACTAGCCACATAGCTAGCATGCTTGGCCTGAGATTGGCCTGTTTGCTTGAGATTACGAAAAAACTCGGGACACATATTATTGGATTGGTACTGTATTGATTTGTCGTTAAGACATTTGATTGATTTTGTATTGATTTGTCGTTAAGACATTTGATTGATTTTGTATTGATTTGTCGTTAAGACACACTGTGAAAGTGCGGGAAACGCCATTGCTCCTATCAACGTAGTCGCGGCAACCAATCATGTGGCCTCCTGTGCGGCTAAGTAGGTGTCTGATTGGCTGACGCGGTTTCGGTAGAAGTAACAGCGTGTTCCCTCACTCCCGCGGTACCCCTTTGCGACATCTACCGTTAGATATATTCTAATCAGGGACCTTATCGCAGGGTAGATCAGTGTTTAATGTTTGTTTAATGTTTAAGATAGCCAAACAACAATAATTGAACAAAAATGAACAGGAAAAGTGTCTGTGGTTGGCCATATAAGGAAGTCTAACAACGTCAAGTAAAGGACTGGTATTTGTTTCGCCAAATAGTGTCTTCATCGTAAACAAGCTCACTTTCAATTCTTCTGCCTTATCAAAACGCTAGTGTGAAACGCCCCCCCCCCATTGGGATACGCCCAGAATTGTCTTCTATGCTTGAAAAGTGAAATCCTACGATGGGTTTATAATATCAAAAAGTAAACTTATATTCAGAAAAGTTAGTATGATCTTCCGTCCCTTTTTCTGCCCGTCCTTCTGCCCGGAACGATTTCATGTCTCGATCGTTATTATCAATCTCTATTGAAGGTTAATTGACGGATAGGATTGGAGGAGGGGGCAACAAATAGAGCATCGATCGAGTACTCAGTATCGATCGATACTGAGTACTCGATCGATGCTACACTAGATTTTGAATAGGGAACCATGACAATAAGCAGCGGATTTGAAGTGAACAACAAGTAGGCAATATCGCTTACCCAATCAATATCGATCAACGATCATCGATTTTTGCTTTGGAATGGGCCTTGACTTGGGAATTTACAAAATAAATCGGCAGATAGAGTAAAACAATTGAAATAATAAAAAAGAAAATATATAAACACGATTTTTCATGCGCATTCGAAAAAGGCGAATTTTCGAATATTGGATTTCGAGTGTTCAAACTCGAATGTAGATCATTCGAATATCCGTTTGAATAGGTCATTCGACCATGAATACACTACCAACTAATGGTGTGAATGAAAAACGAGAGCGGAGTGTAGCAGTTCAAGTCGGATTTTGAAGAATGCGGTTCGAAACAAGCAAATGTGGTGCTGATCGGCGAGTGATTGATGTGAATGGGAAACGGAATGCGACTGAAGAGGTGTGTATGGGTTCGGCCGGCTGGTTCGTGGGTGCAGAAACGCACACGCAAGGTCAACGATTCAGCACGAAGAAATTGGTCATTAACGAGAGAATGGACGACTACATTCGTCAAATCGAATTCCGATTAGGCAGTCGCATTCTTGTTACGTTCTACTTCTTCTTCTTAGTGTCCTTCGTTGAAACGATGATAGATGATAGATGATGAACGATGATAGAGTATTCAGAGTGGTTGATGACTGGAATGAATGAATGACATAGATGAGGTGCTGGATTTGAAAGGAGCACCAGAATCTGTCAAGTTCCGATTTCTCAGTGATCATGTTTAGTCGACACAGCAATTCTGAAGCGGTTATTATCAACTGCGACGTTTTTTGGCACAGTGCTTGCTTGACATGGCAAAATCTGTCAGCTGTAATTGTGAGAAAAATCAACTAATGAAACTATGCAACATTAGCACAGATAGAGAATACCAAAATCCGCTCTAAATCATAAAATAAAAAGTCATAAAAAAGTGATTAAAATTGAAGTCTTATTCTCTGCCTGTTTACTCTCTGCTGGAGAACTAATAATTACCAATTATTTTCTGCATGTTTTAATACATTTATTTCCTTCTTGTTAGCGTTATTTGTTCTTCGATGTTGAATTGACTGGTTTTCATTATTCTCATTGTAAGAGCACCATACCGTGCATAAATATATATTTAATTAAATAAATAATTAAGTGAATAAATAAATAGGCAAATAAATAAATCATATAGTGCAATGTCTACCGGAAGTGTTCGCAAAGTTTGCCTTTTCAATTATTCAAACTAAAGAGCTTATCGAGCATATTCCAATAGGTCATCCGATCAGAATATTCTGGTACACAAAAATTCGCGTTGAGCGTTCAGATGACATCTTTCTAACTCTTGAATAAATGTGGTCTCCTGTTTTTTTGGTTTTCCAATTTAATACCCTAAAATTTTCGAAGTTCCTAGAAAAAGTGATTTTCCTGAACATTTGAGCTGTTGCACTGCTCCAATATGCACACGACATTGGCAACTGTCGCCCGATCTGTCTGCTGTCCGTAGTCTACAAGCTTCGAAGAAGCCGTGAAGAAGACGAAGAAAGTCCGACTCCGTGCCCACCTATTCGACTGTACCTGCCCTAACATACGCCTCAGAGACCTGTGCTATACGAAAGCAGGATGAACACGCTGTCAGCGTCGCGCGGTGTGGAATCGAGAGGGTGCTCGGAGTGACACGACGCACGCAAGTGAGAGAAGGCCTTCGGAGTTTCGAGCTTCCACGAGGTTCGAGGATCGGAAAGATTTCGCATGGGACAAGTCGTCGAAAATTAGGTGGGCCGGCCACGAAATGCGTTTCGCAGACACCCGCTGGACGAGAGCCGTTACCAACTGGGTTCCGCGCGATGCCCAGGACACAGGACGCATACCAACGCGTTGGTCGGACTTCTTCTTGAAAGCCCTGAACGACCGATATGAGGCTCTTCGTGTCCCTTGAGCGAAGAGGATCCATTGGAGCACTCTGGCACGTGACATGGACGCTGCTGGCGCCCGCTCGAGCAAGTTGATGATCAACGGGACGACAGGTGATACAGGTGTCAAAAAATGCGACCTTTCGAGATTGATTCAAATCAGTTTTCTTAGGCCTCAAGTGGCTAGTATCGAGGTTGTAAGCTGTCATAACGATGTTTTGTTGCGATCAAAACTTCTAGCGCCAGGCGGGACTCGAGCCCGCACCTCCCTCTGACCGGGCGGGAATGCTCTACGCCTTTACACCACCGGCGCGGTTTCGAAACTGATTGAAAGGGATTGATTAACACTGTCCTTCATCCTTCATCCCTTTATTGTGAGCACTGTAAGTGTGCCAAAAGAGAGCTCCTATAGCAAAGCGGATAAATGCTCTGGTGCTTTGGCGCTGTAGTTATGTTCTTGAAAATTATCGAATATTCGAATGGTTACGAACGCTCACAAATTTCGAATACTCGAATTAGAATACATTCGAAAAACTCTATTTTTCTGATTGTTCGAATTCGATGTCATTCTAAAAAGCGCGATTTTTTATTATTCGAATTCAAATATTCTAATTTGAATGAAAAACATTCGAATGCCTATTCGAATAGGTCAGTCGAGCACAACTATATTTGACACTAAGAAAATTTAACAGCAAAAAGGCAAAAAGGCAGGTTGCCCTTAATGTTCAAAAATAGATGACAAGTCTTAAGTTTTACGCCATGGAAGCTAAAACAATAGCTATGCAGTTCAGCGAGGAAAGGTCAGAAGCATCCGAAAAAACAATGCCGGACCGACAATAGCCGTCAGAGCGGACAGTACAGTGGCGCGCGGGCTGCAGCGATCGTGGCGTGTGATTCAATTCAGGCGTCATTCACCAGAAGCAGAAGCCGTTTAGCGATGGGAAAATGTGTGTGGTGGGGCAGTGGCAGTGGCGTCGTGGAGCCCGACGTGGAATCGCCAAATCAGATGTTGACACACTGGCACTAGCAGCGGCTCTCGTGTGTGTGTGTGTGTGTGTTGTCTCGAGCATGCTTGTTTGGGACAACGGCTACTCGGACCAGATGGCTGCAGATGGTTTCAAGCATCCAGCCAGCGTCTGCAAACTGATACTCGTCCTCGTCTTCGTCGTCGCCGTCGTCCTTCTGACGATATCGTGCGCGACAATCTGCTGCTGCTGTGCTGTGCTGTGTTGTTCCTATCTAGCCGCTGTCAATCACGAATATCTCCGTGGCTCATTAGCATGCCAGTATGTGCGGTTGCGAGTGGATGTGTGATGAGCATGAGCTGATGAAATTTGCATAAGTTCAGTCGAGTTCACACAGATCTGTCGTCAAACCATGAAATGGAACGTGGCGCTCGTCGCGTTCGGGTTCGATTGGTCGAGTCCAGCAGTTCGAAAGTGAACAAATTGCTTAGTTAGGGCATGAATCGGCAAACAATGGAGGGTGGACGACGGACGCGTCCGCATAACTCGTTTGTGACTAAATTGAATTTCGTCCCTCAACTGGACCGCCGACGTCGGTGTGATGATCGTGAAGAGGAAGACCGAAAATCACGAAAGGCGGGCTGAAGCCATTTTCCGGGCCGTCATTCTGCACAACGGATGAAGACGTGGCTTATTCCATACTAGACCAAATTATAAAACAGAAGGATAACGGATAAAGTACGATAAAGGACGTCACTCAATCCCATTTCGATGCTACATTAATTTCATTTATTCATATTTTGTGTCTCTCATTTCTGAGAGTTTCCCAGTAAATCACCCCTCTGATATCCCACAAAACACTCACGAGAATCTTCCATTCGTAAACATTGGGCTTGAGATCAGGCTTAGGGTTCTCTCCTTTTTGTGCCATTGTCTTTTTCTTCGGAAGTTGGCATATAGAAGCAAGGACTCATCGCCTGTCAGAATCCGCCGCAATAACGACTTCCCTTCGTATCTGGACAGAAGAGAAGCAGCGATGGAGAGCCGTCGACCTTTCTGAGTGTCTGACAGGGCATGTGGAATCCATGCTCCAAATTTCCATGCAATGCCAAGACACTTCAGATGGATTCCCACTATCCTATGAGACATCTCGAGCTTCTCTGCCAGTTAACGTGTCGTCTTCCTACTATCGGTACGAAGAAGACGGAATAGTTCAGCGTCGTCCAATTCAGTTGGCCTTCCTGACCTTGCTTTGTACTGGAGTGAATGATCTCGCTTTAAAAACTTTCCGAACCACTCATAACAGACGCGATGAGCAGTAGATCTCAAGTCATATATATGCATATGGTTAATTTGGCCGGCTAACTGACATGCTGTAGATCCTTTAATGAATTCATGAAGAATGCCGTGCCGAAAACGGCCATGAGGTAGATCTGGCACTGGGTCCGGAAGATTGGATGGATAACGAAGTACAAGAAGGGTCTTCACTTGTGTCCGCTTGCGAACGGTAGACAAGTGTGATAGGATTACGAAATCAGCTATCGTAAAAGCTTTTCGAAGTTTGAAGAGACGTTTTTCCAACCTAATAACAAAAATCAAACCTAAAGCATATTCCTAAGAACTCTGAACATTCACATGCTCTGGATAAGGATAAAAGGATAAAGGACGGCGTTATTCAGTCCCCTTTAGGATGCGCCACGCATTCAGCTTCTACGGGATGTCGTGGAGGCGAGTTGAATGCGTATATGGCCATACAATGACTTGCGGTGGCCAGCCGATGAACAAGTCAGCGCTTTATTCTTCCCAGAGAAGTCTGGTACCAATTCACCGACCCTGGAGGGATGGAAGGCTTGGTTGGCTTGTCACATGCTCTAGTGAGAAAAAATATTTAAGTAGTGCGGAGAAATATGAATGGCGACAAATGAACATACATAACCCAAATAACTAAGAAGTAATGGAGCAAGAACAACAAAACACAGGAACGACTAAGAAGGGCAGTGAAAAACACGCGAACGAATGATGTTAAGATAAGAGCAAGACAGATCAAGATGAAGATGGTACCGTCAGGGAAAATAATTTTTTGAAGGATTTGAGGGTAAGGAGTAATCCGCCCTTGGCTACCATTGGTGTCAGCAAAGGGACATCCCTCTGACAAAAGAACGCAGACCTGACCCTACTTCTAGAGCGGGAGGGCCTAATTTTCGTGGGCCCACCCCGAGACCGAGACGAGAAAAATTCAACGAAGCATTCAGGCTTAAGTGGGGTCCTACCAGTCAGGATTTCGAAAGCCATAACCAGATCATTTTTGATCCTTCTACTATGAAGAGAGTGCAGTTTTAACACCATGCCCCTATCAACACTGCTAGGAATAAAGCGGTATTCGAGCCCACTACATCTCATGACAAGTTTTCTGGTGAAATTGTTTTGTACACTCGCAAGGAGATTTGTCTTTTTTGAGCGTTGGATTAAAAACGGCAGTTCCACATTCCACGAGAGGTCGAGTATAGATTTTACAGGCCTTGATGAGAGTGGTGGAATCCTTACGGCTTTGAGCAGATTGTATGTACGGGAGAGAGAGCTGTTTACAATCCTTTTCAGATGAGGGGAAAAAACCCAGCTTGTCTGTGAATACATAGAAAGCCTAGCTCACGAAACGCCGGATAGAGCGGATTCGGGAAGGGAGACATTTCTATACTTTTATTCCAACAATAGAGGTAATCAGGAGATTCCAATTCCTGCAGCTAACGCTAATGTTAGATCGGACTGGCAAAGAAATCGTGAAATTCTCAAGGAAAAATAGGTTTCCAAGTTCCATAACATCGTTCGTTCGCGCGTTTTTCACTGCCCTTCTTAGTCGTTCCTGTATTGTCGACCCAGCGTCGTCCAGGCTTCGTTGTGCCGAGTTCAAGGCGTGCAGCCCGAGTTATCGCATCGGTAGCGTCCTTCCAGGTTTCGTCGACAGTTGTCACTGTCGGCAACCGAATGCGAGAAATCACTGCCGCTTCCTTCTCTTTCAGTCGCCACCATTTGATTCTAGCCGACCCACATCGCTCGACATGTTTACACCTCGAAGGTGTGATCTTCAGCGAGCAGATCAGTGGACGGTGTTGCGTGGCAACCGTCTCATACGGCACGGTCTTCGCGTCTGTGACAAGGCCTTGGTCGCGACGCCTAACAAGGACATAGTCAATCTGCGTTTTAGCATTTCCGCTATAAAACGAGATGAGGTGGGAGTCACGCTTTCGAAATTTGGTGTTCACGATGGTGAGGTCATGTGAGTCTGCATACTCAAGTATACGCTGACCATCGGCGTTGCGCGACCCATATCCAAAACCACCATGACAGTTGTAGCCGTCTTTCGTTGCTCCGACGTGACCATTAAGGTCACCTGCCACAACAACCATATCTTGTGACGGTACTTCCGCTGTCTTCTCATCAAGCAGGGACCAGAACTCGCCCTTGGTTTGCTCACAACAGCCTGTCTGCGGAGCATACGCAGAAAAGAAATGGCATCGTCGCTCTTCTACGGCGACAACAATCTTCATCAAGCGGTCATCGAAACGTTCTACGCTTGCAATCGCGTCGCGGAAACGCTCGGAGACGATCACGCCGACACCACTGGTGGTCCTGGGACTTCCACATAGAACGGCCTTGAAGCCACGTCCTATGTCCCTTGACTTGCTGCAGGACCACCTCGTCTCCTGCACCGCACAGAAATCTATCTTTCTTCGCTCCAGTGCTTCTACCAACTCGCACGAGCGGCCCATCAACGTACCCACATTCAACGTTGCTACGCGGGTCTTGCCTACGTTACGGGACTTTCGGACTAGCTCAGTTGCCCCCCGATGCCGTCCTCGCATCAGGGACCCTCGCACACTTTTCACACTCGCCGGGCTTTGCGAGTGCGCGTCGGCTCCCGCGGACGCCGTAGCATTATCTCGAGAAATCTGAAACGCCATCAACCATATGATGTGACACAAAATGTTCGTAGGCCGGCCTGTCACAAGGGCCTGTCGCCTGCATTCGAATGTCCGTGTTTGGCTCGGCTTGCAAAAGCAAGCAGTTTCCAGTGGCACCACGTGGAGGAACGGACATCGCCACCAATACACAATCCCTATTGACAGGTACATATCTGCAAGAAGTTCCTTAGTAGTTTGTCTTAAAAAGACAAAGGATCAAGGACGGCGTTACTCAGTCCTTTTTAGGATGCGCCATGCATTCTATTTCTGCGGGATGTCGTGGAGGCGAGTTGAATGCGTATTTGCTCATGCAATGACTTGCGGTGGCCAGCCGATGAACAAGTCAGTACCTTATCCTTCCCAGACAAGTCTAGTACCAACTCACCGACCCATCGTTGGTCTGTGCAGGTAATCCGAACCAAGAATCTGGTATTGGCAGCACGCAACAGCCGGCAGCTCCTCCGACACCAATACACGCGCCCAATTACAAAATATGTATGAATAATTAAAATAACAAAACATTGAATATAAAGTATTATATATTTGATGTTTTACGATATAGTAATAATTATAATGTTATATAATGTTTTATAAAAATACATATTATATATTTGTGGAAGCGATCATGATCTGGCTATTTTAAAGTCCAAAACTGTCAATAGAGAACTCGACGCTAGTGCTGAATATGCGATTCATTTTTCACAGCGCCCTTAAAAAACCTTACAGGGATGATGCGGAAAAGGCGTTCTCTTGCACGTTTCCCGCCGAAGGACCAAATCAGGGGTACACACAAAATTCTGTGCGTCAAATTTTTTAACGAAATTTTTAACGGAAAATTTTCGTTAAATTTTCGGTAAATCGTTAAATTTCGTTAAAAAGTACGATTAGCTGCAAACCGTATTTTTAAGTGAAAAAATCAAGGAAAACCTTGTAGGTTTTAACTTCATGAGGTCAACAGCTGAAGTTCAAGGGATGGAGTGTAACTTTGCGATATAAAAAAACACTTCATCATCATCAAGCACAGAAAAATAGATAAGCCTTCAGTAGCAAATTATCTACAGGGTGTGGAACAAGAGAGGTATGGAATTACCATGCAAGATGCTCACCGACAAGGCATCTTAAAATGAGCGATTAGGCGAAACTCGGAATTCCCCTTTCTTAGTTTTTTTTTTTTTGCGAAACCGTTTCGAGTGACTGTTCTACGAGCATATGCAATCTCGACCAATCTGGCATCACCCCAGTGATTACAGAAATGATTTAATAGAGATACAATTAAAAGGCTATCAGTGAAATGTGAACACGTTGTCGAACGCACGATTTTCGAGTGCCCGGTGTGTGGGACCAATCCATTTTTCTTCGCAACGTCGGGACCGTGACACGACATCGTGTCACACGGCCCTACACTGCCGAAAAGGTGTGCTGCGTCGTCAACGTGTTAACGTTCAGAAAAAGTAGCTTTCCTAATTTTTTATTAGCGTTTTCTAAAATTGTTTAAAATATGTCCAGCGAGCGAAAACATTCTCTCCGTCAGGACTGTTCCAGGTGGCGGGCGAAAATTATTCTGTGATAAGCAACGCCAGGTGAGGATAGGCATATCTTACGAGGAGGTTAGACCAGTATCTTTGTGGATTCGTTGGCGTGCTTGTCGGCTCGGCGAAGAAACTTCTAGGTCCAAAATGAATCAAAGATTAGAAGGATAAAGGGCGGCATTACTCAATGACTATCCCCACCACGCACTCTACTTCTACGGGATGTGGAGGCGGGTTGAATTCGTACTTGGGCATACAATAACTTGCGGTGGTCAGCCGATGAACAAGAGACAAGTCCGGTACCAATTCACCCCGGAGGGATGGAAGGCTTGGTTGGCCTGGGCGAAAAATCCGAACCAGAAACATGGTATCGGGGCACGCGACAGCCGGCATCTCCTCCAACTGCGCTACTAGCGCACCCGAAATGCATTTAATTTTTTTTAATTCAAAACATATTCATGAAAACCTTGCTGATCTCAATAGTTCTTTTCGGAACAGTCCTAATAGGGAGGGTGAGACCTGCAACATTAGTGAAGACTAAGGGCAAATGTGATAAACTCACTGAGAAGAAAATCCGTTCAAATTTCCGTTAAGCTGTTAAGCCAAATTTTAACGAAAATTGCCGTTAATTCGTTAAATCCGTTAAATCGTTGACCGTTAAATGTGCACCCCTGGACCAAACGACACGGGCGATATTGTGTTTGTGACCTCTCCCCCCCCCCCAGTTCGGCTGGCGGCTCTTTTTGTCGGCCTAAACGAGCAACTCAAGCTCAGCCGGCGGAAGCACTGACTCGAATAACCAACAGCGGATTACCCAAGGTAGTCAAAAATCCATAGTGCATTTCACGTCGAAGCAAAGAAGTGGAGCCGGCTTGCACCTAGAATCCGAATGCGAATTGAAGACCATGGGACGACGAGAGGAACTCGCACGACGGCGACAGCCGGCTGAAGTCAAAGGCGGGGCTGTGCTGTCTAACTTCATGGAACTTATTGTGTGTGAGTCTGAACACAATACAGGAAAAGGGCAGCATCGAGCCGACAACAGGCGTGAAGGGGGGGGGGGGAGGGCAGTTGAGCTGAGTCGAGCCCGAGCTGCTCTTCTGGGCTGGCTGGCTGGGTGAGGGAGCTGAGCAGCAGCAGACCAACCATTACGCGAAAGCGCGTAATGCGTAATCATTTCCCGTCGTCCGTATGCAAGAAAACGTGTAATTGAAGCAGTTCTTGCACTGGTGTAGCAGACCATGATCTAAACGCGGAATATAGGGCAGAATTCTATTTAAAAAATTGCCACTAATCTATGGAAGCCGGACTTGAATTTTCCCATTTAATTAAAAGGGGCGTAAGTGCCATCATTCTCTTCAACGTTCGTGGACCTCCGCTAGTCGTAAAGCTGGGCGAATTCCCGACCACCCGCACGTTACCATGCATTTGGAGGAAGTGCTGTGGACAAAGTGAATCCGCCTCCGTTACAGCAACGTCTTCAGGCTGGAGGACATCTGTACACGTTCTCGTCTCTCGTCGCACAAGACACTACTTTCAAATGGAACGAATTCCTGACCAGTGGAGGAACTCTCGCATTGCCCTCTTTACAGGAAGGTAGACAGAGAAGACCTTCGAAGCTACCGTCCTATAAGCTTGCTGAGGGTGGTTTGCAAGCTGCACACGAACAATATTCTTCCATGCGAACAATATTCTTCCATATCAAGAACACTGGATGAAGCCAAACATGCTGAGCACGCTGGATTCCGCAAGGGGTCCAGCTGCATGCATGGATCCCATCAGACCAGGGGTGCACACGAAATTCTGGATGTTAAATTTTTTCAAGAATTTTTTGACGAAAATTTCCGGTAAATCCCCAAATTTCGTTAAAAAATACAACTTGCCGCGAACTAATATTTCACTTGAAAAAAATCTGCATAAACCTTTTATGCCCAAATTTCAACAGGTCAACAACTAATGTTCAGCGAACGCAATGTTCACCGCAGTGCTGCAGAGGAGAATGAAGTCGCTCAACGTGGACGAAAGGGACATACGTGTGGATGGAAGATTCCTCTCGATTCTCCATTCTGCTAGCAACATCGTACTCTTCTCGAACCCTACTGCTGAAGCAGAGAAGATGTTTGCTTATGTAGGAGAAGCGGGGAAGGACTGAGAATCAACCGGAGGAAGGCACAGTTCATGATGAACGTCTACTTCGCAGGAAAAGGGATTCAACCGGAAGGCTCTCAATTCAAGTCGCCCTTCGTGTACCACGGACGTTTGATGAACATGGAGAACGATATAAAAGACGAACGGGATAGGAGGCGACGGCCGCTCGGATCGCATTCTATGTAAGCTCTCCGAGGGACTCCGACCTCTGAACGAACGCCTTCGACCCGACAGCACCCTTGCATTCTGGAACTCGATGGTGACGTCGAGACTATAGCGATCACACATAAAGTGTTAGTGCAATGTCTTTTGTGAAGTACAACCAGCGAACTCAACGTCAAACTTTGCCACGCCGACGTGCGAAGAATGCTTCATCTTCACACGTCGGATTAAGTGCGGAAGTTCAACGAGGTCGGATCATGAGGAGACAAAGACGAGGGAAAACTGGAACAGGTTCTGATGGACGTTAAAGATCTCCCACCAACTAGGATAGCTCCGAATACAGGCTCTCTGAGTACAAGAGTAAGCTTTAAAACAGGAAATTATCCTAATCGGAGGAGAGCATGCGGTTCCCGGTGAATTGGTGCTGGCGTTGTCTGAGTAGGACAAGCCACCGACTTGGCCAAAACGGGCTAGCAAAACTCAATAAATAGACCGAGTAAGCGTTTGGATTGTCTCTCTACTTATCCCGTTGAAGTATGTAGAATGCGTGGCGCTTCCCAGAAACGGGCTGATTAACTCCGCTCTTACCCTTTATCTGCGAAATAAAGGCTGGTATTTTAAAAATAAGGAATGGCAGGAAGAAGGACGATGTTAATCATTCACTTTCAGCATACGCCGATACCAGGTTTGTGGTTCAGATTTCCCGCCCAGGCCAACCAAGCCTTCCATCCCTCCGGGGTCAGTGAATTGGTACCAGATTTGTCTGGGAAGGATAGAGCGCCGACTTGTTCATCGGCTGGCCACCGCAAGTCATTGTCTGGCCAAATACGCATTCAACTGCCTCCACGACATCCCATAGAAGTAGAATGCGTGGCGCATCCCAAAGAGGATTGAATAACGCCGTCCGTTATCCTTATCCTTATTTAGCCATTCAATGACTCGCTGTGGCCAGCCGCTAAACAAGTTAGCGCTTTATCCTTCCATTACAATACACTGACCGCGAAGGGAAGAAAGGCTTCGTTGACCTGGACGGGGAATCCGAGCCTTAAAACATGGAATCGGAGTGCACAGCAGCTTTTCCGACTGCGCTATCTCCTTCTCAAAGCAGAAAATACGGCTAATATGTATGTAGTTAACAACAGGGAAGAACAGGCAGCCGAACTCGAAGAACTAGAGCAGAAAGGCTGAAAGCAAGGTGAACAGAGGCCGCATCCCCAGAAAAGCTTTCCCTGTAGCTTTCAGTGGAGTGAAATTGAAGCGAAATTAAGACCAGCGATAAGTCGCTAATTTGATACAAAGTACAGAAGTTTTAGGCATATACAGATCTATTCTGGAGGGGGAGGGGGGGGGGGCAACCGTTGGGCGACACATTATCACATGCTCTATCACCATATGCCCTGCATTTTAGTCAACGATCTCGTATCATAGAACAGTACCTGCAGATCTCGTGGAAACTCAAAGGAGGGAACGAAGAGAGGAGGGCAGAGGCATGTTGATGAGGTCAGACAGACAGAGAGACACGTAAACAAACAGCAGTAAATTGCGACGCGCCTCAATTAGCCTAACCCCATAATGGACCCCATCTCGGCTAATCATGCTGATTTATCAAGCACATCTGATGACCGCACGTCCGCCGGCGAACGGCAGCGCCGCCACCGCCGCCGCCGTCGCCGCACTCGAGGAATTCCCTTGAGGTTCGGCATCGGATCGAATTGCTGAACACTTCGACGCTTATGTAGGACGATGGAGAGGAGGGTGGGGGCAAAGTTGTGGCAGGGAACACTTGTCGTCCCGTTGATCATAGGGTTGCTCGAACAGGTGCTAGCAGCGTCTCCGTTCGTCCCTGTCGCGTGCCAAAGTGATCCAATGGATCCTCCTTTCTCGAGAGACACGAAGAGTGTCATATTGTTCACTCAGGGCTTTCACGAAGAAATCCAATCAACCTGCTGGTGAGCGTCCTAGTGTTACATTGACATCACGCGGAATCCTGTCGGTGAGGCTATCGAGGAGTTGGTGACTGCGAATCGCATCACGTGGCTGGCCCACCTAATTATTAACGACCTGACCCATGCGACAGCTTTTGTGATTTTTGAACTTTGACGAAGTTCGGAACTACGGAGGTCTCTAACTTTGATTATTCTGCCAAAATTTGTCATTAGTTTGACACGAAGGTGAAGCACATAAAGCCTCTGAGGAGCATGATAGGACAGGAAGAACATTGGAATCGGAGAGGGAATGGAGCCGGACGTTCTTCGTCCTCTTCACGACTTCTTCGATGCTCTTGAAAGTGACAGGAATAATTCTGAGAAACCTCTAACGGTAAACTGCAGATGGAATGGTGGTAAAGTGGAAGGATAGCTACTCGTTGTGCGAAATTCGCCGGTAGCTGATAGGAATTCCACACACTAATGACAGGGTTTCCCCCGGTTATTCAACAGGATTCCAATCGATGCGTTCCTTGGAGGTTTCGTCAATGTTTTGCAGTGGAAACTGGCTCAATAAGGACATGTATGTGCGGTTGGTAGTGGTGGGGCGCGTGTAGCGCAGTCGGAGGAGGCGCCGACTGTCGCATGCACCCGACACCAGTGGAAAAGCATAAAGGACGGCGTTATTCAAACCAATTGTTGGATGTCTTCTATACCTTCTGTACCACTGTTTTTTCGCTACGAAAAAAAGAAAGACATAGGGCTGTTTGAAAAAGTGCAAACTAATTTTACGCAAAAGACTATTATTCAATACAAAGGTTTCGTTTATTCACGCGCCTGCAACCCTGGAATTCGAAACAGGTTTATGGATCTCCATATTCTCAGTTCACGAAGAAATGTAAATGTCGTTTCCAGCGCTTTCAAAATCTTGTCAGGAGTGTTTGGAATCGAGGCCACAAATGTTTCCAAATTTGCTCCTTCTAAAACAAGAGGTAATATCTGGAAAATAGTATAGGCTAGGCTACAAACCAAAGCTCGAGTTCAACCGCTCCCTGTAAGAGCTGGATCGAAGTCTCAAAGCTTGAAATGAAATATTCACTACAACGCTAAACACTTTGGTATCCTCATACGAGTGACTAACAAGCACTTCCTCAGTACTAGACATCTCTGATCGCCAAGGCGAAGGATTTTGCGTAGTCCTTCTGTTGTCTGGCACCCGATACCAGGTTCCTGGTTCGGATTTTCCACCCAGGCCAGCCAAACCTTCCATCCCTCCGGGGTCGGTGAAATGGTACCAAACGTGTATGGGAAGGATAAAGCACTGACTTGCACATCGGCTGGCCACCGCATTTCATTGTATGGCCAACTACGCTTTCAAATCACCTTTACGACATCCCGTAGAGGTATTTATTAGGTTGACAATTAAATTCGTGGACTCTTAAGCGTTTTCAACAAAAGTGTTTATTAACAAATAACTAATAGCAGTCTTTAATCGAAATAAGATCCGCTGAAACCCAGAATCGCTTCCCATCTATCAGTTAACTGATCCATCCCAAAACTGTCGAGTTCTTGTGGTTTTGAGGCGACAAATCCTTGGAGGTGCATTTTGACCTGGTTCACATTGGTAAGTCGTCTTCCAGCCAATGTGTACTACAGCGAACGAAGAAGGTAGTAGTCGCTTTCCCCACAGTCTGGGTTGTTAGATGGGTGAGTTGGACGCTCCCAGCCAAGGTCTTCGAATTTTTGAACACCCGTTTCGCAACGTGTCTTCTGGCGTTATCCTGCTGAAGGATAATGCCATTCCTGAAGAGCTGTAGAAACCGATTCTGGAGCAGTTCATCTTGCATGCGGTCACACTGAGAATAGTAGACTTCGGTATGAATGCTTGAACCGCTCTGGTTGAGTTTGCAGAAGATAACATCTCCCCGACACCATCAAACGGAGAGCATCATCTTGTTCTGGTGGGATTATGCTTAAACGTTGGCAGCGGCTTCTATTTTGCTCTAAGCCACTGAATGGAACACTGACGACCATCCAGTGGAATCCACTTCTCATCACAAGTTACCAGTCGATGGAGAAGTGGCTCCTGCTTGTGACGATCCAACAATTCTTTCGCGGCATCCACACGCTTCTTCCTTTGCGATAGGGTCAAGTCGTGAGGCATTCATTTACCGAGCTTCACAGAAAAGCGAACGCAGTGCAGAATCTTCTTGATAAAGACATGCGAGCACATAAAGTCGAGTGCCAAAATACGCGTTGTCAAGCTCGGATTTCCTTCGATGGCGCTAATTACAGTACGAATCAAGAGCAATCGGTCGTCCGGTGCATCGCTTCTTCAGTTTCAACGATGCCCTCACAGAATCCCTTGAACCTCTTGAAACTGTCAATCGTGGGACAACCTCATCTCCTACAACTGCACATATGTTCAGTCTGGCTTCAGTTGCAGAGTGGCCAATCTAGTGCTCATAAAGAAGGCGTTCGCGAAAAGTTACTCCGTGTCCTTTCATTTGGGCCTAAGAAATTTTCCAGTAAGTCGGAATGCCAGGACAGCAAAAGCAGTTTCGAGAAGTACAGATTTATTAGTTTTAAACAGTAAAAAAAGCAAGAGAATTTATGCACAAATAACGTGATAATCTCTGCTAAAAAGTGACTACGAATTAGTCCACGAATATAGTTGCCAACCTATTAGAATGCGTGGCGCATTCCAAAGGCGATTGAGTAACGCTATTCTTTATTCTTTCATTCTTATCCTTATGTTGTCTGAGATGCCTCTCACAGCTATCTTAAAGACTTATCACGTCCTGAAAAAGTTTAGTTTTTTTGTTGTGAATGCGGAGTATTCTCCATTTATCCATGACATTTTGTTGTCTCACGACTGTCTTACACGGCCGTAATAAATTATTATTGTTGTTACCCCTCAGACAGCTCTGGTACCATTTTATCGACCTAAGAAAGTTGGAAGGTTTGATTGGTGTTGATGGGAAATTCGAATAAGAACCTGGAATCGAATGCACACTATAGCCGGCGTGCCTCCTCCGATTGCGCTACCACGCATCAGATCAGTAGGTTAGTATGTGATGCCTATTAGGTTATGATTTTTGCATGTCTGTTGTCAGATTTTTTGTCTTCAGAGAGCTGAGGAATAAAAAATGCACTTTTAATTGCTATTGCGCTTGGGGTCACATCTCCATATTCAGGTTTAGGTTGCATAGGAGGGAAATCGAAGCAAAATTGTGGTTTAAGCCAGCCCCTGCAAAAAATGAAATAGATTTCATTGGGAAGTCAAATGTTCAAGCCTCGAGTGTAATGGCTGCAATATAACGCTTCACATACGCAAATGCGCACAATACGCCTCAATTTACGCCATCATCTAAATTCACCAGCAGGTGACCGCCAGGAGTTTCAGAGTCATCCTTGACAAAACTGTGCTCCATCGTCCTATATAAGCGTCGAACTTTTCTGCTAAAATCGCTTTCCCAGAGGGGATTCCATCTTCGCCTCGTGAAGTGCTGGGGGAGGAGAAAAGGAGTATGTAATAGACGTCTTTCTATCAAGAACGGAAGGAATTAACGTTAGAACCTGAACAGGTCCACGAATTCCCAGCTGCTCGTGAATGGGCTCGTTCGAAGACGTCAAATGTGAACACATGGTGGTGGAGGGTTCATGAGGATATTAGTAGTCATCAGCTGGCATCCGATTATGCGACGGAAGAGGAAGGAGAAGCAATCAGCGCCTGCTAATAGCCAGCCGTAGTTAGAGGAGCGGCGGCGCGAAGGAACATGCTCCGACGCGTATGAGACCACCATAATTCAGTAAGCCCAAGGATTACGAGAGCCACTGGATGATGTTATGCGAGAAGCTAGTGACTCAAGAACTGAAAGAACAGGAAATTGAATGGGTAAAGGTAAAGATCGGCACTGATGAATGGCTTCGTGGGATGCGCCACGCATTCTACTTCTAGGAACATCATCGGAGGAACTCCAACGTGTATTTGACCTGAACAATATACATTGGATCCGATCAAAGTCTTTGGATAACTGGATAATTCGGATTACTGCGTTTTTGCGGACCCCGGATTTTTGGACGATTGGGATCGGAATATCCTAATCGGATATCCGAAAATGATTCATTCGGATCCAATATATACTGGACAATAACCTGCGGTGGCCAGACGATAGCGGTCGGCTTTTCAGATCAAGACTAGCACCAAATCACCAACGTCGAAGAAAAGAAGGATTGGTTAGCCTGAGCGGAACCCGAACCGTGAATCGATTCGAGGTGCACGAGTCAGCCGTTGTCTTCTCCGACTGCGCTATATACGCCCACAAAATGTGAAACAGTGAGTATTTACAGAATTTTCAGCAGCAGCCACCTGTATTATCTGTTGTCCCACCGTTGGCTGATTTGCCGTGATTCGCCAGCATTGTCCCAATTCGCCTGCGCGATGTGCCAAAACAGCTCAGTCAAAACTCGTCGCTCTTTGGACACGAACAGCATCGTATCACAAAGTGTAATAGACATCCATGGATCGAACTGGAGTTGAATGACCAGACGATGAGCAGGTCAGCTTTTCAGATCAAGACTGGCTCCAAATCACCAACGTCTAAGAAAAGAAAGATTGGTTAGCCTGAGCGAAACCCGAACCGTGAATCGATTCGAGGTGCACGAGTCGGTCAGTGTCTTCGCCGACTGCGCTACATACGTCTACAAAAAGTGAAACAATGAGCATTTACAGAATTTTTCAGCACTTGTTTTCATTGAAGGACGTGTTGCCAAACTCAATAGGCTGGTGCAGAACGCTTCCAAGAAGGAGAGCCTCCAAACTAACGGTAAGTTTTTGTGAAAGCGTGAGCGCGAAGTTCATCACGCCCTGCTGCCCTCACCGAGTGATCGGTTTGCGCAATGGGTAACGGTGTCGCTTCTCGGTCGTACCGAGTCGGTTTTCTGGTTCGGTCTCTCGTGTCGCCAAAGTTTTTGCACGATCACAGGGGTCAATTTATACACGATTAATGGTAAGTAAATGTAGCCCTTTTTTGCTTTCATTCCAGTCACCTTTCAACGGATCGTTTTTGCTCTATATCATATCAACAACGATACCGTAAATGCATACAAACACATATACTTCACGGAATAGGTCATGAAATTGATTTGATACCGGTAAATACTTAACACTTACTAAAAGCAATAAGCGTGTATAAATTGACTCCTGTGATCACGCAAGCATACAATAATAACGATCCGATATGTGCAAAAACTACGGCGACAACGAGGGTCGAACCATAGGACCCTCTCGGTGTGACCGAGAGGCGAAATTGCTATCTATTACGCCAGCCGACCACATTCGGTTGGGTGTCAGCAAGGAGGGATGAAATTCGCGCCACTTAGTTCCTTATTTTTCCAGTGACATTATTGCAATGATGATAGCTCTGCTGTTTCAACGTTCGTCTTCTGGTGTTCATAGTGTTCTGACCTAAATAGATTTGTTTTCTTCTAGAGCGTTCACGAAGAAGTTCGACAAAGGGGTTGGCCTTCGTCTTGTTGCTGTTCTGACGACCAGCGGAATCCAGCCAATTATGATCTAATTATGTCTCTAATTCTGGCTTGATTATGGTCTCTTTAATGTGTCAGTGATAGCGTTACTTAATGACCCATCTATTTTTTGACAACAGCATCTCTGGTCCTGATACTCGACGAAGCTTGGAATGGTGAATGACTTCTTGAGAGTATGTGCTTTGAACATCCTTCTCTAGACTCCTTGCTGCGTAGTATATTTGACGCTGTTTCTAAGGATGTTAAATGGACAGTATCTATTTTAAACCAAAAAATTTCACGCAAAAATAAGCCTATAAAGCTAAACTAAGAAATACACTTTGTAAGAAAAGCAAAATAATTTTTCATTTTGAGAAAATTTGCACGAAAAACAGCTCTACTCCTATGTATCAAGAACAAATGCGCCCTCTTCGAAAATGAGCATAGAATATTCCTGTTTCTTCAGCGCAGACACCTTTCTTTGTGTATTCTAAAGCGCTTTCTTACAATTTTTTTGTGTGAAGGGACTACGTCGCGCATTTGACCAGAATATCGTTATGCTTATTTGATTGATTGTGTAAATTAGGCTTACGCGAGGAATGGTGATGTATGTATATCTGCATGTATGCATGCATGTATGTATATCTGTATGTACGGTGATGTATGTATATCTTTATTGCAGTTGCTTTTGTTGTTTCTAGATTGATATGCACATAAATAGAATTTATACTATCACTCCAAAAGGTATGCATTATATACATAGAACGAGTTCGCGGCGCAACCTGCACACATAACACATGAATTTGCTGTTCGCACGATAGACCGTTAATCGTGGAAAAAAATCAACGGGTGATTACTATCGATTGGTATTGTTTATTTTTTGTAAATTTTCCACAACCTTCCACAAGCTACAAGAAGTAAACATTATCGATTGTTAATGACCATTTATTGCTTTTATTGATTTTATCTGACAGATAGATAGATAAAGAGGCGCGCGTAGCGCAGTCGGAGGAGGCGCGACTGTCGCGTGCATCCGATACCAGGTTCCTGGTTTGGATTTTCCACCCAGGCCAACCAAGCCTTCCATCCCATCGGGGTCGGTGAATTGGTACCAGACTTGTCTGGGAAGGAAAAAGCGCTGACTTGTTCATCGGCTGGCCACCGCAAGTCATTGTGTGGTCAAATACGCATTCAAAATCACCTCCATAACATCCCGTAGAAATAGAATGCGTGGCGCATCCCTTAAAGGGATTGAGTAACGCCGTCCTTTATCCTTTATCCTTATCCTTATTGATTTTATCTAGGATTGACTTCTTACCGCGCGAACAGCAAGTTCACTGTTCTCTGGCACGTCAGATCAAGCCTAAAAATGTTGTTTGTGGTTAAACGATACGAAATTTGTGTGTATTCAAAAAGTGTAGTTATGCACGGTGTCGATTTACACTTATTTATTTATACTTCATTTAATTTAATGTTTTTTATATTTATTTAAAAGATACGCCTCACTTGGGTGGAAAAAATTCTGAATATTTTACTTCATAAGGTGTCCGGTTTAAGCGACAGGTGTCCAGATTAACGTTACGACAAGTACCCAGATTAACGTTAAAGTGATATATGTGGCTAAAGTACATATTGTATTCAGAGGCGTTTGGGCTGTCGAGCGTGATTAGTGTGTCAGAAGCTCTTCTTCTTACACGATTCTTGTCTTCGTAAGGCTCATTTGTAGTCCGACATCATCATGCGCCTTCTCGATGTCGGCAAGCACTGTCATCAGATGACTTAATAAATTAGAGGATTTGTTGTTAAAAGAAGGCAATAGGCTATAATTTACTCAAAATTGAAGGCTTTTTAGATTACTGTAGCTGTCGGAACAAAACCAGTGCAACCATACATACACGAGCTTTGCTGAAGAATGCCCACACACACTTCCGCATTCCTATGTAGCGTGTAGGTTGCAATAGATGCACGTCTTCAACATCTACATAAAGGATAAAAGGATAAAGAACGGCGTTACTCAATCTCTTTTGGGATGCGCCACGCATTCTACTTTTACGGGATGTCGTGGAGGCGATTTGAATGCGTATTTGGCCATGCAGTGGCTTGCGGTGGCCACCCGATGTACAAGTCAGTGCTTTGTCCTTCCCAGACAAGTCTGGTACCAATTTACCGACCCCGGAGGGATGAAAGGCTTGGTTGTCCTGGGCGGGAAATCCGAACCAGGTACATGGTATCGGGTGCAGGCGAAAGTTGGCGCCTCCTCCGACCGCGCTTCACGCTCCCATAACATCCACATATGAATCTATATTTGGGTATTACTATGGCCGACATTATTATTATTTTTAATATAATTAATTATTCAAATTCCAAATTCGGATGGGATGGGTTTCTAGCACTAAAGAAGACATTCTTCGACTACATGGACGCTTGATAGTTGAGCCAAGCATAATTTCATTTTGCACTTCTGATGAGTGCAAGTGAAAACGCTGACTGAATCCTCCACCGAGCTTATGATTCGGTCCAGAGCTTCATTAGCTGCGTTAGGGAGCAGAGAAATCTGCGGATAGAGTTGCACTGGGCATCCTACTATTTATAAAAGAGCTAATCCCTCATTCTGTCCGTCTGTCCGTCCGTCTGCGCAAAATTAATTGGGGCGCAAAGGCTTTCACAACTACTAGTTGGTCGGTGTCATTGATTCCTTGTGAGGGTTAACCGTTTAAGATGGGCTCCAAGCGATTACGATGCTCCGTGGAATCGATTTCACAGCATGCAAACAGTATCGATCACAATATCGATCAACAGTATCTATTAGACAGCATATTTGCTGCGCAGTATACTATCTCTGGAGGAGTACGTAGCTCAAACGGAGGAGGCGCCGGCTGTCGCGTGCACCGGGTTCCGAATTCCGTGCAGGCCAACCAATCCTTCCGTTCCTCCGAGAACGGTGAAATGGTGCTAGACCTTTCTGGGAAGGATAAAGAAATAGCTAGTCTATCGGCTGGCCATCGGTAGACGCCAAATACGTGTTTAGTTTATTCCCACTATACAGTGTACGTCAGAAGTTCTTGGACTCTTCTGTTTCAGGTTCTTTATATAGAATGATGCGCTTCGCTCAACCAAACCTTTATGTTGTATTCTTCTACTCTTTCCCTAACATATACAAATTTTAATGTCTGATTGTTCTTATGTTCAAGATGGCTGATGCAATAAGTTTGCGCACTGCCATGGAGAAACCGAAGGAGTGCCTGCTGCGGACATCGTTAGAAGTCTTGGTAATGCGAAAAGCACGGTCTATAGCAACCTGAATCGACTAAAGGATGGAGGATAGACTGAGATTGGGTAGGCCGAAGACCGCTTCTACCTCCGAGGTCTTCAAGAGTATTCGACAGAAGATTCGCCGCAACTCACGATGGTTTATAAGAGAGAGCTTGCTCATGACGAAGGAATATCCGAGTGTACCATCCGTCGAATTGTGAAAATGAAGCTCGGAATGCATCCTTACAAAATTCAGAAGGCGCAGCAATTGACGGATTCTATGAAGACAGCAAGGCTAGAAAGATGCAGAGCGCCCCTGAAACGCTTTGGTTCGGCACGCCACCGACGGATTCTTTTCACTGACGACTCCATCTTCACTACCGAACAATTTGTCAACCGTCAAACAGAATTTTTGGCAAGCACATAGAAGAAACCAATCGAAATGGAAAAGTTGCACAGACGTCAGGATATCCAAAGTCTGTAATGGTTTTTGCAGGGATAGCAGCAGATGGGAAAACACCGCTGATTTTTGTGGAAAACGGCATCAAAATCAACAGCCAAAACTACCTAGAGAACATCCTGAAGAAAAGGATCCTTCCTTGGGCATCTCTGCATTTTAGAAAAGGCGACTGGACTTATCAACAAGATTCTGATCCCGCTCACAAGGCTAAAGTGGTACAGAAGTGGTGCGCCGGCAATTTTCCGGATTTCATCTCAGCCGAAGAGTGGTCCCTGCACAGCCCGGACCTCATTCCAATGGACAACACAATCTGGTCCATATTGAAGCGCAAGGCCTGTGCAACACCCCACAAGGACACTGCTTCTCTTCAACGAGCCCTGAAGAAAGCCTGGTAGGAGATTGACGAAGACACCCTGCATGCCGCCGTGGATGCGTCCCCCAAGCGACTGAAGGCGTGTATTCGCGCTAAAGGAGGCCATTTCGAAATTCAACTTCTTCTATACATGTGCCTGGTCAGTAGTAATAAATTTTATGAATTTCATCTGATTTGCTTTAAAACAGCCGTTTTGGCGGTTAATTACATGTATGTGTCCAAGAGCTTTTGACGCACCCTGTATCTCTCAGAAGTTGAATGTGTGCCGTATCCCAGGAGGACTTGAACAACGGCGATCTTTATTCTTTATACCTTCCTCTTCAAGAGATCTGTGGATGACTTGAAAGGACGCGGAACTAAGATTAAGCGGATCTGTTGCAAAGCCTACTCGGCGCTTTCGGAATGACTTTGTTGGAGAACCTATTCGCCGGTCGTCATGGGAACGACGGAAGGGGCGTCAACTGCTCCTCATTGTCATCTTTTTCCTACTCTACTTCGTAACAATGTATGAAACACTCCTCGAATAGTCCATTCGCGTTTCGTCACAGAACGTGTTCTCAGATTGGGTCGCTTTAAGCACATCACTCGTTATTGTGGCTTCTGGAAAGTTTAATTGCTGTAGTGCTGCTGACCTAATAACAAGAGTTGATGTCGACACTTAAGTGCTATTACTTGCAAATTCCTAGAGGAATAAGGGACATTTGGCGGCATTTAGCAGATCTGTGCAATACACGTAGAAACTGAAAGTTCTCACGCAAAAGAAAAAGTCAAAAAATTGTTAAAATTTGAAATTTTCCCCGTTACACTCCAATTATTCTTTACAAGTGCTCCGTCACGCCTATCATCGTGCCTCGCACTTGCGCACTTCGCACGATGTTGCAGGATAACTAAGCTAAGGACAACACATCAAGTTAGCTGCTCTACTTGTACAGCTTTTTTCCCTACCTAGGAGTACAAAAGGCTCACAGTACGTACCGTATCTAGTATGATCTATCTTTGGTTCCTCACTACTGGTCCTCCCTTAGTGAAACGGTCTCCCGTTACTGGTACTGGTCCCCTCAGTAATCCCCCTTAGCGGACGACGTCTTCGACACGTGTTCTGAATCCCTGGCACGTAGAAGACGTCAGTGTGACATCCACAAAAAATCGATAGTTTGATCAATATCGATTGTTTGCGATCGTTACTTCAAAAACGAGATTTAGATTCGTGTTGAACGACCTCGACTGCTCCCAGGGCTGAAGTTTCCAAGCAGGTAGAAGACGTCTGGGTATTTTCCCTTATTTCCCCACACCGTAATTTGATCAATATCGATTGATGGCGGTCGATACTTCAAAATCAAACTTCCGATTCGTGTTCAGCGACCCCGATTGCTCCCGGGACAAAGTTCCCAGGCAGGGAGAAGACGTCTGGGTATTTTTCGCGATTTTCGTGTCGTAATTTCCCGCCCCCATTTTCCACACCGATTTTCCCCCCGCTAATTTCTGCTGCGGCGCCGATCGATAGGATGACTCATCGCATAACGCGTTATTATAGAGTATGAATTATTTATGAGGGCTGAAAAACTTAAGAAACCAGTGCGGCTTTAAACAAAAGCTAACGGCCCGGTACGGTACTGTGTGTAAGAGCTAAGGAATCTATCTTAATCGGTGGGGTCATATAGTGATTTGTGTCTTCAATTTCTTGCTCAATTCCCTACGAGAGCTGCGAGGGCCTTCCTTTAAATTTAGGGAATATGGTTGTGTGGCATGGGGTAACGTCTGCAACTGACACTTTACGTTTACCCCGCCCAATGAGGAGGGTAAGGTTAAAAATAGTTTTAATTCATTTTCCATGTTACCATTACATACACGACGGTTTCACCTACCGACCACTTTGTTAGATCGGACCGTAAGTTTCTGCTGCTTTCTTCTGATTGTGAATCAAGTAGCCATAACTTAGGGCTTATTATAGTTGTGCTCTCCAAAAAATTTCGAATAACCGACTATGTTCGAATACCGACGATTTTCGAGCATTAGAGTTCAAATAACATTTGAAAATCGCGTTTTCTCGAGCATTCGAATTCGATTTCATTCAAAAACCGCGTTTGAAAATTGAAATTCGTCGCATAAAATTCACTGATACGCAGGTGGTAGGAATATTCGAATTCGAATAGAATAATAATCTCGAGCATTCGAATTCGATTTCATTCAAAAATCGCATTTTTTCGCACGTTTGAATACGAATATTCGAATTCGAATAGAATAATTCGAATTCGAGTGCTCGAATTTTCATTCGGGCACAACTATGGGGCTTATGTAGGATGGTAAAGCGCAACTGTGGACGGGTCAATTCCAACACCAGTAGCGGTAAATTGCAGATGAACTTGCGGAGAAGTGGAAGGAAAAATTGAAATTCGTCGCATAAAATTCACTGATACGCAGGTGGTAGGATTTTCGTCTACTGGCAACCGGCTTTCCCCGGTCATTCTCGCAGAATTTTAATCGGTGCGGTTTACTGAGCTTTTCTATAATGGCCTTTTCATAATCCGCGATGTGAGCGACAGTAGCGACTTGTCGCGCGAGGCGCGATTACATATCGATTTTTGTCGGGAGATCACTAGGAGTTAATCGATTCGCATGCTAACCAAGAGCGACTCAGTCGCTCCTTTGTTCCTATTGCAGACTACGGGCAATGACCGTACGAATATAAGTAGACATCGTCCTGGTGTTCTAAACATTTCTGGACATTTTCTTCGAGTTCACGCGCTCCTAAACTAACTAAATGGTCCTGGTTTTACTGCACTACACTCATAGAGAAAAAAAGCCTTAAAGAAAAAAAAATTGACAAAAAATTGCACCGGGATTCCGTCGGTTATTACAAGAAATAGGGTCTATAATCCGCCTACACTTGCGCGCCGTAGAAAAAAGTATAATCTTGTCATGGTTTATAAGATGATAGCTGGTGTGTTAGGCATTTTGGTCCAAGATTTTATTCCGTTTTTTCTTCTAACATGAGAGGTGGCCAGTGGAAGACAGGAATTCTAGGGCAAGAAGTTAAAAAAAGTCGCGCATTACTCTAGCTTTTATAGAAAAACATTCTACCTAGCACTTTAGGTTAGTGCAAAAGACTTGTTTACAGCCATCTCAAGGACTCTTCTTAGTTTATTCCCCTATGAGGACTTCAAATTGTTTTGTTGATTGATGTTTTAAATGCACTTTATTAACCACACTTGAACTGTTTATCCTTGTAGCTTTCACTGCGCACAAAATAAAATGAAATAAATAAATATATAAATTGGGTCTTCTAACTTCTATTACTTAAATACGATCTTGTTGATCCTGAAACATGTTTCCATCTCTGCTTGCGTTTAGTTTGTGCCTTGTGTCGCGTTGTGAAAGTTGTAGACCTCTAAAATGGCGTTTCATTGCAATCAAAACTCACGCACCCGACCGGACTAGAACCCGCATCCACTGCTTTCCGAGCAGGATGATAGCCCATTAGATCACGTTGATAACACCCATCCGACTCATCCCAATATCACGGGTGACGGCTGATAGGCCGTTGCATCGAAGAAATCGTGGAAGATGCTGTAATGTGCTGTTGTTGATACAGCCAGCACCCTGCAAGGGCAGCGAAAGGTTTGGGTTCGAGTTCCGCCTGGTGCAGTAGTTTTGAACACATATCCTTGCTATAGCTTTCATATATTAGTCCACGACATTGTTCACGGATGGAAAACTCGTCCGATGGGGTCATACTCTTCCCTTGAAGGTATTTCCTTTTAGGGAGACCTAGGATACCATCGCATCGTTTGATTTAAAAAGACTAAAATTAGAATTGTAGTATATTGATGATCTCATGCTAAAATAAATTGTCTTTCAGTGCCAGAAAAAATGCGTATTTTCGGAAAAATGAATGTCTGCTAACGAATCGGCTGCGAAGAGCCGTTGAGAGTCAACGACCTGATGGGCATATGTGGTTCCTGTTTACGGCTGTTGCTCGACGCGGAATCTGACGTGAAAATTCATGGTGAGTATTATCTCTAATTAGTTTACTTTATTGTTCATTTTTGACATTAAAATTGAATCAGAATTTCACGAATCTGGCATCAGTTTTTGACTTGCTTAACGTGAAAGTCAAAAATTCTCGCCCCTCCACTTTCAAAGAGCTCGATGAACGTAGATGACATTTGTTGCCGTGTTTTTGTTTAAAAATGTGTTGGAAATGGAAATAAAGGATTCCACTGACGATAAATCTCAGGGTGCAAAAAAAAAACGGTGCAAGAGGAAAACGAACCCACGACCTTGTTCCTGTGAAGCTACAACGCTACCACTACGCCAACCGACCACATTGGGCTGGGTGGAAGCAGGGCGTCATGAATGTCGCGCTCCACACGTTCACAAGCTTTTTTTTCGACCACAGGTAGGGATTCCGAAAAAAGTAATTGTGTATTTGGACTCCCCACACGGGATATTACATTCTGTAACAACTGCAGAGCAAAAGCTCACCGCCAGCCTGAAAGGCTCTCCTCGTTAGGCTATCTTAGAAAAACGTTCAATTTGATTTGGAAAGTGTCCAATTCGGCGTGAAAATAGGATATTTAGTCGAGCTCTCCATGGTGTAAATGCTCGAACATCCGATTCTCTTTTGCAATCGAAAGTTTTTCAAAACGCTGGGATAGGAAAATTTGTTGGAAGGATGTGTAGTTGCGATCAAACTCCTTCACCAGGCGGGACTCGAACCCTCATCTTCTGCATTCAGCGAAGCTACGCGTTACACCACCAGCGCTGTTTAACCTCAGCTCTTCGATATCGCTCTAGTGCAAGGATCTATCAGCACTCGCCCATGATATTGAGATGAGTAGGCAATGAAATGGAGCGGCTGCTATGGAAGATAGAAGCTGTTAAAGAAGCTGCCTTCAAGAGGAATGCACCATTGTGCTCGAGAAAAACTATTGAAGCAACGTTATCATTTTCACCTTAATTCGGACACTTTTTACGCAAGTTGGATGCGTTTGCAATTGAACTGATCATCGTTGAAAACGAGCGCCTTCCAGATTAAACAATAGACTATCGATGTGGTTAGAATAGCCTTTTGTCCAAGGAAAAGTAAGTATAACTTTGTTTAGAATTTATTAGCTCGCCTGTTCCAAAAGTGAGCACACTTTTTGAAAATTCATTAGATTTTTAATTAATGAACCATAATGGTCTAGAGTTTGGGCGCGTGGAGCGCAGTCGGGGGAGGCGTCGGCTGCCGCATGCACCCGATACCAGATTCCTGGTTCGGATTTCCCGCCCAGGCTAACCAAGCCTTCCATCCCTCCGGGGTCGGTGAATTGGTACCAGACTTGTCTGCGAAGGATAAAGCGCTGACTTGTTGATCGGCTGGCCACCGCAAGTCATTGTATGGCCAAATATGCATTCAACTTGCCTCCACGACATTCCGTAGAAGTAGAATGCGTGGCGCATCCTAAAAGGGATTGAATAACGCTGTTCTTTATCCTTTTTTTTAAATAGATCTAGAGTTTATTCTAAAGTGCGAAAAGGAAGCGGTTTCTAGCGTATTGAAGGAGAATATCGAGCCATGCATTAGCCTAGCTCATCGCGAATATCATCTGATGTATGTCGAAAATCCTGCCTACCTTGTGTCAGCAATACAACAAAAACATTTGTAGAAAAACACATACCTTCACTTAACAGCTTCAAGTATGCATTGATTACGGTAGCAATCAAATGAAAATGGCGCCGAGTTGGACAAGTGCGTGGTGCAATCAATTTTCAGTGAAATTAAAAGTTTAAAAAACAGAAATTAAAAAATACTGCTTTTGAATTTGAATAGATGCTTTTGCACTTTAACTCAAGCGTTGTGAGTGAACTTGAAATTTTTGGAGAAATTTATACTACATTTTATTCGAACTCAAAATTAGACTAGCTTTTGGAGAGCCTCTATATTTCAACGTGGAAGGCGCCCGTTTTGATATGGCCGATGTACAATTTGATTTGAAAAATGTAAGACTTGCTCAGAAGAATATCCATTTTGATTTCAAAAACGTTTAATTAGATAAAAAAAGGTTATGTCTGGCGTAGAATAGAGTAAGGAAGTAGCAGTTGAACCAGGATGGGAATCCTGGTTCAACTGCTACATACTTCTTTGTAGCGTAAAGGAATGTGTATCCGGTGACTACGAATATATCGAGTAGAGGAAATACTCCATTTCACCGTGTAGAATACAGTCCCTTTAAGTTTCCGAGTTTGCTAAGCACTTCCTACCTCATCGAAGCGGGCATTCCAGGACAATTACGATTTTGTGATCCATTTTCGAAAGGTAGCCGATTAAAGCGGATTGTTAAAAGGCAGCATATGTGTAGTTTTGCCATTAATGACCAAGCCATAATGCTCGTGTAATGTATTCCTCTCTGAGGCTGACCATTGGAACTGACGATGAAAACCTTCTGTTCCGCTCGTTGCCGTCTAATTTTGCGACTAATTGGTTTCAATTTGTGATTGTGCTCTTGTTGCCATCTACAGTAACAACTCCGTGGGGAGTGTTTTGTTTCTGACTTAATTGTCCTGCCACACTAAACCAATTACACACAGCATATCAAACATCAAAAATGTTGTTTTCAAAAGCCAGAACGAGCAAAACTGCGTCTCCAACATATGTGGCTTATAACCCACCCACAGGGCGCGTGAAGAGCAGTCGGAGGAGGTACCGTCTGTCACGTGCACCCGATACCAGGTTCCTGGTTCGGATTTTCGGCTCAGGCTAACCAAGCCTTCCATCCCTCCAGGGTCGGGGAATCAGTAGCAGACTTCTCTTGGAAGGATGAAGCGCTGAATTGTTCATCAGCTAGACACCGCAAGTGATTGTAGGGCCAAATGCGCAATCAAATCGCCTCTACAACATTTCGTAGAGATAGAACGCGTGGCGCATCCCAAGATGGGTTTAACGAAGTCCTTAATCCTTTTCCTTTAACCTACTCACTTCTCCCTTTCTCATGCGCATTCTAGAGATTTTCGCGCTTATGTGATGGAGTCATGTAATCATTTGTGCATGTGTAGTACTAGATTTCTAGATTCAATCAATATAGGGGAACAGTGCATAGAAAGAGATCAAGATACAATCTGAGACTATTTTTGGTTAACACTACGGATCGGCAGATAAGTGCACGAGCAGCAGATTTGGTTAAGCGAAGGAATTCCGGGATGGGGCTCAGCTGGGCTGCATACTCATCATACTCGAGTGATGCCCACCTGAACCCGTCAAATCTCTGCGAAAATTGAAAACACGATCAAAAAATCGATAATACCAACAGATATTGATCTCTTGATTAGGACTTTTCGCCGGCTAAGATTGACCACCTTTAGGAATTGGTATCGCTTATTTTATACTATAGCACAGTGTAAGTTCCTCAAAATGATTGCCGTGAGGGTTGTCCACCTCCACTCCATTCGTGCGACTCTCACTCTGAAATGTCTATAGTTCTGCTCAAAAAAATAATATAAGGATAAGGATAAAGGACGGCGTTAATCAATCCCTTCTGGGATGCGCCACGCATTCTACTTCTACTGGATGTCGTGAAGGCTATTTGAATGCGTATTTGGCCATACAATGACTTGCGGTGGCCAGCCGATGAACAAGTCAGCGCTTTATCCTTCCCAGACAAGTCTGGTACCAATTCACCGACCCCGGAGGGATGGAAGGCTTGGTTGGCCTGGGCGGGAAATCCGAACCAGCAACCTGGTATCGAGTGCACGCGACAGTCGCGCCTCCTCCGACTGCGCTACACGCGCCCATAAAAAAAAACACGCGCTCTCTCAAAAAAATATTTTCGAATAATAATTTAATTTCTTCGAAGATCTATTGGAATAGCAAATTATTCGATATGTCCAGATTTTTGAAAAGTCGTTCGAATTCGAACATCAGAAGGGAGCAGTATTCTAATAATATTCGAACATCGAACATTTCAACTTTATTCGATAATCAAATAACTTTATTCGAATATCGAATAGACTTCAAGTCTTCAACCATAAAACCTGATTCGAACAAATTAGTCGACTATCCGAATATTCGAATAAACGATATCGAGCAAATTCGTTCAAGCGTTCGTTCAAAAATTTTCCACATCGAATTTGTTCGTTCATTCATTCTTTTCTCAACAACATAGCTATACTAATCGGCAAATTTAATTAATCGATCAATGATTGTCGTCCGAAGATCATCATATTCGAGTGATTCCCTCCCGAAATGGTCAAATCTCGGCGAGAGTCGATTACAGCAGTCAAAAAATCGATAACGTTTCTTGATGGACTGTCGTTAAATCTAAGCATGTCCTTGGTGCTAGCTCGGAACTTCGAGATGTCGAGCCAAGATTGGTAGCCACGCTTTATTCAGCCGACGCCTTCTTCAGGACATGGAAAAGACAAGCGGGGTTTTAAAGGCCGCTTGATTACGAAATATTTCAAGTCACTGGACCTTCAGGAATCGATAATGCCGATCGATATTTATTCATCGATCGGCACTTCCATCTATTGTGAAGCTCATCTGCCGGCCATCATACTTACATGATTCCCATCCCGATCGATCAAGTCTAGACGAGAACCAATAACACCGATCAAAGCACCAACGATATCGATCGATATTGAACGCTGAATCTAAACTTTCTACGAGCAGTGAGGTCCTTCCGACTACTGCGACGCGCCTTATGAGTCTGAACTTTCCTTGCACGACGCCGTTGACTTGTCTTCTGAATTTGGACGTATGCACGACGCCTGTGACTTGTTTTCTGATAGGGACGCCCATTGTACGACGTTTGTTGCTCGCCTTTCGAGCGGCACGAATTCTAGTACACGTCTTCTGAATGTGTAGCTTCGACGGACGGCGTCCGTGACAGTCTTCTGACTGCCAACGCATTCTGCTCGACGTTTGTGGCACGTCATCTCAATCCAGATGCCCGTTGAACGACATCTGTTGCTCGTCTTTTGAAACTGGAAGCTTATTGCACGACTTCTAAGACACGTCTTCTGAATCTGGAGCTCCACAACACATGTGATGCACTTTTAAAAACGCTCATTGCACGACGTATGTGACAGCCTTACGAGTCTGGATGTTTGTCACATGACCTCTGTTACACGTCTTCTGAATCTGGACACTTGCTGCATGACGTCCGTGAGATTCTTCTGAATCTGGAATCTCGTCGCACGCTCTGTTAGGGATGCTACAACGCATGATGAAACAAGATCTGTACCGTATTCAGGTGCACTTCATCAGTGCACTCACGTGAGCATCTTCTGACTGACGTCGCCACGTCCACGAGTGTGAAGTGTCGTTGCACTTCTTGAATGATACCTCTGATTATGACATTCTTGCGCACACGCGTGGTAATTGTTCATGTGCAGCTTGACTGCGTAGTTAGCGTAACGTCTTCTGCTTGTTAGCCCCATTCTGGTGAACTTGAGATTCAGTGGAGTAAGTGAAGCGAAAAACCTACGAACTCATTTTTTCCTCGAGAAGCGTTGAATGCTGCTTGCCTCATTAAGAGGAACCTGAAGCATACATTTATTTTCGGAAATTAGAATGTTCAATGAAGTTGTAGAAGAAATTGTAGAAGAGTAAACGTTTCTTGCTTCTAATCTTTCCAGAAACCAAAAGCCATATTGTAAATATTTGACAGTATTTCTGCTTCGCAATTTTTAAGACACGACTTTATCCAAAGAACGTTGGACACAAACTCGGGCGGAAATGTAGATCACGAATATCGCTAAAGTAAAGATAGAATAGCGACTGTCATGTCGTCTGTCGAAGCCGTCAGAAGCCCGTACTACAGTAATGATTCCCGGTCCTTGTCGCGCAAGTGAACAGCATTATAGGGCGGTAGCCAGCCAATCATGACCGAGCGGAGCATTGACTCAACACATGTCGGCCAATCAGGGTATGGATCGTCCATTCCCTCTTTCAGTAGCGTGCATATTCGATAAGACCTGATTGGCCGGCGCATTCCCACCCCACCCAATGCTGCCCACATCCGCGACCCGAACCCGTTTTCATTGACCACGTGCACATATGGGGTTGCCTCTCAGTCTGCTTCACTCGCATCTCTCTATTTAGTATAACAACGATAATAATGAGAAGCAAAGAGAAGGATTCGGCAATGCTTGGCCTCAACGGAAATCGAGGAGAGGTCGAGACAAAAAATACGGTAATCCACAATAGAAACTGGTGAGTAAAGATGGCGAAGTGATGATCAGTGATCTCGCCCAAACTTTCATCTAGCGATTTGTAAACTCTGCGTGAGCCTAGAGCGGCTGGTGTAGAAGATAAAGGTTGTTAGATGGATGAGTAGTTACGATCAAAACTCTTGCGCCAGCCGGGACTCGAACCTGCACCTTCTGCTTTCCGGGCAGCGATGCTACGCCTACTAACTAGACATCCATCTAACAACTTCCATCTTCTATACCCGCCGCTCTATGCTCAAGCAAAGTTTAAAAATTATTTTTTCGAATGCCTTCAACTTAACTGGTTTCATGCTGATATCAACGGCCGGCTCATCCCCATAGCAAGTGAGTGCTGATGGGTGAGCACTTGCTAGAAGGATATCGTGGATGTTTCGTTCGATCAAACAGCGCCGATGGTGTGAGGCGTAGTATCGCTGCCAAGAAAACAGAAGATGCGAGTTCGAGTCCCGCATGGCGCAATAGTTTTAACCGTAACTAGACAACCAGTTAGCAGTTTGCATCCAATGCTGTGAGGGATTCTCCTTATCACAAATATAACATCCATTTCTAAAATTTTGCGCAAATACTGTAGGATACGGTAGACATGGGTGAGTAGAGTGGAGGTGGTGAATATTTCACCAAAACTTTGCATTGAAAGCTATTTGGGCTATTTATCGTAAATACAATATCTCTTTCCAATTCGTGGCTGATTACGGTAGATTACTGTAGGTATGGGTGAGTAAAGAGTGCTCTCACCAGGCAGCGAGGGAGTGTGTAAATCGAAATTTTGGACTTTTCGTGGTGGTTTTCGCGCACCGGCGCCATTTCAAAACCCATTCGGGCCGTTTTTAACGTTTAAAAAAATCTTTTAAAAATGTGTTGTTCCGGGCAGGTGGGATGTGGAATTGGGAAGCAGGATAAAAGGGTGTTAGGATTTGACAGAATGGGCATATTACTAGCGAGGAAGACACTCAATAATAATGTGTTCTGTGCTCATTTGGGCAGGGAAAGGCACTCTAGGGTGTGGCTCGAGTGACGCGCTTGTGTTAAAATTGTCCACAACCTCAAGTTCCTTCTCAAGGAGAAGTATGAAGGCAAACTAAACTCCAACAATGTTGTATTAAGAAGGAACTTCGAGGTGTCACAAATGAGTGTCACAAATAAACATTCAATTTTATTCTGGTCAATTGCAGGATTGAGGTAAAACGGTAAGCGGTTTCGTATTGCTCACATGAAAGTCTAATTAACTGTATATATTTTTTGCTATTTGTCCAGCCCCTCTATTGCCGTATTGTGCTCAGTAACGCTAGTGTTCTAACCGATCCTTGATCTTCAGTAATCGAACCGACATCGATTGGAGGAGAGCATTCAACTGTTCATCACGTTGGACAGCCGCAGCATCCGGAGCACCGCTCGGCTCCGACACTCCAGGTCAGTTGGAGCGCCCTACGAATCCATGAATCCTTTCGGCGAATCCTTTAAAGAAGTCCATTTTTCAGGTGCCTGACATGCACCGAGCACAACGGGACCTTTCTCCGTGACAGCGCGGTGATGCCTTTCGATACTCGGTCGAGCACATAGTGTGGAGCAATCCCAATGGGGGGGGGGGGGGGGGGGAGGTACGCCTTATACGCACATTTAAATAATAGTTGAAATGGAAACACACGCAACATATTGCACAACGATATTTACCCTTATATTTTCCGGTTTTCATCATTGCTTTAATGGGTACCCAAAGCTGCATTTTTAGATCGGGGATGAGTGCACGGTTAAGTGAAACAAAACCTGCAACAAATTCGATGTACCATTTTCAGTTGAAATTCAACATTTTTCAAAGCAAATTCAATATTGTTCAAAACAAATTCAACGAGGTTCCATTCAAATTCAACGACTTCCGTTACGAAGTCGACGTAGGAACGTTGAAATTGTTTTGAAAAACGTTTAATTTGTTCTGATAAACGTTGAAATTGTTCCGAAAACGTTGAATTTGTTCTGAAAAACGTTGAATTTAACTTGAAAACCCTTCAATTTTAACTTAAAATGCTATGTATATTCATGAAGCTTTAAATGATATGAGCATTATAGGGCGGTAGCCAGCCAATCATGAGCGAGCGGAGCATTGACTCAACACATATCGGCCAATCAGGGTACGGATCATGCTGCCTGCTCTCAGTAGCGTGCACATTCGATAAGACCTGATTGGTCTGCTGTGCTGGCCTCATTTCCACCCCCCCCCCCCTTCAATGCTGCCCACATTCGCGACCCGAACCCATTTTAATCTTAAATGTATATAACACTGAACTCATTTACGGAGTCCTAGCAGTGGAGGGGTAGGTCTTCCCCTAGACTTAGAAACCCCTTAGACTTGGTAATTATTCAAATGCCCTTAGATTTAGAAATTATATAAATCTGTGTATAAGGTGAACCCCGGACAGGGATTGCACCCATATTGTTTCCTGACAGTTGTGCAGTTTAATGCTTGTACAGACTGCCACATTGCCGATGCTATATACGATGTGAATCATGTAGCTAACTCGAGTGATTTGTTTTCGCTCTTCTTTTTCTTGTTTGTCGTTGTTACCTTCACGCGGAATGGTTTCCTCATGTGTCAAACGGAAAACTATTAAGGGTACTTTCCGGGGTGACGGCGATCGTCGCCGTGGGTCACGTTCATTAGCCAATCATGTTTTATCGCAACACCTCTCTCTGAAATTGTCTGACGGCTGAGTAGCTTGCATAGCTTCTGATACTTCCACTTGAAAAAATTTGTTACTGAACGATCTCCAAACACCGTTTCCTCTTCATCCTTGCTCGGATCGAATTTTTCTGTGAATAACTAAATGTATTTTTGTCGTTTCTATTCACGCATGGTTATTTTACTGTTTTGCATATGTATATGGTACTTTCCTGGATGATGTTCAGCGTCGTTGTGGGGCTACACTTTTCGACCAATCACAGGAGAGTGGCTTCCTGCTCTTCTTCGACAGTGGGAGTAGATCAAGGAAACGAACTCTGTGATTGGTCGCAGCTATCTGCAATCCTTTCCCGGCCATTGGCGGCGCTTATTCATCTTCCCGGAAAGTATCCTAGTACGTGTTCACAGGCGCTTTGTACATGATGTTTTCATTGATGACTTCTGCGGCGTACATTATGTGTCGACTGCTATCAACAAAGACCTCAACATGGCTTTTTCAGTGTCTACAATATCGAGCTGCATTATCCATCAGTACAGGATACAAACCAGTACACCAGAAATTCTTTTTAAAAAACTCATTTTATGGGAATCGCTTTGCAGATTTTAACATGTAGCACCCTGTTATTATGGAGGAGTGACTACTTTGAAGCTTTTTGAATGTTTATTTGTTAAGAAAAAGGTGGTTGAATGCTTATGGCTTCGACCACACTGTTATACCATCAGCAGCTCAGAAAACTTTATTTTTTAATCTGCTCAGCTTTGCCTACCGTAAGAAAAAAACATGGTCTAATCACGTTCTGTAAGTTGTCAAATGGCACGCTACGCCTCTCTCTTTAAGAGATTTATTCAATTTCTAACACAAGAAGTGTACAGTAGAGGAACCAGATATCCAGTGCAAAAAGTGGAATAAGCTATTCGCGTTCCATTTATCGAGCTGACGCCAATTTTCTAATTTTACAACAACAACAAAAAACTCGCTACGGCAAAATACAAAAACTCGCTGACAGGCATATATAGGAGACTCGTCAGCTTACCCTCCACTTAGACAATTAGTTTTGAATATTCCTAGAGTTTTTGTTCATTTCCTACTCCTACTACCCTTTGCACTGGGCTGTAATTGTTTTCAGTGTTGACGAAGGTCATTTCGTGGTAACCCACGTATACAAAAATTAAATATCACGACGCAGATGTTTAAGATAAAGGGCAAAGGATAAAGGTTGGCGTCAGAAAATTCGTTGGCGGCATGCGCCACGCTTTCTATTAAATTAGGCAAAAATTTTGCGACGTTCCATTGTTTTAAATGTTCCCGCTTTTCCTTAAGTTTTATAATCCATAAATTAAAAGTGATAAAAGATACCCTCTTACTTTGATACTTTGATGGTCCTTTTGTCACCTGGTGGTCTTCTCAGCGGGAACCACAAGTCTTCCAGACCGCTCGATCTCTGGCTGCTTGCATCCAGTGAGGCAGACTCCGCTCTCTGAAAGATCTTGAGAATGTGTCTGCCCATCGCGTTGGCGGTCGTCCCAGTGGTCTCTTATGGTCTCTCGGGAGCCATTCTGTGACACGGAGACTCCATCTATCGTCCTTTCGTCGAAGCAGGTGTCCGGCCCAGCGATATTTGGACTTCTTCATTACTGCAGCGGGTCTGCTAACTGCGACTTCTCCCGTAGCTCCGAGCTTCGTAGGTCTTCCTTCCATTGCTGACGAAGGCTTGTCCTCAGAAGACATCTCTCCAGTGCACGATGCGTAGTTTGCATCGCTCTGGCGATTGTCTTGTTGTCGGGCCAGGTTTCCGTCGCGTAACACATCGCAGGCAGTACAGAGGCGTTGAATATCGAGGCCCTGAGGCCGGGATCCTTGACCTGAGCGGTGACTTCGTGAATCGAGCTGAAGGTTGCCCATGCTGCGAGTCTCCTGCGGGCGATTTCAGGAGCGGGTTGGCCATAAACTGGTTGACCATAAATTGCGTTTTGGACATATTCATGTCCAATCCAATCTTTATACCTGCCACATTGAGCTCGTTCAGCATTTCCTCGACTTCTGCCGTGCTGGAAGAGATGAGAACAATATCGTCGGCGAAGCGAAGGTTGCTGATCCGTTTACCGTCGACAAGGTAGCCTTTATCGTCCCAGTTCAAGTCTTTCATGGCATCCTGGAGTGCCGCTGTGAATAGCTTGGGAGAAATCGTGTCTCCCTGCCGTACTCCTTTCGCGATAGGAATTTTAAGCTTTCGATCGAACAGCTGGATGGTAGTCGATGTGTTCGAGAAGCATTCGTCGAGAAGTCAGGTGTAGGGCGATGGTATACCAGCGTGCCCAAGTGCGTTCAAAACGGCGTTGATGTCCACAGAGTCGAACGCTTTCCGATAATCCACGAAGACAAGGACAAGTGGGAGGTGGTATTCGCGGCTCCTCTCGATGAGCTGTGAGACAGTCTGAATATGGTCCATTCTGGAGAAATCCTTGCGAAACCCTGCTTGCTCCACTGGCTAATACTCATCCAGGCAACGCTCCATGCGGTTAAGCAGCATCTTGGTGAAGATCTTGTACACAACCGAGAGAAGACTGATGGGTCGATAATTGTTGATATCCTCCTGCTGACCTTTTTTGAAAATTAGAACAGTTTTCGACTCCTTCCATAAGTCTGAAATCCTACCAAAGATTTGGTACCTTTTATGTAGGAAAAAGAAGGAGGTTTTAAACACGCATAAAATATATAAAATATCTCTTAAAGTTGTAGCCTAGTTTTCGTGAAAGCACAAAAGCCTAATTTTGTGTCACAGAGCTTTATGTCTTGAATCTCGGAAACTTTAAAATATAATTCAATCAAAATTTAAGTGGTAAATTTAGGACAAATCTTTTTAAATAATTATGCAAAACAGGGCTTATATAATGCTCTGCAAAATAGAGATTTGCACTGTATGATCTGATGCCTTAACAAATGGAATGATAAGGCCACCTATGTTTTCTGCCTTTAGTGGAAAAAACGAGACATTTTTAGGGACTAGCTAAATATTACGAAGAATAGGCCATGGTCAACGACGTGAAATGGTTTGTGAAAAACTGGAGAAGGACTAGCCTCTTAGTACCGTCAAAATGGTGTGCAGAAAACGAACTATGTAGTCAAGTTAGAGCAGAACATGCTAATCATAACCCAAAAGCAATGTGTATGAAAATCCTTTGAAAATTTGTCGTGTTCTGGCAAACTAAGTGTTCCAACCTATCCGAAAAGCAACTCAAAATAACATTAAATTAAATTCATCAGTAAAAAGACTGCAGAATTTAGAAGTTATAGTTATACCTTCACTCAATTAATTTAGAGGCATATCACATTCACGACCTTATTTTTCCGAACTTCTTGGAAAGCTTCCAGAGGAGAAAACTCATTGGTTGCAGGAGGATGTACACATTGCATTCTGACAATTCTTTGGGCTACCTGCCTAAATATTCACAACTGCGAAATTGCTACTTGTTGAGATATGCTAAGCGCAATAGCCTTTACTACTTTTTACAGGGCGCGTGTAGCGCAGTCGGAGGAGGCGCCAGCTGTCGCGTGCACCCGATACCAGGTTCCTGGTTCGGATTTCCCGACCAGGCCAACTAAGCCTTCCATCCCTCCGGGGTCGGTGAATTGCTACCAGAGTTGTCTGGGAAGGATAGAGCGCTGACTTCTTCATCGGCTGGCCACCGCAAGTCATTGTATGGCCAAATACGCATTCAAGTCGCCTCGACGACATCCCGTAGAAGTAGAATGCGTGGCGCATCCCAAACGGAATTAAGTAAAGCCGTCCATCATCCTTTATCCTTTACTTCTTACAAGGGAAACACTGTTTGAAGCTGTGATCATTTGAAGTTGGAAGTTAGAAGTCAAAAACGGCGGAAACTTTCGACCCGACCTAATACTTCCACGTCGTTCAGGCAATTTGAATGTGTATTTGAGCCGTAAACGTACGGTGGCCAGTCAACAGAAAAATCAGTTTTTTTTTCCTTTCCAGACACTCTTGGTATTAATTAACCGAATCCGGAGGTGAAAGGCTTGGTTGGCCTGGGCGCGAAATCCAAACCAGGAGTGAGTGGCATCGTGTTCACGCGACAGCTCGCGCCTCCTCCGACTGTGCCTCCACGAGATATCACAGTAAACTTTCTGTAATAGCAGACGGGCAAATATAAACACCCTTTTGTCACGATATTCTCTATGTGCGGGTTTAGAAGATTTTGCTCGTCGTTTTCAAATCTTCAATGCGTCTGTACTGCCAGAACATCGTTAAGTTACTGAAATCTGACATGGTGAGAAGGCGATCTTTTCTTCAATGCAGCTGACCCATCGTCAGTTGGAAAGATTCCTTCAGAAGACAAAACATTCCGGTTCGAACAAGAATTGATTGCAAAGTTCCGACTTGAGGGCGAAGGCTTAAAGACATTTAATAGATTCGCTGTAATGTAAAGCGATTCTGACGAATGCACCCCCGAATGGTTACCGTATACCGGTTAACGATGGAGCGCGGAAACTGTGATAGAACACTGTCTGCGCACTCCTAGAGTAGAGATCGCGCGTCGGCGTCCACGTTTACATTGGATCGATCTCTTGTGCGCCCGCGATGGCCCTCCCGGCAAGCGGATCATGGTGTAGTGGATAGTGGGTCACTTGATGAGAGGGAGGTGGGAGTTCTGGTCCCCATCGTTGTGGCATACTTGCTTTTCAGCTGACTACTTGTGTTTGAGGAGCTTCGACGTGCACGCAACTTTGAGGTATTTTCTGTTTCACTTTTCATTTTTCCAGCCGTTGCGTTTCTTCGCTCTTCGAGCGCAGAACCCTGCTGCGGACTCCCCCTGAGCGATGAAAGCAGTTTCCACACGAGCAGCTTGGATGGCACACACCCTGGAGTCACTTCTCTAGCCTAGACCCAGACCCCAGATTCCTGGGCGACGAGAGGTTCGCGTGTGTAATGCTAGGAATGAAGGATTTCGCGCTCCATCGCTAACGCGCCTAAATGATACAGTAACCATTCGGGATATGTTCGTCAGGATCGTGCTAGTCTCGCTGTAGTGCATGAAGAAGACGGAATATCGTTGAGCTGGATGGTGGCGTCCGGGAACAAGTCATCAGAAGTCACAGGGGAGTGGAAGAGCTGTGTTTCCCACTAGAACAACACCAGCTGATTGAACACCGAGGTACCAAGGCCGAACAAAATGGTGTACGGTAAGGGCATGCTGCGACCACTCTGGCTCTACATATTCCTCATGTGGAGAGGAATCCAGGAAAACTCAAATCTGTCCTAGTCGGAAGGGGGCGAGCGTAAAATGACAACCGTGCGGCTCATCTCATGCCGCACAACCATATCCACCAAATTGAAATCAAAAACCTCGCATCGTTACAGCAGCTGAATCTTTCTCAGAAATCCAAGGGAGGAAATGAAGACGCAAATCACAATATGCCCTCCCCCCGATTAGGATAGATCCGGATGATCCTATTCACGAACACTCACCAACATCAACAGTACAGATTTTTAATTGTTTATTGATGCCATATCACAAAAAACAGAACTGTATAGCAACACAATAGAAACAGTGCGGTATGTGTTTATACAGCAGTGAGAAAAAGTTAATTAATTAACGAATCAATGAACAACCAAAAAGACATGCAGCCATAGTTAATATCATGACCAGAATAGAAATAATTAATAACAAAAATTGTAATTGATCAAATACTAGCTTTTTTAGCAAAGTGAACCCAGCTTTCGACAGTATGTCTACCCATATCCAGCACAATCGACTTCGATTCACGATCGTCCTTATTCTCTCTTACCGCCTCAATCCCTCTCGACATCTCCTGCAACAGCCATCTTGAAGAACATCACCTTGAAGAAAATGAGAAGACATGGAACTGATCACATGTACAGTCCTCACCTGCCCATTCACGCGTATAACATGTGATCCACGTATGGAAAATTCAAATGACTTTTTCAATACACTGGTTGCACAGCTCTACTTTAAGAATATCCATGAGAATATGTAGTAGTTAAAATATGAACGAAACGAATGAAGGTTTTATTTTTAGAAGGATAAGACCACTCTGGCTCTATATTTTCCTCATGTGGAGAGGAATTCCCTAAACACGCTTAAAGATAGTAAAATCGTACCACAAATTCTGACCATGACACGAAATAAGCACACTGGTTGATCCGCAACAACGACGAAATTCCGCCAAATTCGCGTCTATTATACAAGGCGGTGTGTGTGCCAAGGTTTAGTTGTCCTGGAATTTTTCGATGCGGGTTTCGCATCATTGAAAAGAGATAGGTGCGAGTGCAGTGCAGAAGCAAGCGTTTGCAGCGAACACTAGAAAACGTATAGCGCAACAGTTTTACAGCAAATTTGGTTAGGGAAGAATTTGGGGTAATGATAGAAATGTTACAAAACATAATCCATAACCTTAAAATTTTGGGTTATTGTCGCGAATGCGGTCAGCTTTGGGAGGTGGAAACGCGCCTGCCAATCAGGTAGCATCGAATGGAAGTGCCAGCCAGAGAGGATGTGCACGGTCGGTGTCCTGATTGGTTGGCGCGTGTTCGATCGATAACCTGATTGGTTTTGGTTGGCTGGCGTGCTGCAAGCTTCCAATGCTTCTCACATTCACCACATAAACGAAGTTTTGAAAACGAGAGTTTACTGAGTTGTTCCTATCTAAGCATAAAAAGGCTATAAACTGCCCCAAAGATGTCAAGTTGTGATCGAAAGTCTCGCACTAGACGAGATCGATATGAACGGCCGGCTCCTCTCCTCCTCCCCATGTGACAGCTGAGTTTTGGCAGATCACAGAGGATATCGAGGACTGGTGTAACGGCGTAAGCATCCTGCCTGTATAGATGCGGGAGGATTCGAGTTCAAGTACCTGCTACTGCTAGAGTTTTGAACTAAGCCCGCCTGAGACAGTTTCCCTTCTAGATGTTGCCTAAAAACTTCAACAGCCCCTTAAATTTTGTTTTCACGATTTAACTGTTAGCGAATCGCTGGGGCATGCCTCGAAGAAAATCGTATCAGAACATGCTGCTCGTTTTTGAGAGCTACGAGTGTTCAGGCAATTGCATAAAAATGCGCTTTTAAAAACACCGACTACTAATTAGCAACTACAGAAGAATACGTAAAAGGCTCATTTGGCCTAGATGGGAAAACAGAACCTAATTCCTGGAATGGGTACCCTCAAAGCTGATGGGGGCGTTCGTTCCCTACACGGTCTCGCCTGCCGCCCACTTCTCGCCCTACCCGCGCCGCCGTATTTGGATAAGTTTGCAGCGCGCGAAACCGTCGTTAATCGGCGTGACGTCGTCCAGAAACATAACAGCTGATGGGAGAGGCTCCAGGACCTAACTCCAACGCGACGTCGCGCGCTAGCCGCGTGCGGCGTCGCGGCGCTGAAACGCGGACGTGCGCTCGGTGACGCATGGTTAGCCGTGGAGCACGAAATGTTCTCAGTGTTTAAGCTCAAACACCACATTTCTAGCAAGGAACTCAAGATCCCACAGAATGTGGTAGGCAACAGTTAAGAGTCAGCAGTAGGACAACTGCTTCGAAAATGGGTGATAGTGACCTTTTTGCGTAGTGTAACCATAATCACGGGTAAAAATTGACCGAAGAAGTTGTAGATGGCAAATACTGACGCCAGAAAACATCCACATGACCAGAATTCTTGTATAAACTGTCGCTGATCGTCCCATTGAAACCACATTCATATACCATCTCTAGGAAACGTTGAATTGAGGCAAAGGCGTGCCGCGTGTCCCTGTAGGAAGTGTTTCTAGTCGGAAGCATCAGACCGCGACAACTCGTTCAATTTCGTCGCGCCCCGTGCCGTGCGCGACGCCAAGGGGGTTCGCGCGGCGTTGGAGTTATGTCTACCCCCGGATGGGGGACGATTGGGGAACGCATCTTATGGGGAACTCTGAAGTCATTTTTTAGACGGCTTGGTCGTGGAGGCAGTTGAGGGAAGGAGAGCGTCGCTCTTCTCTCTGGATTCTTTAAATTTTCGCCACAACTAGAGACTATCGGTGATTCCAGTCAGGAGTTGGTGGTCTCTACATTGAAGGCTTATCTGAAATTCTCCGGCCCACCCTTCTCTCATTTTTAGGGATCATACAATTCTCCTTATTGCGTTGTTTTGACTGAGCTCCACACAAGGCTATAAGGATAAAAATAAAAGGTGTTTTTATTTTTATCCTTATAACCATGTGTAACAGATCTATTTCTAACAGATCTTTATTGGCTAATGTTTGGGCGGTATCGCCTTCTTTACCTTGACTACGTGATTGAAAGGTAGTCTTGAATTTCTAAAGTTGAGCCGACGTCTGACGCGGTAGCCACATCTTGACTGGATCCTTCTTTTCAGGCTCTGAAGAAGGCGATACCGCCGAAACGTTAGCCAATAAATATCTGTATAACCCTGTGTGGGCGCGTGTAGCGCAGTCGGAGGAGGCGCTACTGTCGCATGCACCCGATACCAGGTTCCTGGTTCGGATTTCTCGCCCAGGCCAACCAAGCCCTCCACCCCTCTGGGGTCGGTAAATTTGTACCAGACTTGCCTGGGAATGATAGGGCGCCGACTTGTTCATCGGCTGTCCACCGCAAGTCATTGCATGGCCAACACGCATTCAGATCGCCTCCACGACATCCCCTAGAACTAGAATGCGTGGCGCATCCCAAAAGGGATTGACTAATGCCGTCCTTTATCCTTTATCATTTATAACCTCGTGTGGAGCTCAGTCAAAACAACACAACAAGATCTACGATGCCGAGGTTTATAGAGAGTCGTACATGGTGAATTCTCCTTATATTGAGGATTTTTCGGTACTTATGAAGCAGAGGGCCTGTGGTGCCGTGGGGCTGCGGGAAAACATGTTAGCGCGGCAACGGCAACGGAAACGCGGCAACCCACGGCACCCGAGGACGGGTGCTTCATAAGTACCGGCTCCATGGTGCCGTGGGTTGCCGCATTAACATGTTTCCCGGCAACACCACGGCACCACGGACCCTTTGCTTCACAAGTACCGATTTTTCTAGTGGATAATCGCGTCGTTGTCATGACATATCTCGTTAGATGTTGCTGAACTTGTCGGAAAATGCGGACAGCGCCTTATTACTGAGCAATGTGGCGGGACTTGGCGCTACAGCTGAAAAGTCCTTTTCTCCAAATGTGGTGTACAAAATTCTGACTCTTGTCTCAAGAACGAAATCTGTTCATGATAGAGCTGCCAGGCAAAGGGAAGTGATCAGAAATGCAATGCTTCCATGTGATGACGGGAACCCAGATATCTCGTCCTCGGCGCGCTCTTTGCTCCGCCCCTTTCTAAGGACAGTGTAGGGAACGACTCTCCGCCAAAGCTGACGCCTCCTCCGACTGAGCGAGCGCGCACCGTTCATCAAACCGAACACTTGGTAGCTCAATCGAAGGAGGCACGGGGTGTCATGTACACTCTGATTCCCGATTATGGTTGGTATCTCGGCTAAGCCAACAGGGCCTCGATGAATTGGTATCAGACTTGTCTAGGAAGAATAAAACGTCGACTGGTCCATCGTCTAGCCATCATACGCCAATGTATCGGCTAAATATGCATTCAAATTGTCTCAGCGATATCCGTGGAAGTAGAGTGCGTGGCGCATCCCTCTAAAAGATTGCGTGACGTTGACCTTTTCCCTTTTAGTGGAGAAGTACCGGTGGAAAATCGCACATAACCTCCACAAATCGGAAGTGCCCGTGAAGCTACTTAGTCCACACAAAAAATGTCTGCCTTCAATTCAAGTTTTATGTAACTTTTTAACGCTGCATATCAGAAGGTTTGAATTATCCGTGATTTCTGCTGGGTTCGTACGTTAGGTGTCTCCCTCCCGATTTACGGTAACGGTCAGCCGCCGCCCGCCACCGCCCCCGATTACGGTAGCGTGGCGTGTTGTTGAGCCCGCCTTGGGCGTGCTATGACGGATGAATAGAGCAGACTGTGCGCAACGGAGCAGACTTTCCATCGTAGGGCGGTGATTGAGGACTTTAGTAGTTTTTTGCCCTGCTTCCAACGGAGCACAAAGCTGCTTCTCGAAATGAGCTAGAGGATGAGATGACGTTACTGGAGGAGAACTCAGTTAAGGAGGGTCTAGCGAGGCGGGTAAGCCTACGGTAGTCGAACGCGTCGCTCCGCCTTCTACAGTAGTGGAAGGCACCAAACGTAACTCACCCATTTCTGCTTATGTGTACATATACTACCATTCGCCTCAGACACTATTCAGAACGCTGTTATAAACTATCCCAATGGTGGGCGGAAGCACTTCATATCTCGGATCTATCCTAGTCGGGAGGGGAAACTTAGGGAGATAGTTGGGTCTACACTGTCATACCGCATGGCCTCCTTACCGGAGTTTGTCCAAGAGTCGTCAATATCATGAGGTAGCGGGTGAAGCTCTCGGGCATCTTCAAGAGAGAGAATGGTGAGTCAAAACACCATGCGGAGCACACCGGCCGACTAGGATAGGTCCTATATGTCCGCTTTCAACGGCAGTGAAATTGGAAGTAACCAACACGACACGCCGAACCATCCTACCAGGAGAATTTCTTGCTCAGTTTTCTAGATGGGAGGCCACACATTTTGTATCTGGTTCCCTTTTGTAGCGCCGCCACTTCGATTACAATAGAACCCATTTCTGCCATCTCATAGGTCCAATCCCCCTCCAACTCCTTCAATTCTCATGGTGAGGAAAACGTCAACTGCTGTTTTATGCTACTGTCAAAGGCGACTTCTGGAAGCACACGTTTGCACGTTCTATGGAAGAGAAGCACACACGCTATTGTTGGCTCTTCACGAGAGAAGACGTAATGCTGACGTAAGAGTAGTGACAATGAATTCAAATGCGAAACAAAATGTAGTTTCCTAAGGAAGGACTATAATTTCACGTAGTGAGACGCTCCAGAAACACGAATTCGTACTCAGGAAGGCCCTTCTGTGACTCTTTTGTGGTCACGTATTACAGGTATGCTAGGTTGCACGGAAACTACTTCTTACAAAGGAATGCGGGACAATCTCCGTCATATTTTACAATGGATGCCAGACGTTTCAGCACGGCTTAAATGTGACACCGTGGATGTAAACTGCATGCATTCGAGCTGTGTTTTAGTTGCTCACGCTGATTGTCTGACCCTTTTCAGAATGCACGTTGAACGTTCCCCTGGCAACAATGGATTCGTGAAGCAACAAACGCAACAAAATGTGCGATACTTTCCGGGATGAGCTAACAGCGCATCAGGAGACCTCATTTCCTAATCACAGCAGAGTCGCCATACTCTTTTCGCCAACGCGAAAAACAAGGAAAGAGACTGCAATATTGATCGCCGCCGACAAGTGTGTGTGATCTCCACCCTGTGGCGACGCTGCTTGAGCTTATCCCGGAAAGTACACAAGGTGCTGCTGCAGGTGTGTGCAAGTGGTGAGCTACTTCTCGAAAAGCACACAGTTACCCACCTGAGGCAACGACTCGTCGTCGCTGCTTTCCTGCCAGCCTTCGCTCGAATCGTACAACGGGTTCACTCTCATGATGAATTCGCAGAGTTGCTCGAAGTCGCGACTCTGAAATGGGAATGCATTGTTTAGACTTCGAACGCTTCGAATTACTGTACTTTCCCTAGTAGTACACAACACCTCCGATTTCTACCGATTGCGCTACCGTATCACGGCCATGACAATGCTTCCACATCTGTTAATTGTTTGATGTCTTACTGTGTATAAAGGAGCTGATTCGTCAGTCCGTCCCTCTGTTCGTCCGTCCGCGCAAAACTAATTTCCATTGGGGGGGGGGGGGATTTTGCAACACTTCACCTCGTTCTATAGGTTTTTCTTAAGTTGACAGTTTGGAACGGGAATCAGACCCATTTCTATAAACACCTTCAACTTAACTGTCTCCATACTGCTATCAGCTATCGGCCCATCCAGTACTGATCGGTTTCACAAGGTGTGGATGCCGCGTTCCATTAAGAAGCGGCGGTGGCGTAATGGCGTGGAGCATTCTCACACAGTCAGCAGGAGGTGCGGGTTCGAGTCCCGCCTGGTGTTAGAGTTTTGACAGCAGCAAAACAGCTTTATGAAAGAAACCAGACCAATACGATCATTGTAAGAATGCTTTCTAAGAAGCAGAACAGTACCGATTGGCCACTAAAGATGTCACCGGTTTTCCCTTCGATTCGATTGTTTCATAAAGGAGAATGCATTCCAGCTACATATAGTTTTATGTGAATAGGATTATAACTGGAATGCATTCTTAGAAATGGTGCTTTTAATGAAGGACTGATCGAAACCAATCGGCCACTCAATATCGATCGATGTTATCAGTTTTTGCTTGGAGTTGACCGTTTTAGATGGGAATACCGTGAACATGGTTACAGCTGGCGTAGAAATGCTGCTCTGCTGACGACTAATCGATATCGATCAACATTGTCGATTTCTGCGAAGAACTATCCATTTGAAGTGGAATTCACACGAATCTACTGGCGATAGGGGGCAAGTGCATAGTGCAGTCGGAGGAGGTGCCGGCTGTCGAGGTACCCAGGTTCTTGGTTCGAATTTCCCGCCCAGGCCAAACAAGCCCTCCATTCCCCCGGAGCTGGTGAATTAGTACCAGACTTGTCTGGAAAGGATGAAGCGGTGAATTGTTCATTGGTTGGACACTACAAGTCATTGGAATAAGGGATAGAAAGGAGATACATAGCGGGAGATACATCGATCCCTTGCGGGATGCGCCACGCATTTTACTTCTACGTATAGTGTGGATGACAATGGGTTTGTGGACTGTGCAATGAACCGTGGTGCGGTGGACAACAACTTGACAAGTCAGTGTTTTATCCTTCCCAAGCAGGTGCAGTACTAATTCACTACCACGAGGGAATATAAAGAAGGCTCGGTTAGCCTGGACAGGAAAACTGAACCAAGAACTTCGATTCGCGACTCGTGGTTCGGATCCGGATTCGATCCTTCCGGGGTCGGTGAATTGGTACCAGGCTTGTCTGGGAAGGATAAAACGTCTACTTGTCCATCGTCCGGCCATCGAAAGTCATTGTATGGCTAAATAAATCCGCGTTGAAATCGCCTCCACGACATCCCGTAGAAGTAGAATGCGTTGCGCATTCAAAAATTCCAGGTATTGAGTAACGTCGTTCCTTATCCATTATAATGTTCATAGAAAGTTTGCTTCTGGTGTTATTTAACTGTTAGTGGCGCATGGTAGTGCAGTCGGAGGACGCGCAGTGTGTCACGTGCAAACCGAATCAGTTTTTGGTTCGGGCTCCGTCCATGCCAGCCAATCCACTCATTCTTCAGATATCAGTTCCCTAGAAAGGATAGCCCCTGAATTTGCGTTGCCCCTTTTACATCTGAATCTATGACTTGAGCTAGTGCATGATGAAACCGCACTTTCTTAGAAGAGGGATTCTTTCAGGCGTCTTTAAAGGGCTTCTGAATTAGATGCTTAAAGCACTCAACAACTTGTTGCGTTGCTCTACAATTATAAATGCAATGAAATTAGCCGCAATCCTACGGTAAGGAACAGTGCAAGTTCGGTGCATTTGTATCTGGATGAAAGTGCGCATGGGGTGCACTTCTGTGAGGGATGAGCTTCGCCGATTTCTGACCTGCATTTGTAGGCTGTTCCTAACAAAGTTGCTATCACGGCTCCTTGCCGAACGTGTCGACATCCGATTCGATCGCCCTCCTTGAGCGTTGGATCTTCTGAAAAAAAACCATCTCAATACGGTAAATATTAGGTTGGCAACTAATTTCGTGGACTCTCAAGAATCTGCAGCAAAACTCTTTATTAACAAATAACTAATGACAATCTTTAATCAAAATAAGATCCCTCAGAACACAGAAGTACTTTCCATATATCAGGTAGCTGGTCTATCCCACGGCCATAGAATTATTGTGCTTTTAAGGCCAAGAATCCTTGGAGGTGCATTTTGACCCGGTCCACATTATTAAATCGTCTTCCAACCAAGAAGTACTGCACCGAACTAAAAATGTGGTACTCACTCGGCGCAAGGTCTGTGCTGTAAGGTGGATGAGTTTGACGCTCCCCGTCAAGGTCTTCTATTTTTTGAGGCGTCCGGTTAGCTACGTTCTCTCCGTTTGGTGGTGTCAAGAAGGTATTAACTTCTGGGAGCTCGTCAAGAACGGTTCCAGCATTAATGCTGTAATCTACTCTTCCCAACCTGGCCGCGCGCAGGCTGAACTCCGCTGGAATCGGTTCAGACAGATTTTCAGGAGCGAAATTATCTATCAGCAAGATAACGGCAGATCACACGTCGTGAATTGGAAGCTTCAAAAAATCGAAGACCTCAGCTGGGAGCGTCTAACTCACCCACCTTACAGTCCAGGCTGTGCGCCAAGTGACTAACACCTTTATAGCACGCTGCAGCACTTCTTGGTTGGAGGACGATTTATTGATGTGGAACACGTCAAAATGCACCTCCAAGGATTCTTGGCTTAAAAAGCACAGGAATTCTACAGCTGTGGGATGGGCCAGGTAGCTGATAAATGGGAAGCAGTCCGGCGTTCCAGCAGATCTTACTTTGGTTGAAAACTGCTATTTGTTATTTGTTTATGAACACTTTTGTTGAAGGCGCTTGAGAGTCCACGAAATTAGTTGCCAACCTAATAGAACGTGGACACAGCTTCTTTAATGCATTTGCTTCTAAAGATTCATATTAGTACTCATAGCATCCACCGTTTTCAAGTCGAATTGAACACTCTTCCAAGCCTGTCTGCTATAAAAACTAAAGCGAAGTTTTCGAGTGCTCGGCGAGATTCAGTCTTATAATGCGTTATATGCTTGCTTGTTTGCTGTGCTTTATGATAAAGTTCAATTTATTATTTTTTCCTTAAAAATAAAATTTTTATAATTTTTTATTTTTACTTTGGACTTATGCAATCAAAGCGAACTGTTCCAAAAAATCTGCTTCTTCTACAGTAAACTAGAGACTTTCCAAAAAAGGTTAGAATAATCCTTTATAAAGGGTAGATTTTTGTATAACTTTCTTTGATGTTTTAACTCATCCACCCAATAAGTGAGCACATGGTGGAAATTTTACAAAAATTTCTATTTTTTAAGGAAAAATAATGGTGTAAACCTTGTCTTAAAGACCAAGAAGGCAGCCATGTTTGCATCAAAAAAGGGATTGCGCCATGCCCTCCTCGAGGACGTCGAGAATTTTATTCGATTGATAGCAGAATTTTTGTTCGCCCGGAGTTTGGCACTTGTTAACGATGCAGCAAAAACCTCGCTTTGGTAGTTTTGAGTGGGGTTTACACTATCAATCAAATAAAAGTCGCGGCAAACTTTTTGAGTGCACAGCGCGATCTAATCTATCTTTCAATGCACTGTATGCTTGCTCAGTTGCAGGGCCTTAAGACAAATTTATTTATATTTTTATAGAAAGTTATACCAAGTTTTCCTTGAACAAAAGATACTCTAACCATCTTATTGAATCCGTAGCCGAAAAATTGAAATCACCTGTCTGATGGTCATTTGATTTGGAAGAGTTCGCCTTGATTTCAGAAGTCTGGAAGCTAGCTTAAAAGAGAGACCAATTTGATTTGAAAAGTGTCCAATTCAACGTTGGTATTAGAAGGTTAATGCTGTCCCAACACTATACTTATGCTCTCACAAAAATTTCGAATATTCGAGTGGTGTCGAACAGCGAAAATTTTCGAGCATTCGAAATCGAATATATTCAAAAAGGCGGTTTTTTAAATATTCTAATTCGATTAATCCAATTTGATTTGAAAAGTGTCCAATTCGACGTGAAGATGGTATTAAAAGGCTAACGTTGTCTCAACACTATTCTTATGCTCTCGCGAAAATTTCGAATACTCGAATGGTGTCGAACACCGAAAATTTTCGAGCATTCGAACTCGAATATATTCGAAAACGCGGTTTTTCTGAATATTCTAATTCGAATACATTCGAAAACGTGATTTTTTAAATATTCGAATTTGAGTATTCAAATTCAAATGGAAATCTTTTGAATACCGATTCGATTGGGTCATTCGGACATACTTATTAATACGTTGCAACTGCATGGCAGTGTTCCTCGCGCGCGCGCTCGCGCTGCGCAGCGCTTGGTTGGCCTTCTAAGCTTGGATCCTAGTCTTGCAAGAATCAAGAGTTTCATAATGGACTACAAGGACAGTTCTGTTAGTTTTCGATGACTATATTCAAAAAATCATAACTCGACTTCTTAACCAAAAAACTACTGTGGGGGCCACTTCTCTGCCGATGTGACCGATACTATGTTATCGCACTTTTTCCTGAACAAAAATCTGGCGCTTGACGCTTATAATCACCAAAAACGAATTCAACATCATGATGTTCCACAAACTGGCCGAGGAATCTGATAAGTGGATCCTACCTGGAGACGTTGTGCCGTCCACCGGTGAACAAGTGCTTCTTTCCTCGTTTTCGCAGCTGGTACCGCAGTCCGGCACATGACAGCATCTCACGATACGTGTGACGCATCCGATCGTTGAAGTAGGCGTAGATGAACGGATTGCACACATGACTGCACAGCCAGATCTGACGGCACACAGTATTCAATTCCAGCTGGTCAAAGTTGTCCTGTCCTAGCAATTGTCAACACCTGTAGCCAAAAAGAAAAAATGCCAATTTTCTAATCACAGACGAATATTCTCGTCACTTCGAATTTAAGGCTTTACCCTCCTAAGAACTTAGGGTTTCCTTCACCCTGTCTGTTAGTCTGTCCGCACGCACGTCTTCGCAAAATTGGTTGCACGTCCTAGCCTTTCACAGCAGCCATGTCGATTTTATGGTTCGTTGTCGGGATTGACCCAGATTCTGATGACTGATTGTCAGTAAGCCGATTCTAACTTGAATTTTTGTCTGTTTGTTTGTCCCTCTTCCTTACCCCCGGCTAATTGTTATAGGTTTCCTATGTTTTATGGAGTTTAACAACTTTTCTAGCCTTTTCATGCTGAGATTATAAGCGCATCGTAGGATACATGAATAAAATGAAATTAACCCTTAGAGGTGAGTATCACTGGAATACAATGCTTGTTGGACAGAAATTCACAGCTGGCGATTCGCATCGATTGGTTAGTCAATATCAATCGATATGGTGAATTTTCGGCCAGAAATAGTCATTTAAACTGGGAGCCACTTGTATACGGTGCTCGATGGACAAAGTTCACAGTACGCACGTAACTCATGCTTACACGGCAATCATTATCGATCGATATGGTTAATCTTTAACCACAAGTGGCCACATAAATTGCGAGTCACATGCATATGACCCTCGATCTACAAAGTACATGAGCTGTAAATCGTATCACTCGGTCGATCAATATAATCGATCACCGGTCAGAAGTGAGCATTTGAACTGGGGGCCAGACATATACATATAAGGTGCTCGACATACAAAGTTCACGGCATTAAATCGTATCAATCGGCCAATCAATATCGATCGCTGTAGTAGATCTTCGCTGTTAAGTGCCCATTTAAATTGGGAGAAACGCGTATACGTTACTATATAAAATTCATGGCATGTAACTATTGTTGTCCCGTCATTTAATATTGGTCGATTCTCTAGTCTTTTGTACAGAAATGGCCGTTCGATGTGGAGATCAAGCGAATATGATGACCGACGGGCAGAATTCGCAATAGGCTACCATATATCAAATTATTGTAGAAGAAAAGAAACTTCACTGAAGCACGGAAAAAATGAATTGGATCGAATGGCTACCATTTTCAGTAATGTTGTCTATGATGTTGGTTATGAGTATTTTTTTAATTTTTTGTCTTCTGCTTTCGGGAATTAATTTTGTAGAAACCATACACTATTGGGAAAGCCACTCAAAAAAATAAAAAATAATAATAACTAGGTTGTCCAATTTAAGAAGTTTGTAAGAGACGTTTCAATAGCACGGCAGTCATCGGCGGACTGTCGAGAAATTCTGTCTGCTAGAGCGCACCAGCCAATCATACCCCTCGGTCGATCTTGCCAGAAGCACGTGATTGGCTAGGGCTACTGCAGCCGCCTCTTGCTAACGCCCAGGCAGTTTTCTCAGATAGCACCATCACTGCTCTCATGCGTAGTCATGAGAGTATACGTTAAGAGCACGTTTTACATGACTTTTTTTGTACTTCTTCTTATTACGTCAGGTTACCACTAATTCTGTGTGCAACCAGAGGACCTTAAGATCTGCTGTAACTGAACAGTTGGTGACCAGCTAATCTGCTGTAATATATAGTAGGATGAAAGCACCGAAGCATTTCATTGGACAAGTTTTTTTTCAAACTTGATTTGAATGTGAATTAACCTATATTGTATTGTAGACGTGAGTGCGCTTTGCTAGTAATGTGACTCACGATGTGCAGTAGAATCATTTGCCATGGGGTGAAAAAATGATAGAAATAAGGCTTGATGAAGTACAGGAACGTTGAGAACGTACAGAGAATCGACGGATAGAAGAACTGGAATGTTAGACGAGCCTGAAAAGCGTCTAATTATGTAGTTATTCTAGCATCGAATACAATCCGCTCTTGAAATGCTTTCACATTCAGCGATCCCGGCAAACACGCATCAGATGAAAGGAGAAACTGGACAGCAGGAATTGCAAGATGTACCTGCTTTCGAAACCGATTTGCGCTGTTCTGATTCAGCTTGTTGGAGCAGATCTTCCGCTTCACTTGCTGAATTTTCCGTAAAACAAGCGTCGAACAAATCCACTGCACGCCAAGTCCGATGCAGTCGATCACACAAATCGAGGCGAAAAATATGGCTGAAACTGCACTGCTAGAAACGCCGCCTCTCCCACTGCTTTCTGAACACTGATGTAAGGATGCCCTCCTAGTGTCTGCAGGCCTGCTATTCAGAACAGTCCTTGTACTGCAGTAGAAAATCGCGCTCACCTGGGCGACCACCTTCCGTTGTAATGAAGCTAACAGTCCACATATCCCGTCGAATTCCGATCAGTGGTTCCGGTATTGTTCCAGCGATTGCTAGAAGAGAACGCGTAGACAGTGTTCTGATATAGTCCCACTCCGCGAAGGAGCCATATACAACCATTCCTAGGCATGCCATGTAGTAAACCCAGTGTAAGTTATAGAAAAGGCATAGCGCAGTCGGAGCAGGTGCCAGCTGTCACGTGGACCCGATAGCAGGTTCCTGGTTCGGACTTCCCGCCCGGCCATCCAAGCCTTCTATCCCTCCGGGATCAGTGAATTGGTACCAGACTGGTCAAAGAAGGACATAGCGCTGACTTGTTCATCGGCTGGACACCGCAAGTCATTGCATGGTCAAATACGCCATTCAAATCGCTTCCACGACATCCTGTAGAAGAAGAATGTGTGGAGCATCCCAAAATAGTCTGCGTAATGTCGTCCTTTATCCTTATGCTATACCAAGTTGTAAGCACAGCTCATTGTCAGTATGGAAATGGGGAGAGGACAATAACGAGGAAAGGGTACTAGTGGAGATTCCGCACCAAGGCGTGTCAGCGCAGCACAGGCTAATCACTTCCATTGATCGCGTAAACGTAGACCGGATGTCAGTCATCGTTGTCAATCTGTCGTAGTTTTCCTCGATATACACTATGGGACAGAAAACCACTTCGGGTCCATGCTCCCCTACGCTGACATGCTGAAGGACGTGGTCAATTTTTGTACAGATTGGTTAAGTATATCACATCACGGAACTACTTATTTTACCAAGTGCTCTGACAAAAAGAAGAAGCTCTGTGAGGGGGACCACCTAACCAATCCGCATTAGGATTGTGTTCCCTCCTGTCCGAGTCGACAGAGCCTTAAGACTTAACAGATTGTCAGATTTCTAACATCTAACTGTAACTAAAGCTCGATACCTTCTGCAGGTCAATTTCTGAGCAGTACAAGGCCACTGAAGTAGTCACATTCGCCTTATCAGCCCGCACTGCTGTGCCGCTGTTTTTTGTAATTTTTGATCTGGCGTGGAGTTACCCACAGGAAATTTAAAAACCCACTGAGGTGCTTTTAAGACAGTCCCCTAATTTTGAAAATCTCCACGGGAGGTTCATCGACCTATCTTGTTGAGCAGATGAAGCGCTTCTCTGATTGGCTGGCACCGCCATGCACGCGGCTTTTTTCCCGCCTTGGCGTAAATTCCCGGATTGTACCGAATAAAGAAAGAAACATGGAAAAATGGAAAACAAAGAGACCCGTATGCTCAACAGATTGCCTGCCCTGCGGTCAATCAAGGCACTTTAAACACCATCTTGTCTGCTCAATGGGGGTTTTGCCCCAACACTGCCCGTGAAATGGTCCGGTGGCTTAGGTGGTACTTTTTGATGCTTCTGCTTACTCAAAGTTGTTTCCTGAACGTCACTCTAACTCCAGTTCATCTTCAAGTTTGCTCACTAGTATACATTGGATCTGATACCGAATCCAAACATTAGGATTCTTATTTTTTCAAACCGCGTATAGATGGATCATACGGGAAATAGCATTTTAAAAGGTCAGAATCTGAGGGTGATTCATGCAAGGATTATTCAATAGAGCGCATTTTTCCGATTATTCAGATGATTGGATTTTCCTCAGATCAGATAACGGATATACGAATTGGGTGAAATGTCAGATATCTCTGCTTAAAATCAGTCATCTGAACTATTCGAAAACTTGGTCTTGCAAAACACACTCTTACCTGAATAACCCTGAATCGATCCTTTCAAACATGTCATTATCAACATGAATCAGTTCCTAGGCTCTGAGGCTTGAAAAATGACGTTCCCAGTTATCCAAACTGGCGTCAGATCCAACATATGTTTGCTAACCGTTGCACTGTCACCGCTGATCGAAATTTTTCTATGAATAGTTAAATGTGTTATTGTTATTTGTGTTTTGCGAGCTTATTCTGTTTTGAATATGTATTCGATACTTTACGGGCTGATTGCTAGTTCACAGTGGGGCCATGTCATGATCTACGGTCAAACACAGAAGAGGTGTGCCATGCTTTTCCGAGGGAGGGGGGAAGTTACTTTCAGGGATAATGACCAGCGCCTACCCCCGATGGACGCTGGTCATCGTCCCGGAAGGTACTACGTTTAGAAGAATACGTTAAAATCAATCGGCTACGTACCGGCTGCAAGTCCAATAATCCACGTGGATAACGACAATCCAACAGCAACAGAAACCCGATTCAATGATTTCGCCTTCGTTCCGTAGTAGCAAATTGCAATGCAGCGGTTCAGACCAAGCATGGCGTACGTGATCTGAATACGAAGACGTGTTTGTTTGTCGTTGTATTCACATCGTCAAAGAGCTGCTCCGTGCAGAAAACAGCTGCTGAACTGCTGCTCACCACCCCCGCCGTCCAAGCGGCTATGGCCAGAAACGAGAGCACGTATTGGATGGCATGGGGCGCCTCGAGCACCACATCCGGCAGCGGCGGTTGTTGACTGTCGTTCAGCAAGGCGGATGATTTCTAAACAAACGCCGTTTTATATGCGACGTCGTGGAACAGAATTAAAGCGGCAACCGAGGTTAACAGCCCTCTCGATTAAGACAACGAGACGCCGAGCAGAACGGCGCCCTAACTGGAGATATTTCAGTTGAAAGTATTGGGACGGTAAAGATTCCGTTTTCTGACAACTAATCCTTCGTAAGATTCATAGCAATGATTGGCCTTGAAGTGGTTTTTACCGTTTTTTACAGTAGTTTTTTTACCCCTACCGTCTCTACCGTCCCGTTTACCGATGTGTTACCGTAGCTTTTACGGTCTCTCTCTCTCTACCGTTTACGATGGTTTACCGTAGCTTTCACCATCTCTACCGTTCCGTTTACCGATGTCTAGACTTTTCAAAATCTGAAGAAAGCGAACTCGACAAAAGGCCAGTCAACAAAGACAATCCCTGATCAACCATAAGTTCGAAGCAAGTGAATAAGTCAACTATTCTTTGTGATAATCAAGACAATGGGTGCGTGTAGCGCAGTGGAAGGAGGTGCCGTCTGCTGCGTGCACCCGATACCAGGTTCCTGGTTCGGATTTCACGCCTAGGCCAACCAATCCTTCCATCCCTCCGGGGTCGGTGAATTGGTACCAGACGTGTCTGGGAAGGATAAAGCGCTGACTTGTTCATCGGCTGGCCACCGCAAGTCACTGCGTGGCCAAATACGCATTCATATCGCCTCCACGACATCCCGTAGAAGTAGAATGCGTGGAGCATCCCAAAGAGGATTGAATTACGTTGTCCTTTATCCTTTTTCTATTGAAAAAAGGATAAAGCACTGACTTGTACATCGGCTGGCCACCGCAGGTCATTGTATGGCCAAATAGAAGTGGAATGCGTGGAGCATCCCAAAGAGGATTGAATAACGTCGTCCTTTATCCTTTTTTTATTCAAGACAAATTATACCCTGCTGGAAAAATCCTATGAAAATTTGAAACCAAGATACGAAATATTAGGTCGAACCAAAAGATTTCGACGTTTTCAATCGTTAATTTTAAACGACCTCGCACAGGGTCAGTCATTTCAGTAAGGGTAAAAACTGTTATATTTGGGTCGTTACTGCTTTCTTTCGTAATTTTCTAATTATTTTCATTTTTACTTGCGTTAGTAGTCTGACATATTTGAATGATTTTGAGGGGCACTTTCCATAGTGTATGAATAACGAAAAAAAAATAAAAAAATGTCCTTGCTAATGAAAACAGATATTAGCTCTTTATCAGTAGGCGGTAAGAACACCTAAACTGTTGAAATTTATTTTTTCATCCACAGATCCCACCTCTTAGAGCTCGCTGAGAATGCCTGAAAATAACAATGTAAAATCAACGTGCTTTTCGATTAAGCAGAATGTATTATAAATTTTTAAACCAAGTCCTACAGTTCTTGATAGAGTGAATTTAACAATGTGGTATTTTAGGTTGCCGCTCGAATGGGTAGGAACTCCACATTTATCAAAGAGGGCACATTTTCAAAGGATTTTCTTACTTTCTTCTAGAATGAATTATAAATATCTAATCCAAATCCTACAGCCCCCACCCGTCGTATTCCTCTTACATTACCTCCTCTGACTACGTTCATTCCGCACCCTTAAGTCAGAAAAATACACCTAATGGTAAGTTGGAGACGTTAAAAGGGCAGTCTACAATTTTTTTTTGCTCCCGGCTGACTTGCCTGTTAAGTGAGAAACTGTAGTCACTAACGGTGGTAATTACATTGCTGGGTAAATTCTATTGCAAGATGGATGAAGAAAATAAAAAATAAAAATGTCGACGAATCAAGACATTCAGATTAATCTAATTCTTTGTATTTATGTGCTTAAGCCTAAATGTTTTCTCTATTTGACGTACCTAAAGATTCTATGAATTCGCGGAGCAAGAAGACAAGAACATTCGGCGCACTAGAGCGGCGGAAATGTTCGGTTGGACCTAATATTTAGGACGATTTTCTGTGACTTCAGGTTGTTATTTGGTTTCAATTTGAAACGAAAACTTCTATTTCTTGACAACATGGTGCTACACGATATAAATTTGGGACAGAATATGTCACAAACGGATGAGCATTTAAAGGATGACTTTGGTTAGAAGGTTCCAAAAGCAGAACTATAGATCACCCTGCCGTTACCAAATTATGACAATGGTAAACCCGTTTTTGAACAGTGAATCTAGACTATTTCCGAAGAAGTCTTATATTTGTTTACCCTATCTATTGCTTCATCGCACTTACAACTGCAGGATCACTCCCGGAATCGAACCCTCGACCCCATCCCGTAAGTCCGCGTCGCTATCCACTTGGCCTTCCAGTCACTGCTGCCTTCCGTGCGATTGATGCAGTGGAATGTACCCTACAGCATCTTTTAGGAAGCCTCGGAAATTATCAGAATGCAATAATCTAACCATAGCTGAGGCTCCAAACCTTTTGTATGTCAATTTCTGCGCACGACAAGGCTATTTGAGACGTCGCTTTTGCCTTATCAGCCCGCACGGAAGTGACAAATTTCTAGACCACCCAGGAGCATTTAACGAAAACAAAACACAAAATTTCCAGACCAAGCTCATCGACTTCCCTTCTCAGTACTTCGGGTCTGCTATCAAGGTTTATTGGTGTAGGCAGCTTACCGAAGTACTTAATGTGGTGCTAATACAATAATTAGAACGGAACAATTTGGAAGGAATGTGACGTCCGTAGCCTTCATGTTTTTTTCAGTTATTTCCAGTTATTCTCGTCTTTTCTTACCATTCGCCTTCGGCCCGATGCCCTTCTTCACAGTTAAGACATCACAAGTATTTTTTTTTTCGGCACATGTCGCGAAGATGGAGTGCATTGGGAGGTGGTGGCGCGCCCGCCAATCATAACCAAGCAAAGCACTGGCCGAACACACACCAGCCAATCACAATACTGACCATACAAACCCTCTCTCAATGGCTTGATTTGATTGGCTGGCGCATTCATACCTCCCAATGCTGCCCATCTTCGTGACATGAACCTTTTTTCTTTTTTTCCTGTAGAGTAGTGTTGGTGCTTAACAGCCATAAGACTCGTTGGTAAGCCATCATGGACGCACAGTAATCAATAAATAAACTTTCCAAAAAAAAAATGGAAAATTCGAACGGCGGTACAAGTTCTCAAGTCCTATTTCCTTACCAGCGATGCGTCAGTGTGCATATTGTCGTTGAACGATGACCGCTGCCTCCCCCTCGAAATCGAATACCCACTGTCCGGCCACATAATGTCCCAGCCGCACGCAATGCCAGCTGGAAATCAGATGTCTTCAAACGATTAGGAATAGCTAAGAGAGCTGGCAGCTAAACAACTAAACGACATCGACTTCAATGAAGGTCACGGCAATACGATGACCGCTGGACGCATAGACACTCTTGACTTTCAATCAATATTGGTCAATATTACCAAGTCCCGCCACTTCAACGTGAAAAACGATGGCTACATCAACCTACATTTAAACATCAGAAATGGAATAATCAATATCGATCGATATTACTATGGACGTTTTGGCAAAACTGGACAGTTTAGAGTGTGAAGCGCGCGAACATAGCGATCACTGGACATATCTCGTAAAATGGGAAGCGACATCAGTCGTTATCGAAGTCTGTGGGACAGAAGAGGCGGTTCTATTGAGAAATAATGTGATTACTATGGTCGATAGAGCGATTTTTATCCTGGCCATTGTGTGAACTTCACATTAGTTTACTAGAATCCATCAATTTACTAGTATTGATCGATTACTACTGACTTGTGAATTGGAGCCTCAGCTCATACATATTGCTCGGGCATACATGCCATTGTGATGTGAAATTGGGCAAAGTCAAACAATTTACAAATCAAAATGAATGCCTTCCAGATTGAATAGTGACTAAACGGGATTATTAAAAAAATTGTTCAACCAATAAAAATTAGTGTGACTTTCTTTGAAATTTCTAAAATTCACTCGACTCAATAAGTGAACACACCCCTTGAAATTTCATAACTAGGGAGAAATAATGGTTAAGGGCCGGTTCTAAAGTGCAGGAATTCCAACCGGTACAAGAAAAACATCTAGAAAAAACACAAATACATATGTTCGCATTTCTGATTCAAGTGAGCGGCATTTACATACACTATCAATCAAATGAAAATTGCAACGAGCTAGACGAGAGCACATCGCGATCTCCTTTTTTAATATGCTATAGAATTTTTGGCTGCTTGTACTCTAAACTGTAAACCACAATTTCTCTTTGAAATAAGAAATTAAAAAGTGCAACATTTTACTCAATAGACTAGTGAAGATGAGTTGAAAAATTTCAAAGGGATACTATGTTTTCCTGAGCAGAAAATTCATTTAACCTTTTCGGAGCGTCTCAATCCAATACAGAAAACGCTTTAAAATGTTCAGTTAAATTTCTGAAGCGCTATGCTTTCTTAAAGTAGTGCCCAATTGGGTTTGAAAAGTGTTCAATTTAAAGTGAAGATGGTTTATATCACTGACCTATTTCCACGCCTAACAAGGAGAGACTCCAGTGTACCGGTGAGCTTTTGCGATGCAATTTTTACAGGATGTAGGGCCCATGGTGGGGAGTCCAAAACCATAGCTACTTTTTTCGGAATGCTCACGCTGAGCGCGAAGTTGATGACGCCCTGCTGTCACCAGGCGCCATCCGGTTGGTTGGCGTAATGGTAGTGTCGTAGCTTTCCAGGTGCATGGCCGTGGGTTCGATTTCCCCTTGCAATTGTGTTTTTGCATTTTACGATTTATTGTCAGTGGGATCCATTATCTCCATTTTCAACAGATTTTTGAACAACTACACGGCAACAAATGTCTATTACTTTCATGGAGCTCTTTGAAAGTGGAGAGAGAGCGCTCGATGAACGTAAATGACATTTGTTGCCGTGTTTCTGTTCAAAAATGTGTTGGAAATGGGGATAAAGGATCACATTGACGATCATCGCAAAATGCGAAAGCACAAGTAAGAATCGAACCCACGACCATGCTCCTGTGAAGCTACAGCACTACCACTACGCCAACCGACAAGGGCGCAATGAACTTCGCGCTCACGCGTCCACGCCTCTTCTTCGACCGCAGAAGGGTATTCCAAAAAAAGTACCTATGGTTTTGGATTCCCCACACGGGACCCTAATCCTGTAAAAATAGCATCGCAAAAGCTCATCGCCAGTTTGGAGGCTCACCTTGTAAGATTATACCATTTTTGCATAACCTTGTATTTTCTACGTCATCCCTCCTTCTTAGTCCTCCTTTCTACATCATACCTTCCTCCTGTCACTCTCCATCCTTATTACCGGACCCAGTCTACATCCGATTAAACCCGCTTATAGCACCGCTAGACGACGCCTACTCTCATCTCGCCTAAGCGTGTCTAATACCCGTCCACGATCAGAGATCCTGTGCTGTGGCTACTAACGTGTGCAGAAATGACGAGGCTTAAACAGCCTTCGCAGAGGTGAATAGTCAACGATATTCTGAAATGAAAACATGAATTCCACCGTGAAGACAGGGATAGTCATGAAATTTGAACGAAAACTGCGAAAAAAAGGGAAGCTATCAGGTAAATAACTAACTCCGGCCTTAAGTATCTGTATAAATGTACAACTAAAAGGTACTAGAAGAGCCTGAAAACGCAAAAAACTTAGCAATATAGCTGCCGTTCTGAACGAGTGCATGGCGCAATCTCTTCCTTTAGCACTAAAAGATCCTTGCCTTGCAGAACGTCTAAACCAACTTTAAGCCATCGTTCTGTTTTGAAAAATGAAAATTTCAAAAAATTTCACACCGGATGTTCACTTGTGTATTGGGGCAGGTGAAATAGAACACATCAACAAATCATACTAACTTTCACTCGAATAAAAATTATTCTAGTTTTGTCGGAAGGGTTGGGTGTGACCTGAAAAACGCTCGCCTAAAATCGAAAGGTGTTCAGCTTGATTTCAAAGGAGTCAATTTTGCTAAATAGTATCCTATTTGATTTGAAAAGTGCCCAGTTTGGCGTGAAAATGCTGCATGGAATGAAGAATATTGTGGGTTTACTTAGCCTATGAAATGACTTGGGCACGTGTGGCGCAGTGGGAGGACGTGCCGTCTGCCGCGTGCACCCGATTGCAGGTTCCTGGTTCGGATTTCTCCCCTAGACCAACTAAGCCTTCCATCCTTCCGGGGTCGGTGAATTGGTACCAGACTTCTCTGGGAAGGATAAAGCGCTGAGTTGTTCATCGGCTGGCCACCGCAAGTCATTGCTTGGCCAAATACGCATTCAAATCGGCTCCACGACATCCCGTAGAAGTAGAATGCGTGGTGCATCCCAATAGGGATTGAATGACGCCGTCTTCAATCCTTTATCTTTATCCTATGAAATAACTTGAGATGGCCGATTGATGAACAAGTCAGGGTTTCGCCTTTCGAAGAGAAGTGTGGTACAAATTAGCGACCTCGAAATGATAGAGAGCATAGTTGCCTTTGGCGGGACTGGAACCATGTACCGAATAGGGGTTCACGCTTGGAACGGGGCCTCTTGTAACTGCGCTACGCTAGCCTTGTCATATATACTGTCAATAGAATTCAAAACGTGAAAAATTCTACCTATCAGGACAGTGGTCGTGTCAGCTAAGGCCATGTTCGCCATGAAGGTGTAGGCTGACAGTCGGTACACACGATTCGTGCAGATCATGAAGAATGTAATCACATTGGCGACTGCACCGACGACACCTGAATTGCGTGCTTGAAATACCCACAAAAAATTGAAAAAATGAAAATTGGAATTAAAAAAAAATTGAACAAAATTGAAAAATTAAAGCAAAAACAACTACTCACCGAAAACGATGTAACAGCTGCCAACGAATGGAGTCACGGAACTTAGTGGCCGTTCTGAGAACATCCCTACGCGCAGGAACAGGAATCACTTGAACCTAATCGTTCACCATTATTTCTTCTTCTGAAATGCTTGCGGTCTTGTTGAACATTAAATCAGCTATAAGTAGCCTCGAAAAATTCTCTTCGACTATATGAAATAAGAGCGCCTGCGAAAACAAAGGCACGACAGAACGGATGAGCATCTGATCTCACGAGTGGACATGTGGCGATCGAAGGAGGCGGTTCGAACCTCCTTCTGGAGCTCGAAGACAATCGCTACTACTTGCCTTATGAGCAGAAGAGTACAACTCAGTCCTGCCTGGACGCAGTTCTAAGTTTTCACATGCCCGAGGATAATATGCATAGAAAACGACCTAACGGAAATTTCCCTCGGCAGATCGAGTTTCATGGAAATGGGTGGGGTGGGGTCGTTTCATCTTCTTCTGGAGACCACAGAAATCATATCGCCCCACCAGAATTTTGGCTTAATTTTGCTGTCCAGGCCTTCATAAGGATAAGGATAAAGGGCGGCACTACTCAGTCCCTTTTGGGATGCGCCAGGCATTCTACTTCTACGGGATGTCGTACAGGCGATATGAATGCGTTTGGCCATACACCTGCGGTGGCCAGCCGATGTACAAGTCAGCGCTTTATCCTTCCCAAACAAATCTGGTACCAATTCACCGACCCCGAAGGGATGGAAGGCCTGGTTGGCTTGGGGCGGGAAATCCGAACCAGGAACCTGGTATCGGGTGCACGCGACAGCCGGCACTTCCTCCGACTGCGCTACGTGTCCTCAGCCCTACGTAGTATAGTGGTGAATATCCACGTCTGTCATAGGCCTCCGTATGCGGCATTTTTCAAAAATAGCAGAAACACGTGAAATTCTTCGATAAATAGAGGAGGACGAACTTAAGAATACAAGGAGAAATCAACAGCGAGTGCATCATACAGAAGAAAATGTTCCTATATGCGTTGATCTGGATTGGGTACCACTAAGCAGGATAATGGGTACGAATATCGCAGTAAAAGAACGCGCCAACTCTTGTCTATACGCCGAATTGATCCAGTTCTTTTCATCAGGTTTCACCCAGTCGCAGTAGCTGAATTGGTAGTCCGAATCTACTCTAGAAGCCATTGCGGGTTAGAAGATGAAGTTCGGATTTGATCAATTCCTGCCTTAAATATGCTACTTCAACGGAAAGCCTTGGAGACAATTTGAACTTGGATATCTTATCTTTCCAATGATTTGCGGAAGCCAAATAATGGACAACTACATAAGCGTTTCGTTCTCTTCAAACGATTCTCTTCTGGATCGAAATCCCCGACCTCGATTGGTGCAGGGCATCTTTGGTCTGGGCGGGACCCGAGCCAAATGACTCAATGAGCTGCATGAGCTGCACGTAAAAGCCGTCGTCCTCTCCGAGTGCGCTTTCACTGCTTATTGCCAAACAATTGGACAAAATTGTTAGCAAAATAAAGACGAGAAAAGACAACAACCCAAATGATGCTCTATGATGACCTAGTCAGCCATGGAAAAGCGTTCGTACTCCCGTACATGTACTTTTTACGTTCTGGCATATGCCCCTTCCGACGGGGGTCGGAAGGTTCTCCCTTAAGTTATCAGTTCACCGAGTCGTATCATAGCTAAACAGGCATTCGTATTGCCTCCAGGAAAATCGATATAAGTACGATGCGTGGCGCAATCTGCAGGTTGGTTTACTATCGCCACCTTTATTCCTTAACTTGTGTAGAATACATTAACCATAGCACTAATACTAATAATGACAACAAACAAGCAAGCAAATATATTTAAAAAATAAAATAGAAGTAGTAATGTGAACAACAATAAATATAATAAGAAATAATATTTCCTTCAAAAAATGCAGGCAGAAAACTTTGTATTACCAGGAGTTCAATGTAAAGAGATCTTTCACTTTCTCGCCTGGCACTGTTAATTAATGACTCAAATTTTCTTCATTTCGTGAAATGAACGTCAGTGACATTTTCCCTGCTTCACATCTTCCTTTCGACATTTTTCAGTAGGATGCGTTAGTCACTTGAAAACTGCGCCAAGCTCATGCATTTGGAATTTAACTGCTGCCCCATTAAGATCAGTACGTCGAAAATTCTAGAACAAACAAATTGCGGTAGAAGTACGGAGTGCCAACAAATTACGAAAAAAATTGGTTGCACTTATATATGTATTGCCTACTTCTGCAAGCTATTCTGCCAGAAATGAGAGAGAAGGCCGAAGCCGCGGAATAGTTCAAATGCGAATTCGTTGCAGGTGAAAACGACTACAGAATGTTCTAAACAGAAAGGTGTGTATGAGAACAATCAGCCATAAAAAGATGCGGGTAGTTTTGGCGCAGTCTGCAGTAGGCTCTGCTGGCGTGTGCACCACGTATCGATTTGAGGTTCGGCTTGCTGTCAAGGCAAACAAGCCTTCCTTTCCTAGGAGGTCGGTGAGCTGGTAACAGACTCGTCAGAGAATGACGGAATACTGACTTGTCCATCGACTGGCCACCGCGAGTCAGCTTTGAGTCAAATACTTATTTTACTTGCCTTTGGGTATCCCCAGAAGTAGAACGCGTGTCACATCCTTGAGAGATGCGAAAATCAAGACTAAAGCCGTGCTTTGTCTTTGTTATATATGTGGAAAAAAACAGAAGTAGAGTGCATACAAACAAAAATTAAAAAGTAAAATTTGAATAATTAAACTCGGTGTTCATCCCTTCTCTTGTACGGGTATGGACATGAAGGAGAACGAGGAACGATTTTTCTATGAACGAGGTGAAGGTTAAAAGGATAAAGGAGAAGGAACGGCGTTACTCAATCCTTTTGAGATGCGCCACGCATTCTACTTCCACGGGATGTCGTGGAGGCGACTTGAATGCATATTTGGCCATACAATGAATATCGTTGGCCAGCCGATGAACAAGTCAGCGCTTTATCCTTCCCAGACAAGTCTGGTACCATTTCACCGACCCCGGAGGGATGCAAGGCTTGATTGGCCTGGGCGGGAAATCCGAACCATGAGCCTGGTATCGGGTGCACGCGAGCCGGCGCCTCCTCCGACTGCGCTACACGCAACCTAGGTGAAAGTTAATGTGATAAAAATAGCTAAATTATTTAACAGTTTTTCTCAATTACTGAACAATTTTCGTGACCTTTTGGGTTGAAAAAAGTTCAGAAAAATATAAAGTCAGTGGAGTATAGGAAAAACTTGTCCTTTTCATAGTACGGAGTACGAAAATCAAGGAATGGTATCGCCTAATCGACCAAGCACCACCTAGTGAAAAAAGGTGCTCAAAGAACAAAGTGCAAGCCTAGGGCGGTAATTTACTAGCCTTGATTTGATAATACCCAAACCAAATGTAAAAAAATCTTTATAATGAGAACGTTAAACATGGTTACATTAACATCATAAGGCCTCGTGCATACTTCCCGTCGTCGCGATCCCATCGCGACGATGAGTTTTGCAGAGCGATGCGAATGAATTTGAGCTTCTCAGTGCTCGTCGCATCGCCCATCGCTCTGCGAGGGGGCGCGACGACGATCCGTCCAGGACCAACGCTAAAAACCGCGCGCGGCGCGAAAAAGCATGCCATGCCCGCGATGGGCGCGGGAAGCCATCGCGCATTCCGACCACCACTGTTACGGCGGCCGCGACGAAGTTTCCTTTGGCTTTTCAACCGCGTGCGGCGGAATGGCCATGAACTAAGCGCCGCGATGGCATCGCGGCGATGGAAGTATGCCCCGGCCTAACAGTAGAAGAACACCTAGGCTTGCTGCGGCTAGAATATTTAAAACTACCACCTAAGGAAAACATGCAAGGTGAACACCCCTTTAAATTTGCACCAAAAGCTGAACATTATGTTGTTCGGAAGCTTCTCAGCGTTTTGTGTTACTATTTTTCATTTGCCGATTATTAAGTAAAAATTCAACTTGCATTGCGCATTAATGCTATTTCCAGTACAGAATTTTTCGCTCTATCTGACTAAATAATTTCTGTTTCATCGTTATTTCATGCTTCTATTCTTGAAGGGCTTATTGAAGTATGTCAAGGAAGCGATTCCGGACGATATTTTACTTCAACCTCAAATTGGGACAGTCCGCAGCCGAGACAGCTCGACAAATCAACCAAGCGAGGAGGCCTAATAGTGTTGGAGAAGGCACTGTGCGCCGGTAGTTCAGTAAATTTCGGACCGCAGACTTCAGCCTCGAAGATGCTCCCCGTAGCGGTCGACCTAGAGCAATCCTGGACGATTAGTTGAAGGAATTGGTGGAAGCCGAACCATCCCAAACGGTTCGCGGGATCGCAGAAGAGCTATGTAGACGTTAGCAAAGCTGCTGTTGCGGATGCTTCGAAACACCTTGGGAAGGTGACAAAGCTCGAAAAAGGGGTGCTCACGAGTTGAGGGAGCGGCAAAATTTGTCACGTTTCGAGATTCGTTCTTCTCTACTTTTACACAACAAAACTGACCCGTTTTGGGTCGATTCATCACTTGAGATGAAAAATGGATTCTGTGTGATAACAGGAAACGTTCCGGACAGTGTTTGGAAGCCGACGATTCCCTAGGCGTTTCCCAGAAGCAAACCTTAATCAAGAAAGGTAATGGTCACTGTCTGGTGGTCAGCGGGTGGTGTAATCCATTACAGCGTTTTGGCCCTCGGCCAAACGATCACAGCAGAGTCCTACTGTAAGGAAATCGACGGAATGCACCGAAAATTGCGTTAATTTCACCCAGCATTGGTCAACAGAAGAGGCCCGATTCTCTTGGACAATAACGCCCGCTCATACATTTCACAAATCACTATTCGAACGAATTAAGGGTTGAAGTTCTACCTCACCCGTCATATTCTCTAGACCTCTTACCAACCGACCACCACCTTTTCAGACACTTTCAGAACTTCCTCGCTGGTAAAACCTTCACCAATCAGTACCAGGCAAAACAGCTTCCGTGGATTTTGTCGAATCTCAATCACATAATTTTTTCGCTGATGGAGTACACGACTGGCCCCTTCGCTGTGCTGATTCGTGTGTGAAAAAAGTGAAAAGTGTGCTGATTCGAACAGGGCTTATTTCGACTAAATCCGATAAGAGAAAGTTGTGGTAGTTCAAAGTGAAACACTCAAAGCGCTGAAAACTTTCCGGAAAGCCTATTTAACATGCGTAGTTGCAGTGCACCAGTTTTAACAATTGGACGCCAACTTCTAGTTCAAGCGTGGTGGTAATAAACAATAATAAAAGGCTAAGGCGACATTTGCTGTAGGAGCGATGAAGAGCTTCCGAAAGATGCCAAAACTGGTACATACCATGCAGATTACATGATTATTAAGCACATCAACGTTGTTTATCACGAATTAGGATTACAGCGGTTGAACGATAAAGGATAAAGGACGGCGTTAGTCAATCCCTTCTGGGATGCACCAGAGCATTCCACTTCTAAGGGATGTCGTGGTGGTGATTTGAATGCGTATTTGGCCATGACGTGCGGTGGCCAGCCGATGAACAAGACAGCGCGTTATCCTTCCCAGACAAGTCTGGTACCGTGGGCGCGTGTAGCGCAGTCGGAGGAGGTGCCGGCTGTCGCGTGCACCCGATACCTGGTTCCCGGTTCGAATTTCCTGCTTAGGCCAACCAAGCCTTCCATCCCTGCGGGGTGGGTTAATTGGCATCAGAGAGTGTGGGTAGAATAAGAAATTAGAATAAAAAGTAAGAAAGAAAAATGAAAAAAGGGGGATAAAAATAGAGTACAGCGCCAGTCAGACACTGCCTGGTGTCAACTCACCGACGTAAGAGGTCACATGCTCCGCCCCCTCACCACTAATTGGACCTAGAAACGGAACTGATCCTAAAATTGATTTATTTTCTTCGCCGTCGCCCCTTACCAACTGTACCATGGGCGCACCTTAGCGGCATTAAAAATATGGTTAGACACAAGTCGTATTTTACTGTAGTAACACTCAAAGTACGGCTTCTTCAATCAAGCTATTGGAGTGCACCACGCGATATCAGGTCAAGTAGAATGCGCGGCGCATCCCGAACAAGGAGTCATAGTGCGCTTTTGATGTTCGGAACGTGGGAGTTTTTTTTTTTAATTTGCATCTAAAAGCAACTTATTCCATCACAGTGAGAGCATTTGAAACAATGAATTTTCCAACATGGGATGAAACTTACGAGTTCTTTAAATTTTTTAAAAAGCGTCCTTCTCTTACAAACTGAGTGTCACCAATGGAGTAGTTTTTTTGTGGATTCTACTGTGCTTATACCAATATAAGGAGATTCTAATCCAAAAATGTTATCAAAATAGCAAAGAAACATAGCGTGAAGGCTCGAGAATTTCCACCTCTGAAGAGGTTGAGGGAAATACGCTTCAATTTGCCGTCAACTGAGGAGATGCGATGGGGCGGCTACGAATGGCTTTGATGAGTTTTTGAAGCGTCATCGCGTCAGCGTCTATTGACGGACACCGCTCTTCAGTGTTCACAATCAGATGTCGTGGTGACAGATTGGAGAATTTGAATTTTTGAACGGGAATGTTTGATGAACGTGCGCCAAAATCGAACTAGTAACGGGAACTCGGTGTCTGGTGGTAGTGGATGGATGGATTGGATGTGGCAATCAGAGCAGAATGCAAATGGATTTCGCGAAGTAGACGTCGTCGTCCTCGTGGACAACGCGTTTTTTACGGTTGTATGTGTCGTCTCACCATCAGAACAGCTCCAGTATTTTTGCCTGCAGTCATGCGTAGCGTCCAGCCATGCGCGCATGAGACGTTTATTCACACTACTGGTTTATATCAGCTGTATTCGTCTGTATCCCTCCTGAAGCGTTTGTCAGCGACGTCATCTGCATCCGACTAAAGTCAGTCTGCGTGAAAATTCTGCTTCCCTTTTTTCGGCGATTCTACGGGAAAGCACAGCTGTGGCGAGGACAATTCTAATTTTGGAAAAGCTAGCAGTCAGCTGCAGGTGGTCCTCCGTTGGAGTGAAGTGCCACTTGTCATATAAAACTCACCGGTAGGTGACAGGATCTTCAACCACTGGTGGGCCGACTTTTTCCCGACAGATCACCAGGACTTTAAGTGCGAGCGTTCTCAATTGGCTTTGTGAGTACCGTTTATAATACGACACTTTTGCAGGTCTACACACATTACACGTTACCTTACGCCCCATCTTGTATCACCATCCACGTCCACCTCATAGTGATCTACTAAAGGTGGACATCAGTAGATCACTATGAGCTTCGATATCATACCTGCCACAGCTGTGCTCCATATTTCTGTATATTTTTTTCTTCTTCTAATGAAACGTCGACGACGAAACCTTTGTTGAATTCCGTTTGCCAAACAAGTCCCTCCTCTGACACTTTGACGCGTTCTTGCTCACAAGGCGTCTTTTTTACGTCATCGTTTTGCAATGCGCCACATATTTCACTTCAACTAGGTTTGGAAAGCTTATTTGGCTACGCAATGGCATGTGATGGCCACCCGATAGACGTTTCAACATCCGAACCTTCCCCAGAAAAAAATGGTTCAAATTCACCGACGCTGCAGAAGTGTAAGATTGGGTTGGCCCAGGTGCGTAAAGATCGATTCTTGATTCAACGCGGCGTCAGGCCTCATTCCGACTGCGCTATTTGAGCAGTGTATAGTGTGAAGGTGTTTGCCGACATAGCTGATCTTTCCAACTCTTCTCTACGCACACCTTCTGCCCCATCGTCCATACCAAGTCAGGACCAAAGAAGAAGCGGAAAAAAGAAAAGAGAAAGAAGAAATTGACAAGGAATCGATATCCAACGTTTCTGATCTAGTTTCATGCTGAATTATAATTATAGAGCAATAAAATATTAGCTCTGAAAATGCCTACACTAAAAATTTACGTGTCATAGGTCCAAGGTCCAAGTAAAACATGAACATGGGCAGCATTGATAGGTGGGAGCGCGCCAGCCAATCATAACCAGGCAGAGTACCGAGCGAACACACTTCAGCCGTTTAGGGTACATACCGATCGTTCAAGCCTTCTATGAATGGCACACCAATTTGATGCGATCTGTTTGGCTGGCGCGTTCCCGACACTCATGCTGCCTATCTTTGCGACATGTGCCATCTATTCTCTAATTCGCCAGTTTTTTACTTTAAAAAAATTTACTGCCTTTTCCTAAATTACTACACTACGTTTATTTGAAACTGTTTATGACTATTATTTCACAATAGATAAAAAAGGTTTGTAAATAAAGAAAAATATTAAGTGATAAGCTTTCATGACGAGGTTTTGTTACGACGAACCTCAAGCGCTAACTCTTTTTAGTGATATTTTAGAACAAAAGTCGGAAAAATTGAAAGGGTCGAAGAGCAATAGGTTGTCAGTTAAAGTCTTCTAGCCGTGTGTATTTCTCCATTTTTTCCAACTTACTTATTCTTGTCTTTTTTATTTTATTCTTTTTTTGTGATCTCATTTGAATTTTCTTATTTATTTGTTGTCACAGCATTGCTTAAATATTTCAACGGGTAGTAAGAAGAGTTAGTGCTGAGATCTTGTTGCTTTAAATTAGGATGTTATCAGCGAATAACAAAAAGTTCAAAAAATCAAAAATATCCAAGGAAATTTTGTCCGCATTAGGTCGCTACAGAGCCTCTATAGGCATTCAGAACAGGTATGCCATCACTTTCTCACACTATCAGGTATTCTGAGCAACGTGGAAGACGTAAATAAAAGTTATTTGTAAAAAGGACGCCAAAAAAGCATTTGATTTGAGCACCAATGAGCAGTAGTGCAGTAGAGCATAGAAAATGCGGCGTAGTGCAAGAGTTTACCGCAAAAAATGGCTGAGAAATGCCAAAACTCGAAACCGTGGTCGAAAACATATCGAGCCCCGCCCATAGCCACGATACCCCGCCCACTTCGCCGTATTTGCGATCAAACATGAGACGAACAATATCACTGCCGGAAGCAACTACTATTTATGTCATAGTGGACCTTAAAATTGACTCTAAAAAGTGGATTCTTGAACCCATATGTGCATGAAGAGGTCTCAAATATTCCCGTGACTGGAAAATCTCCACCACCATTTTCAAATAAAATTGAACGCACTTCTAAGCAAGCGTGACGCCTACGGAATCAGATGGAGCAATTTTCAATTTAGCTGCCTTAGAACGACAGTTTGAATGTTTATGAACTTTCTATTCTTTTAGGACAATTTGCAATTTATCTCTTATACAGTTTAGTAACTTTTACATGTTAGTTTATATTTGTTACATCCTAAGCAACAACTATTATCTGTGTTGTTCTAGAAAACCACAGAAAAGCTGCAATTTTTAGTGTGTTAAAAGAATAGATCGCGACCTACTGAATGGGTCAACCTCTTTTTTTAAATAATTTTTTAAAAGCTGATAAATATAAGAAAAGCTTATTAAGTTTTAGACTATCTACAAACCTTCTTGCTCGAAAAATAAAATTTTGTTAGGTTTCAAACACTGTTTTCACTTATTTGGGAAATTCAAACAGAATTTTAGAGACTATCATACCAAACTTTTCTTGAACAAAAAGAATTTATTCTAGCCTTCGCGTAGAGTCGAAAGATGCTTTTTTTGATTTTAGAGATATTTGGCTTGATTTCAACAACGTCAGGCTTAGAACAGTGTCTAAAGTGATTTGAAAAGTGTCCAGTTCGATGTGAAAATGGTATACATGGCTGACACTATCAGTGTTTAAAGAACTAGGTGAAACTGGAGCAAGGTGAACCACAAATTAGGGAGCATAAGCCACCCGTTCTCTTTTAGATTCTCTATGTTAAAAAAACCATCCAGTTGTTTGACCGAAAGCTTAAAATTCCTATCGGGAAAGGAGTTTTGCAGGGAGACACGATTTCTCCTAAACTATTCACAGCGGCACTCCAGGATGCCATGTAGGACTTGAACTGGGACGATAAAGGCTACCTTGTCGACGGGAAACGGATGAGCAACCTTCGCTTCGCCGACGATATTGTCGTCATCTCTACCAGCACGGCAGAAGTCGAGGAAATGCTGAACGAGCTTAGTGTGGCAGGTATGAAGATTGGATTGGACATGAGTATGTCCAAAACGCAGTTTATGGTCAACCAGTGATGTGACACGGGACTCGTAAGGTTAAATGGAGTCGCTCTACAACAGGTCGACTCCTACGTCTATCTGGGAAGAGAGCTGAACATGGATAACGACCTCGCTCCTGAAATCGCCCGCAGGAGACGCGCAGCATGGGCAGCCTTCAGCTCGATTCGCGAAGTCACCGATCAGGTCAAGGATGCCGGCCTCAGGGCCTCGATATTCAACGCCTCTGTACTGTCTGCGATGTGTTACCCGACGGAAACCTGGCCCGACAACAAGACAATCGCCAGAGCAATGCAAACTACGCACTGTGCACTGAGAGATGTCTTCTGAGGACAAGCCTTCGTCAGCAATGGCAAGAAGGCCTACGAAGCTCGGAGATAAGGGAGAAGTCACAATTAGCAGACCCGCTGCAGTACATGAAGAAGTCCAAATATCGCTGGGCCGGACACCTGCTTCGACGAAAGGACGATAGATGGAGTATCCGTGTCACAGAATGGCTCCCCAGAGACTGTAAGAGACCACTGGGACGACCGCCAACGCTATGGGCAGACTCATCCTCAAGATTTTTCAGAGAGCGGACTCACTGGATGCAAGCAGCCAGAGATCGAGCGGTCTGGAAGAGTTGTGGTCCTCGCTGAGAAGAGCTCCAGTCGAAACAAGCACCATCAAAGTATCAAAGTATGTAAGTTAAAAATGGGCGAGTGTAGCGCAGTCGGAGGAGGTGCCGGCTGTCGCGTGCATACATTACCAGGTTCCTGGTTCAGATTTTCCACTCAGGCTGAATTGGTACCAGACTTGTCTGGGAAGGATAAAGCGTCAACTTGTCATCGGCTGGTCCCGCGATTATGCATTATGGCAAATACGCATTTGCTTCGCTTCCACTATATCCTGTAGAAGCAGAATGCGTGGCGCATCCCAACCGGGTAGTAAAGTTGTCCTTTATCCTTTATCCTTTAGGTCAAAGAGCGAATCAACTAACAGAATTCAAATGAAAACTCTGGCGGACTCCAAGGCTTTGAAGCTGAAATTCCTACGTCAGGCTGAGAGGCTGAAATGTGGCCAGAATGACATCAGTTCTCGTCTCTGTTCAGACCTTATCGCAAATGCATTCTGATGAGCAGCACATACATCACACGGACTCGAGAAACATCCCCGTGTACTGTTTTGCATTTTAAGAAAGCCTCCTTAAATGTGAACAGATATGGTAGCAAGGCGAATGACGCTGCACTTCAAGAGCTCCACTTCGGTTAAACTGCCCCGGGTGTGCGTCTCTGCAGCCACTACTCGCTGCTCTTAGGCGTCGTCCCGTCCAGCCTCTTAGAACCTCCTGAGTCGTGGGCCCCCTCTCCGAATGCTCTTCCGCTAGTCATCAGATGTCAATCGGGCCGCCGCGAATCCCCGCTCCGAACCTCATTTCGAGGTGATATCACAAAAAGGCCTTCACAATCCCATCAACCGACGCACGGACGAACGTACAACGCAGCGCACTCAACACGATGATCTTAAGCTGGTAGGCTGTCGGGCGCGGTTACTGCGTACATCTGACGTCAGCCGTATGAAGTGGCCACGAGATCTCCATGTGTCATCCGAACGTTTCAATCCCAGTGATTCTGACGAGGCTATGAAGAACTTGAAACCAAGGACGTGGAAAAGGTGCTCTTTTTGTGTCGTCTGCCATAGGGAGACTCGCGTTTCTCAACTTGCAGGTCTCAAATGAGCTTAAATCCAATCAAATCCAAATAATGTAAAAAATAAATTCTAAGCAATAAATGGAAAAATTTTGCCACTACTTTGAAATGAGAATCTTATTAGAACACCCTCAGCCTGTTACAGAACAAAGCTTGACTAAAAGTTGAGTCGGCGCTATAGCAGTTTCACTTTAGAGGTCGAGGAAAGGTCGAAAAAAATCGGCCCAAATTTTATAGGTGGTCTGTTTAGTATGTCGATCAGCACATCTGATTTACATCTGATTTTGAAATTTCTGAACAATGACGGCAGATTTTATTAAATTATTTGTGACGTAGATCAAAGTCTGGCATCAACGAACCGCAAAAGCATTTCTAGCATAAAATACAACAATCACCGTTAAACGATACATGGGCGATAGCATGTCTTCGATTTTAGGGATCGTTTAGTGTGCACGCGATGCGCGACGCGATGATATGATAGGCCTTGTTTAGTGTGTACGCGACGCGCGACGCGATGCCTGCGTAGTGGCCAAATTGATCGAGCGACGCGATTGATCAATTCGACCACTACACATGGCATCCCGTCGCGCGTCGCGCGCACACTAAACAAGGCCATAGGCTCGCATATCGATCGCGGTACGCGATGAATCGATATGGCAGCTTGTCATCACATCGCGTCGCGCGTCGCGTGCACAAGAAACGACCCATTTGGCCTCGTTTATACTTCGACGCCGAGCGACGCGACGTCAAGCATGGTGGCCATATTGATTGAGCGACGCGATGTGATGACAAGATGATCAATTCTGCCACTTTGCATGCCGTCGCGTCGCTCGGTGTCGGAAGCATAAACGGAGCCTTTCGGTAGATGCGGTCATGATCCCTGACTTCGCCCAAACTTTCCCCGGGGAGAGGAGGGGAAGTCATGCAGAGGTTAAATCCACACTCAATTGTTCTACAAGACATCCTTCGTACATCCCGTACAAGTAGTAATGCGTGGCGCACCCGCAAAGCGATTGACTAGCGCGAACCATTGTTCTTATCCTCACAGCAAGTGAATAAAGAAAATTAAGCAAGATCATGAAATAAAATTTAAAAAATCGAGAACGAAGAAGCTTGAGGAAATAGAGCAGAGCTCCTGGCTAGAAGAAACTAACGCCAACCGTCATCATTGCTTCCTATCTTTTAAGTAGATCATCGTGCGCGTGGAGCACAGTCGGAGGAGGCGCCGGCTGTCAAGTACACCCGATTCGTGGTTCGGATTCCCCCGCCCAGACCAACCAAGCCATCTATCCCTTGGGGGTCGATGAATAGACAAACGAGTTGTCTGGGAGGTAAAAGGCGCTGACTTGTTCATCGGCTGGCCTCTACAAGTCATTGTACACCCAAATACGAACTGAAACCGCCTCCTCGACACCAGTAGAAATAGAATGCGTGGCGCATCCCAAATAAGGTTTAACAACGCACTTCTTTATCCCTCAAGTAGATTGTCTCCATACTCGGAATATTCAAGCAGTTAGTTGAAGGGTCTCTTCGGGAAGCTCAATAGCTTCCCCAGTTTCATGCGGTACAACCTAAACTTTATTTTTCATGCCACTGTTCTTTTGTTATGCCGAACTGAATTTGGATTCATTTCGTTTGTTAATTTTCATGTTGCTTTCTACGTTTCAAGTAAATAAATGTATGAATAAATGAATAAATAAATAATGTCATTCCTCTTCCATTTCATCAATATTAGATACCATTACCATACCATCAATTATTACTTTGATTTTACCATTCAAATTTCATCGCTATCATGGCAAGTTGACACACTGCACACATGCGTATGTATATAGCTTCATGACTCCAGAAAAAACTTACGTTGTCAAGTGGTAAAAATCAAAATCAACAGAGCGAGGATGTATGCGTGAATCGAGGGGGAAAATAAGCGGCTGGATGGAAGTGTTTCCGGAATGCCGGGCCGTCGATTTAGACAAAACCGGCCAGCATCAGCCGCATCGCGGCCTACTATTTACTGCGTTCTACTTGACACCATAGCACCGAAATTGAATTCCGACTCACATCTGGGGCACAACTTGTTGGTTGAAGGTGCAATGGCGAAGCTCGGCGTTGTACTATGACGTTCGGCCGTAGTAAATCACATCTTCGGCGCTTCAATACACATGACGCAACGTCGCTATTGAGGTGGGCTAAGTGTAGCCGTTGGAGATGACAATGGAATGTGGAATAGAATCGTCGATGCAACGGTTCCCCCATCAAAGATTATCCGGTGGTTCTACTACTACTTCTGCAAAAAAGCTGCTAAGCGGAGCAATTGCCCAGAAGAAGCTTCCAAAAACAGAAGTAGGATTTTTATTAAAAAATAGAAAATAAAAATAGTATTGCAATAAAATATAAAGGATTAGAGACGACGTTACTCAATCCCTTTTGGGATGCGCCACGCATTCTACTTCTACGGAAGCAGGTTGAATGAGTGTTTGGCCATACAATGACTTGCTGTGGCCAGCCGATGAACGGTTCAGCACCTTATCCTTCCCAGACATGTCTGGTCTCAATTCTCTGACCCCGGAGGGATTGAAGGCTTAGTTGACCTAAGCAAAAAATCCGAACCAAGAACCTGGTATCAGGTATCACAGTCGGTACCTCTTCCGACTGCGCTACAGGCCCCCAGTGTTGCAATAAAAAATAAAAAATGATAAACTAATTTGTGATATTAATGAGTATGAATACCCAGATGATGCAGCTGACGAACCAAGATTAGTATAGGTTTAATTACCCAAGTTTGAGGCTTTGAAGGAGGCAGTTACGCCGAAACGTTAGCCGGAATTAAGGATCTATACTAATCTTGGTTCGCCAGCTGCATCACTTGTGGGTATTCATATTGATCAATATCATGCCAAGATTCAATAGCAAGTCGAACATGGAATAATTTGCGATACCTTGAATGTGATGGGTATCATGGTCAGATGGTACGGATAGGAGTTTCTTAACGGCGACCTTCAACTTCTGTTGTTTCTCTCATTTCCCTGGAATACCCATTTCAAGCTCAATCTGCTCTCGTTGTTTTCACTTGTTTCATTGTTTTCATAATCTTGGGCGCGAGGAGCGCAGGCGGAGTAGGCGCCGGTTGTCGCCTGCACCCGAGGCCAGGTTCTTGGATCGGATCTCCCGCCCAGGCCTTTCATCCTCCCGGGGTCGATCAACTGGTACCATACGTATCTAGAAAAGATAAAGTACTGACTTGTTCACTGGCTGGCCGCCGAAAGTCATTGAATAGACCAAATACGTATACAAATCGCATCCACGACATCCCGTATTAGTAGAGTGTGTGGCGCATCCCGAAAGTGATTAAGCGACTTCGTCCCTTATTCTTTATCCTTTTTATTATTTACACTTTTTTCCTCCTCTAGATTTCTTCCCAATGAGTATTTTATAGCGAGCTCACTGTGGTGTTGTAATAAAATAAAATGAAGTAAAGGAAAAAATAAAAAAAAGTTCGTTTAGATACGGTGTTTAGAAGAGCTTTTGTGTGTATGCGTCTACTGTAGCTCTTCTGTGAAGGACAAGACACGTTGAAATTAGAGGTGAGCTGGAATTGGAAAAGAAAGCAGAAGCTTCATGATGCAAATAGAGAGTAACCAGGCGCAGGCAGAATAAATTTGGGGCCCTTCCCTCCTCTTATGTATGCACAGGCGTGAACGAGAGCCATCGTCAAGAAAAAGTAGAACAATTGGATGAATAATTGTTGTGATGAACGGAATTTCTCGACGCATCTGTTCTCCAAAATCCCAATCCCAGATGTTGACGTGGCTGAGTGCCATCGCGTCGCCAACATGCGCCGTTTTTTCTTCAAGATTTCCCGTAAAACGCTGTAGAACTTAGGAGAAAACTGTACTTGACGAGTACGGCTCCGTTGTAGTAAAACGATAGAAGTCCTAACAGCCGGCTTTACGTTCTTTGAAGACCAAACAAGAAATTTTGCACAGACACGTGGCCCCATATCAAGCTCTATGCCGTGAAAGTCAAGCGCTTAGATCGAAAAAGATAATGAACGGCACTAATCAATCGCTGGTTGGAATGCGCCGCGCACTTGACTTCGACGGAATATCGAGGAGGCCGTTTGAGTGCGTATTTCGCCTATGTATACAAGGAGGTGTGGCTACCAGAATATGGACAAGTCCATGTTGACAGAACTGTTTTATCCTTCTATAACAAGTCGAGCCCCAAATCATCGACCCTGGAGTATTTGGACATGACCTCAACCAAGAACCTCAATTCACGGCGCATATGACAGCTGGCGCCTCCTCCAACTGCGCTACCATCGAGCACTGATGAATGTTCTTGATATCTGCTCCCTGTCTTCACTGAAGAGTCACGGGAAAAACATAAACTAAAGATTCTTCTGAACAGAGCAGAAAACGAACCTTTTATCCCCTTATTCCCCCATTTCTTTTTTGTTCAAGGCGTGCTTTCTATTCATTGTCTGATTTCCAAATTTGTCTCCCTCATCACTTTTTTTACGCGCCCGAAATCATCCAGCAAAAAATAAAGGATAAAGAATGGCATTATTCAATCTCTTTTGGGATGCGCCACGCATTCTACTTCTACGAGATATCGTGAAGGCGATTTGAATGCGTATTTGGCCATACAATGACTTGCGGTGGCCAGCCGATGAACAAGTCAGAGCTTTATCCTTCCCAGACAAGTCTGATACAAATTCGGAGAATCCGAACCAGGAACCTGGTATCGGGTGCACGCGACAGTCGGCGCCTCCTCCGACTGCGCTACACGCGCCCATTCAGATTCATCCAGCAAATAATAGCAAAAAATATGAGGAAACCTCCGGATACAGATGAGCACTTAGGTTGCCCTCTCTTGACCACCCTGATCGTCCAATAAAACCGATGAAAGACGGATCCAAGCGAAAACGTGGGACTGACAAAAAAATTGGGGGAAAAATTTTCTTCAAAAAGCTTGTTGTCTAAAGCTTATAAAACGTTGAAATCGACACCGATAGTAAAGGTGCGAATAGTCTTAGAACAGTGTTAATCAATCCCTTTTAGGATGCGCCGCGAATTGCACATCTACGAGATCTACGGTGCCTTGCATGCAATTTGAATGCGCATTTGGCCTAAACAATGAATTGCAGTGTCCAAACCGCCCTTCCTTCTGAGATCGCTACATAACTGACTTTGTCGATATAAGGTGTGAAGATGGGCAGCATTGGGAGGTGGTGGCGCGCCAGCCAATCAGTCCGGATCAGATTGGGCTTGAACGGTCGGTATTCTGATTGGCGGACGCGTATTCGATCGGTGTTTTGCTTGGTTATGATTGACTGGCTCGCCACCACCTCCCAATGCTGCCCATCTTCGCGACATGTACCTTTCTGTTTGTCTGCCGAGGCTTGTTTGATTCCAACTGCGTGTGTCAGAGGACCGCATTTAAGAAGCTCATCATGAGGAGCTGCTATGGAATTTATAAGGGCGCTTCTGAAGGTTCATACAAGTCTGAGATGACCAATCAGATTGCCAAGCAAGTTGACGCTTTTCAAGCGTTATTGCAGGACACAACGAGGGCAAAAAATATAGTCAGATGCCTAAAGCGGAAGGATTTTATGTCTGAACTACTGAATGCAATCTTCACGCAACGCTAACTACCTTTCAAGTGTTAATAGTGAGAGGAAAAGCAGTTCAACACGGAGAGGAACGTCGTTGTCCTGATTGGTTGGCGTGGTTTTGGTCGGTGCTATCAGTGGCTGTCATTGGCTGGAACGCTCTAGTCCTCCCATGTTGTTCATATTAGCAGCTAGAATTCCAGCTTCATTTTGGTAATTCGTTATTGTTTATACGATGTTTTTTCTCACCATTTTATTACTACGGGGGCCGAAGTCTCCCACAGTTTCCATGTAGTAGATGGCGTCTCCATGCAATAACGGCGCATTTCCCGGTTCTTGCACTATCACCCGGTCCGGCTATCGTCATAGCCGCTGACATCTGAATGACAACGGCAACGTCTCACTGAGAAGGCGATGACGCCCAGAAGAAGAAAAAAACGACAACTACGGGGGAGTGAAGCTGTTCTATCATACTCGGATCTTGACTTCCTTTCCGCTCCAGAGTGGCTGGAACTATGCCTTCTACGGAGTAACTTCAGCAATAAATCAACAGTTGTGCCAAATGAAGGCCGTAGCGGCATAGCACTAGCCAATCATGTCAGGTAATACATATTTGTGAAGTTGAAAGAATCATCTACAGAAGACTATCCTATTCAAGTGAAGAAACATGAAGCTTTTAGAAGATGGAACTAGAAGATGGCTACCAAGGTAATTTTGCATAATTTCTGGCTGACAGTAAGTGAAATTATGGGTAAATGATTTTAAAAATTTACGGGATACCACGGATCTCCCTCGATAGAGAGCCTTCGGGCTCTCTTGTTAAGAGGGATCTCGGGCCGCTTGTCGCAGGGCCACGTGGCGCGTCCCCGGGTGGTGGATAGGGGAATTAAACGCGAACCAAATGCGACCGTGTACTGCCCAGAGACGCAGGTGGGATGCAGGGGATGGACTCCTTGCTCCTGCTGTGTCGGGTCGACGCGTTCCTTGTGCGTGGGAGCGGCATGTTCGTGCACAGTGTGCGTGGATGTGTCCGTGACTGTGCGGATTGTAACTGTGTCGGCTCGGCCAAAAGCTTGCACTCGGTAGACTGGGAGTACATGTAAGGCGATTCGAGGCCGCCTTAAGTCTCGCCCCGTCCCTTCGGGCAGTCTGGCTGGCTGCCCGGAGTACCGCGCCCGCACGACAGAGCCTGACTAGCTACCCGTGTTGTATTCCAGTCAAACACAGCAGCACTAAAGGGCCTCATTCCCCTGACCCCGAAAGAGCCCCCATTTCTGCAGCGATGGGAAGGACGAGTACGGAGAGGCTGCTAAAATCTCAGGGCCTAACCAGGCTGCGCAAATTGAGAAGGACTAGGATGACGATCTGTACTTACAACGCCCGCACGCTTGCATCGGAAGCATCCGTCGAGGACCTGATGATGCAAGCCAGGAAGATCAAGTACGACGTCATCGGACTGACCGAGACGAGAAGACACCACCCCCTGCACGCCGCCTACGACTCCGGAGAAGAACTGTTCCTCGGAACATGCGACAGCAGAGGAGTAGGCGGCGTTGGTGTCCTCGTCAACACGCACTTGGCCATGAACATCGATTCGTACGAGTCTCTGACAAGCCGAATCGGACGTCTGCGACTGAAGCGATGTGGTTCCGTGCCAGCTTTGACTGCATTCGTCGCGTATGCCCCAACATCCGACTACGACGACGAAGAGGTCGAAGCCTTCTACGTGGAGCTGGAGAAGTTCTATAAGGAAGATCACACATTCTACAAGGTGATCGTCGGCGACTTCAACGCCAAAATCGGACCGCGAAGGTCGCCGGAAGAACTTCACATCGGAACCCACGGTTTGGAGTGGAACGAGCAAGGTGAAAGGCTGTCTGAGTTTATCATGTCGACCAAGACCATCCATGGAAACTCGCAGTTCCAGAAGCCTCCCTCCCTACGATGGACCTGGGAATCTCCCGGTGGCCAGTTCCACAACGAGATCGACCACATCATCTTCAACCGCAAATATTGCCTGACCGACGTCTCCGTTGTCCCCAAGTTCTACACGGGATCGGACCACCGCCTCCTTCGTGCAAGGTTCCGCTTTTCGCGTCAAGGAGAGAAGGCCGCGAAGTTCAAGAAGAGGAGTCCCAGAACGACCATCAACTGGGACCTCTACACCTCTCTTGCCGGTCTTTGGGAAGATGCCGTCATGGACAACGTCGACGAGGAATACGACCGCTTCGTGCACCATCTCCACGATAGTGCTAAGGGAGCCGAGAGCTTGAAGACCACCAAGAGACGTCTGTCTCCGGAAACTCTCGAGCTGATACGCCAGCGTGGAGCAGCACGAGCGTCAGGCAACTACCAACTGACGTCCGAGCTTGCGAAGCTATGCAGAGAGGCGATAAAGGAGGATCTTAAGGAGAGAAGGGCGGAAGTGTTGGCTGAAGCTGCAGAGGCAGGGTTGAGCATCCGCAATGCCCGCCGGAACTTCGCCAACTTCAAGACCAAGATGACAGCTCTCCGACGTCCCGACGGAACCGTCACCTCTTCCAGAAGGACCATGGAGAGGGTCATCCACGACTTCTACTCCGATCTCTTCGATAGCCACGTCCACCTGCCCCCACGCCATCTTCCGCAGGATGGATACGTCGTCCCCTCTGTTCTCCCTTCCGAGATCCGACACGCCATCTCGTCGGTGAAGAAACGTACAGCACCCGGTTCTGACAGGATCAGACCCGAACACCTGAAGAACCTCCCGCCTACGCTCATCAACACCCTGGCGCGGCTCTTCACACGTTACCTGTCGGAGTGCAAGGTTCCATCTCAGTGAAGACCAGCAGAACCGTCCTGCTGTACAAGAAGGGAGACGTGCACGACATTGGCAACTATCGCCCGATCTGCCTGCTGTCCGTAGTCTACAAGCTGTTCACTCGAGTTATCCTGAATAGGATTAGCAGAACGCTGGACGAAGGACAGCCATGCGAGCAAGCAGGATTTCGGAGAGGATTCAGCACGATCGACCACATACACACCATTACGAAGCTCATCGAAGTGTCGCGAGAGTACAAGCTGCCGCTGTGCCTTACGTTCATCGACCTGAAGAAGGCATTCGACTCTGTCGAAACTGAAGCGGTCATCGAAGCCCTGCTCACTCAGGGCGTTCCTACTCAGTACATCAGAGTCCTTCGAGAGCTGTACAGTGGATTCACGACCAAGATCTCACCATTCTACAACGACGTCGTCGTCGACGTGAAGAGAGGGGTTCGGCAAGGGGATACCATATCCCCGAAGCTCTTCAGCGCCACTCTCGAAAACGTCATGCGCGAACTAGAATGGGAAGACATGGGAGTGAAGGTCGACGGCCGGCAACTACATCATCTTCGCTTCGCTGACGACATCGTGCTCATAACGCCGAGCATCAGCCAGGCGGAGCGAATGCTGGCCGACTTCGATCGTGTATGTGGGAACGTTGGACTGCAGCTGAATCTTACGAAGACGATGTTCATGAGGAACGGATGGGTTTCTGATGCCCCATTCTCGCTCAACGGAACGAACATCTCCGAATACTCCAGCTATGTGTATCTGGGTCGCGAAGTCAACATGGCCAACGACCTAGCACCAGAGCTGAGCAGGAGGAAAAGAGCGGCTTGGGGAGCTTTCAAGAGCGTCGAAGAAGTCGCCAAGAAGACGAAGAACGTCCGACTCCGTGCCCACCTATTCGACTCCACTGTTCTTCCTGCCCTAACATACGCCTCAGAGACCTGGGCTATACGAAAGCAGGATGAACACGCGATCAGCGTCGCGCAGCGTGGAATCGAGAGGACGATGCTCGGAGTGAAACGACTCACGCAAGTGAGAGAAGGCCTCCGGAGTTCCGAGCTTCGCCGACGCTCGAAGATCAGAGACGCTGTCGCGTGGGTCAAGTTGTCGAAAATTAGGTGGGCCGGCCACGTAATGCGCTTCGCAGACACCCGCTGGACGAGAGCCATCACCGACTGGATTCCGCGGGATGTCAAAAGAACACCAGGACGCCCACCAACGCGTTGGTCGGACTTCTTCGTGAAAGCCCTGAACGACCGATATGACGCTCTTCGTGTCCCTCGAGCGAGGAGGATCCATTGGACCACTCTGGCACGCGACAGGGACGAATGGAGACGCTGCTGGCACCCGCTCGAGCAATTCGATGATCAACGGGACGACAGGTGATACAGGTGATACGGGATTATGAAAAAATAATTGGAAAAACGGATCGATCGGAGGACGGTAGCTGTGACCAGCTGTACGCGTAGGGTCTGCAGCTGCACACAGCACGCTATGTTACACGCATTCACTTCATCGACCTTGTGGTACGTGAGGGTGCGTTTAGCAGGTCTACACACATCTACAGCACACGGTCTTCATCCGAAAACCTCACGTCTGACGATCTACGTTTTCCACGACTCCGACGACCTTCAGAAGCATTCACAGTTTTCGAATCACTCTCTTATGCATCACGCTAATCATAGGTATTCGTGTTTCATGACGGAAGTATGTATACTATGGTGCCCGCTCCCGGATCATAATAGAGTTTCTTTAGTCTTTTCTAAAAGTCTTTTCTAGTTTCTAAAAGTCTTTTCTAGTTCAAAACTCGATCGACATCAACTATTCACAAATTCTTCAGCTAGCCAGTTAGCGAACGACGTTTGGTCGATATGGCCCAGTTTTGATAAAATCGACCGATATTGATTGGCCAGTCGATTCTGCTGATTTGCTATGAACTCTACACTCCGGCGAATATGAACGCATGACTTCCACTTCAGTTACCTATTTCTGGGTAGATATCGATTATATCGACTGATATTGATTTGACGATGGATACCGCTTACTAGTCTATTAGAAGCTTAATAGAAGTTTGCTCACCGCACATCATATAATGTTTACGTGATTTTCGGCTCAAAAGGTCAACCATGAGCAGGAACCAATAATATCGATTGATTCAATGTAACAACCAATGGAGCGAATTTAAATGTGCGCGGACGGACAGACAAATGGACGTGCGGACTGAGCTTTCTCGTATACAGCAGTAAAGGATTTTAGCCCGCGACAAACCTCATTTATGTGTTCAAGGAGCTCAGCATGGACGACTGACCCTCACTGGCAAGAAAACTGAAACTGCTACAGTACATACTGTGGGAAGAAGAAGGTGATACATAGTTCAACTGTAAGATGTGAGATGGGAGTGACTGCTGATTAGCCAGGTTCTACATAGAATAGTAGATGTTCATCGGTAAGAATAGCCTTTATATGGTAGGAAAAAGTAACTCTCACGGGAGGTCTATTCTCGTTTTCCATGAAAGCGACAAACTACGTTAATACTGTAATGTCTAACAAAATCAAGAAGAATGGTTTTTATGTGTATCTGAAGGTTTTCATAGAAACATTTTCACGTACATATTCTTGAACATTTCCCCAGAAATAATTTCATTGTACTCCAACACACTTATGATGAAAAAACTCGTCTATGACCTTGAGGCATAGACATTGCGTGTAATTTGGTTTGTCTTTCTACGTGTCCAATAAGAAAATGTCTTAAACAGGCGCGGTGGCAGTAAAATTCCCGCAAAATGCTGAATATCACTCCTCGCGATGTAACACGACACAAATTCATAGACCATCATGACCCTCGTGGATCATGATGATCAGTAGCAACTCCGCCCACTTTGTCGCGAATAAAAGCGGAGCTACGGTTTACACTGGCTCATCACGCTTCTTTAGATAGCGGTTGTCGGTAAGCTCCAATTTGCTTAATTTTTGCCTAAGCGTAGAGTGTCTGGTATAGAAGACAGAAGCTGCTAGAGGATGTTTTGTTCCGATCGAATTCCTGCGCTAGGCAGGATTCGAACCCGCATCTTCTGCCTTCCGGACAGCGATGCTACGCCTTACACCACCGGCGCTGTTTGACCGAATAGAACATGCACAGTATCTTAGCATCGCCGCCCGAAAAGCAAAATGTGCAGGTTCGAGTCCCGCCTGGCGCAGGAGTTTCGATCGCAACTAGACATCCTTCTAAGAACTCCAATTTATAACCCCACCGGTAGACTCACTGAGGAGATAATGAGGGTAAAATCAAAATCGGCGTTATTAAACCCCTTTGCGGAATGCGCCACGCATTCTACTTCTAGTTCTGTTACCAATGCCATAGGCATGGATCAGCAATTCCATAGGCATGGACGGTTTGATAGGCATGGGCGGGACCTGAACCGAGAACCTTGGATCGTAGTCCAGGCTACTTCTGGCTCCTCCTCCAACTGTGCTACCACGCGTCTCGGTGAACACATCCCAGTACGAACGAGAAAGAAATGGTCATGAAAAAGGGTGAGAGAAAGAAAGCAAATATATCAAGGAACATGATGGTTTGGCGCAGTAGTCAATTGTCGCAGGTCAAGTAGAAAATCGATGTAATGTCGTTGTGATTATGCATGATAAAAAAATATATAACAAAATATGTGCTTTGTGCATAAGATAACGAATAAGAATTATAATGATTTAAAATTCTTGTTTATAGTAAATTCAAAAAATCACAAAAGCCTATGGAATCGTAAACTTTGGTCGTGCAGTTCCAAAAATATTGATTGTATGACGCTACAAATTGATATGAGGACATCAATACGCAGCTTAGCGCTACGACACAGCGCTATCTAACGCTTCAGATCTTTACGAAATTAGAACATTTTTGAAAATCTGGAATACGCTTAAAGATTTTAAAGACTGCGTACAAAGGATGTCAGGATTTGGGAACTACTTAGGATGTTCGCTTAGCCATTTTCTTCTCATGGTTTTCAAATTTTGATGACAAAAGGTTGACAAAGGCGACGTGGTTGCAACGACCTCCGTGTCGAAATTCTGAGTTTCCTAGCAGCAACGGGGTACAACCATTAATTATTAGCAGTTCTGAGAAGACGCAAAAAGTGCTGGCCGATCTGGTGACGACACTGTGTAGAAGCGTACTTTAGCGAGTACTTTCAGTGAATCATCTCCATTACTCTCCCGAAAAGATTCCAAGAAATGCTGTTTAGAAGAAAAGTACTTCTCTACAACTATTGCGGCAAATTCTGCCTGAGATGGAGCGAGAAATAGATTCTTCCGTTAGTCTGCGAATAGCGAATGGATGCTCTTTCACAGCGACGATTGTGAGGATAAACATCAGGAGAAGGACTAGCGCCGTGGAAGCGATAAGTGGACCGCAAAATCTCCATCAAAGTCGGGAACGCCCGAAAAAAGTCATCCAGTCGGTCGTCATCCGACGACTCCGCCTCTCCGCCGACGAATTCAGGAAGTTGGTTGAGCTGATCTAGCATGCACCAGACGACGTTCTTCGCCACACATTCCTCAGCTTCGATCAGGAAAAGAGAAAAGCAAAGCATCCGGTTGCCGACAGTCTGCCTGGGGCGACGAGGTTCTCACTATCGCTTGCGAATGCTCATGTAGAACGATGGAGCACATCTGGTGCAATAATTCAGCTCGGCGTGCCTTCCATTCTGCGTGCATAAAAATACTAGTTTTTCTTTAATTCCCCAGAGAGTCACATTTTAGGTCAAATACGTTTTCAAACTGCCTCTGATATCACCTGATTGATGAGAGCGTGGCGCACCCTAAACTATCACTATCATTTACGTGAACTTGTATGCTCTAATTTTTAACAGGGAAGTCCCTTAGCCCTAGTTTATACTTACGCCGCTGTGGGCGCGGCATGATGGTCGGGATAGATATCGACCGGACGGCACGAGAAATCGATATTTATGGCGATCGTGGTGCCGCGCCGCATGGCGGCGCAAGTATAAACTAGGGTTAATGCAACAACCATGTGCGATTGTCGCGAAGAATGAGGATAAAGTTCCGCATTATTCAGCGGCCGTTTGGGATGCGCCATGCCTACTGCATCTACAGGAAATCATAGAGGCCCTTCGCATCATACTACTAGCACTTGATAGTGGTGACCAGGCATAGTTTCCAGTCCTGTTTGGCACTATGTAATTCGCGGCCGCTGGAAAAATGAAAAACGTGAGTGGCTAGGCTGCGAAACGAATCGATTTGCGATTATTCGCGATAACGCGCCTGCTTACGATCACGCGCGACGCCCGTCCAAACAGACAAAATAATATAAATAAATGGAGTAAAATAGAAAAATGCAATTTTTGATAAAGTAAATAAATGTAGATACAAAGGATAATATAGTATATAATATAATTAAAGGATAAAGGATAAAGGAGGCGTTATTCAATCCCCTTTGGGATGCGCCACGCCTACTTCTACGGGATGTCGTGGAGGCGAGTTGAATGCGTATTTGGCCATACAATGACTTGCGGTGGCCAGCCGATGAACAAGTCAGCGCTTTATCCTTCCCAGACAAGTCTGGTACCAATTCACCGACCACGGAGGGATGGAAGGCTTGGTTGACCTGGGCGGGAAATCCGAACCAGGAACCTGGTATCGGGTGCAAGCGACAGCCGGCGCCTCCTCCGACTGCGCTCCACACGCCCATAATATAATTACATAAATAAATAAAAGGATAGAGAGCGGCGTTACTTAATCCCTTTTGGAATGCGCCACGCATTCTACTTCTACGGGATTTCGTGGAAGCGGTATACTTCCCAAACAAGTCTGGCTCCAATTCACTGACCCCGATGGGATAGAAAGCTCGGTTGGCATCGGGCGGAAAATCCAAACAGGAACCTGGTATCGGATGCACGTGATATCGCGATCAGAATCAACAAAGCGACAAAACAGTGATGAACATTCGTTTCACTTCCACGGTAGAAGCAATGAGCAGTCTGAGCCTCCTAGGTAGGATAAATGCAGGTGGCGTGGGTTGATGTGAATGCGAATATTCTCGGAGAATATATTGCCATAAGACGCTCTAATCCGGATCCTGCTGACGACTTAAATCCAATCCTACGAGAACGGTAACGGCGGATCTGTTTATAGAACACGATGATTAGCATGTGATCAACATCATCTGAATGACTCTTATATGAGATATGAAAGACGTACATCATAGATCTGACGCCGGTGTGATTAGCAAGGAAGGATATGTGCTCCTCTTGGTTAGACATCAGATTCAGCTCCAGGCCTTCAAATAATGAAGCAATAGCCTACTTGCCGAGTAGTAGAGGAAGGAAATACCGTTAAAGCTGTGTTCACAACTGAAAGGTCGTTACTGGAAGTGGGCAAATAGGATGCTGCTCTCGCTTAGCAACCTGAGAAGTCAATGGACCTTTTTGGGACTGAGTCTCGGCATGTTGCCTAGATATCGCGACCAGTTTGCGTAACATCTTCGTTGCCAACAGCCCCGCCTACTTTCCGAACTTCGAAAAATTCCGATATTTTCATTGGATGACAATATTCTGTGCATTACATAAAGACAAAACACATTGAAAAGCCGAATCTATCCTAGTTGGGAGGGTGGGGCACTCCACTCTGACTTTTTGATAACTGCGGCAAAACTGAAAGCGTATGGCGTATTATGCAGGGTGTCTCAAAAATGTATACACTGTTTGAAAGGTGATAACTTTGTTCACATTAAATGAGCTAAAGATTGTAAACATTCATATGAAAGCTTAAGAAAATAGAAATTTTATGACATTTGAGCGGCATGGAATGCGCCATGCGCTCGTCTGAAATCTCGCATTTTACACTCGATTGATTGTGTTTCGCTAGAACACTTGTCATATAATAGTTTCTCCACAAAGTGGCCGTATCTATTAATTAGTGCTTTTTTAAAGGTTTGAAACTTGAAAACACACTGTAGCTTGCGAAAAGCGCAGGGTATCCTAAAAATGCAGCTACTACTTGAAAGGTTCTAACATTGCTGCTAGTGAAACCTTTAAAGATGTTTGAGTCTTACATAAAAGCAAAGGATAACGAAAACTCTGTAACGTGCAAATAGTCAAGATTGCGTCACGCTCCCGCCGAATTCCTTGCATTTCAGACACGAATGATTGTGCTTGGACTGAAACTGCTTGTTACAATCTTGTTACTACTTGGCCAGATTAACCTATGCTGTGCTTGTTTTAGCATTTACCGTCGCCCAGTAGCTGCAGCTGTGCCGATTAACCTCCCCAATCGGTTGAGTGTTGCTTCAACAGTCCACAGAGTCCATCTTGCAAAATAGGGCTCCTGCTCACATCCATCAATCAATAAACTCGTGTCTTCCACGTAATTGTCAAGTTCTAACCGTTAAACGAAGCACAGCACAGGTTTATGTGGCAAGTAGTAACAAGATTGCAGCAAGCATTCAGCTCATGCACAATCAATCGAGTTCGAAATGCAAAGTTTTAGGCGGGAGCATGGCGCAATCTTGGTTGTTTACACGTCGCGAAAATCTGGATACCTGTGCTTTCACATGAGTCTCAAGCATCTTCAAACGCCTCACAAGCACCAATGTTAGAACGTTTCAAATATTCCCCGCATTTTTTAGGACACCCTGCACTTTCCGCAAGCCATAATGTGTTTTTAATTTTGAAATTTTGAAAAAAACACAAATCAATGAAAAAAACAAAAAAAACACAAAAAAAGACCACTTTCTGAAGAAATTATGACAAGTATTCAATCGAAGCATAATCAATCAAGTGTAAAATACAAAATTTTAGACGAGTGCATGGCGCATTCCATACCACTCATATGTCAGAAAATTTCTCTTTTATATGAGGTCCTAAATTCCTTAGTACTTTTAATATGAGCGACGTTATCACCTTTCAAACAGTGTATACATTTTTTTTGAGACACTCTTTTGATTACAAAGACAATACATACATGCTCTACGAGAATCCTTTCCTTACATTTTTTGCTTAAGCCTGGAGTGGTTGTTATAGAAGATTAAATAATTCATTTAAAGAAAGGTTCAACGACAGTCAAACATGGAACAACTAAGAACTTCTATATATACATGCTCGGAAAGCACAAGGCGGGTTCGATTCCCGCCCGGCGCAAGAGTTTTGGTCGAAGCCAAACGTCCATCTAAAAACCATTCTTTACAACTTTCTAGCCGAAAAATGCCTTACTGTTTGCATTTTTTTGATTTTCTAGCAATGCCCCCTCCAACTAGGATAGATCCGAAGAGTATTTTTATTATATAGTTGTAGAAACAACAACGTGTTGAGAATTGAGGCAGCAGACGAATATATGTGAGAAGATTCAATCAATGAACAAACGCATAAAATTCGGCCAGAAAAAGTTCAATGACTGACTAAATGTTGACATTTTAATGGTTAGCAGCAGCGGATCTCATCTGAATAGCACGTCACTTCAACTCACGTCTTCGCCTTACCATACTTTCTTTATAAGAACAAAAGGCCTCCGGAGTTCTGATCTTCGTCGACGTTCGAAGATCAAAGACGCTGTCGCATGGACCAAGTCCTCGCAAATTAGGTGGGCCAGCCACGTAATGCGCTTTGTAGACACCCGCTTGACAAGAGCCGTCGCCGACTGGATTCCGTGGGATGTCAAAAGAACACCAGGACGCCCACCAGCGCGTTGGTCGGGCTTCTTTGTGAAGGCCCTGAACGAACGATGTGACGCTCTTCGCGTCCTTCGAGCGAGAAGGATCCATTGCAGCACTCCGGCACGCGACAGGGACGAATGGAGACGCTGCTTACGCCCGCTCAAGCAAGTCGATGGTCAACGGGACGACAGGTGATGCGCATCATATTCTGCTTATAACGGGACGGGTATCGTGAGAGCCACCCTATGCAACGACTTGTTGTGGGTTGTCGATATACAAGCCAGTGCTTCATCCTCTACAGATACGATTTCGAAGAGACGAAGGACTGAATGGTCTGTGTGGGAATTAAACCACAGATCGATTCGGTATGTACTCCAGAACTGACCCCTCCACCAACTGCGCTCCGCGTGCTTCTATACTCAGAGGAAAGCTTGCTATCTTAAGGTTTATGTAGGAAATCAGGGCAGTCATCATTGCTGACGTTGGAGCAATGTTGGAAGCCAGGAAATAGCTGTGCCGAGCTGCGAGCGGAATGACTTAGAAACTAGTGCAGGTGATCTGCAGTTGAATTTGCGGTGATGACGGCATAAGATGGCCATAAAAGCGACCGCGTGAAATTGTTGCCACTTTTTCAGTATTTTTCTAACGAGCGCTCTAACGAACGTTTCATCAGGGATCTAAAAAATAAATTAATAATTTAAAAAATAATAATTAAATTATTAAATTTTTGCGTACCGACATTGTTTTCGTACAAGATAGGCCTATGTTATACTTCGGCGGTAGTGTTGAGCGGGTGCTACGCAGTTCAACACAAGACCGTTTTTTGTTTATTTATTCAGTTTTTTATTTTTATTTTATTTATTGACTTAACTCATTTATTTGGGCACGTGGAGCGCAGTCGGAGAAAGCGCCGACTGTCGCCTGCACCCGATACCAGGTTCCTGGTTCGGATTTCCCGCCCAGGCCAACCAAGCCTTCCATCCCTCCGGGGTCGGTGAATTGGTACCAGACTTGTCCGAGAAGGATAGAGCGCTGACTTGTTCATCGGCTGGCCACCGCAAGTCATTGTATGGCCAAACACGCATTCAAATGGCCTCCACGACATCCCGCAGAAGTAGAATGCGTGGCGCATCCCAAAAAGGATTGAGTGACGCCGTCCTTTATCCTTATCTTTATTTGTCCTGTATGTTTTATCCTTCGCAAACAAGTCTGCTACCAATACACCAACATTGGTGGGGTGGAAGACTTGGTTGGCCTGGGTGGAAAACCCGAACCACGAACATGGGATCGGAGTGCACGCGACAGCCGGCGCCTCGTCCAACTGCGTCACCACGCACCTCCACTTTCAAAATCGTCGCATTTGTGAAAAAGTGATTGAAGGCTCTCCCCAACCCTGACTACGATTGATCCAAATTGCAGATCTACTGTTCCTAACACATTTTATACCGTATCTGCGCTCCCATTATATCGGCCACAGATCATGAGCAGTTAGTGGACAAAGACTGGCGTACTCCTGTAATGATAGGCAATTCTGCATGTGACGTCTGACCTTCGTGCGATAGAATGTGAACTGTCTACTGACGACATCAGAAGAATTTGCGAAATTCAGGGATCAAAATATAAATGATAAAGGAAGGCGTCAGTCAATCACTTCATGGGATGCGCCACGCATTCTACTTTTATGGGATATCGTACGGCGACTTGAGAACGGCGTATTTGGTCCTGCCATGGCAAACCGGCTGAGAAGTTAGTGCTTTCTCCTTTCTAGACAAATCTGAAATCAATTTATCGATGCTAGGCAGGTCTCTAACCAAAGGCCTTGCTAGGGTTGGCGCCTGTTCCAGCTGCACTACGACAAGCCCTACTGCTTCTATGAAGTAAACGCCAACATTATGAAAAGGAGCATAAGGATATGTGCCATTTTTGTCCGGCGCTATATTTCCTTTTTTGGTGTACAGGTCTGATTTTTTTTGATTTTTTTATTACTAAAGTGATTATATTACAAAATCACTCCAGCAATGATAATCACAGAACAATGCGTCAGTAGATGATCGATGGTGTGCAAAGAAAATATCTCAACAATATGAGAAATTCCTGAACCATGAAACAAACTAAATTGCCAATGCGAGGAGAAGTGATGGCGAATGATCCATAAAGCAGCTAATATTTGCTCATATGAACGCTAAATGCATTGGAATAGATGGTATAATGAGATCGTCTTCGAAATAGAACCGAAACAAAAGGGCGCACTCCAGGAATATTATTTGTGCGTATTTTAGTATGCAGAAGCAACTACGCATTAAATAATTGAAGGGCACGTCTTCAATTACAGACTGTATCAAAGGTCTGGCTTCTGTAATTCGTTCCTAGAATGGCCTTTTCTTATGTACATTTTACGGTCACTTATTATTTGAACTGATGAGGTGTTCATCAAAAGAAGTTCCTCTTCTCTTGAGTTACTAAGTTACTCTTGAGAAGTACTTATAAAAAATTTAAATTAGGGATTTAGAAGAAGAATTTGATTTAGAAGAAATTTCAAAATACGAATTGTTGGGCTAGATTTTGTAGGACAAAGAAATCAACAAAATGGAAATTGGCGCTGATCAGTCCATTTGTGTTCTGCGCCATGCATTGTACTTCTACTATACATCATTGAGGCCAATTGGTTCCGTATTTAATCAAGCACAATAGCTTTCGACAGCCAGCCAATAAACAAATCAGTGTTTCATCTTTCCCAGAGAAGCTATCAATTCACAGACCTTGGATGGATGGAACGCTTGGTTGACTTGGGCGCGAAAAGTGAACCAAATTCCTCGATTCGGGCTGCAGACTGCAGCCCGCGCCTCCTATTACTGCGCCATCAGACGCCCATGAAAAACTTGAGAGCGAATGGAAGCGTCATTAAAGGGACCTCACCTACATACATGAACAGTTTGGAAATGAGACGGTATGATTTCTTGCCTTCATCGTCACAGATGACCGTCAATTGTTGAACGCCAGGTCACGGCTCGTCTGAGAGAGTGTTGTTTAAAAGGATAAAAGGATAAAGGACGGCGTTATTCATTTCCCTTTGGGATGCGCCACGATTTCTACTTCTACGGGATGTCGTGGAGGCGAGTTGAAGGCGTATTTGGCTACACAATGACTTCCGGTGGCCAGCCGTTGAACACTTTATCCTTCCCAGACAAGTCTGGTACCAATCCATCGACCCCGGAGGGATGAAAGGCTTGGTTGGCCTGGGCGGGAAATCCGAACCAGGAACATGGTATCGGGTGCAGGCGATAGCTGGCGCCTCCTCCTACTGCGCTCCACGCGCCCACTGAGTGTTGGTTACCTCGCTTAAACCCTCGCCTATAAGCGTAAAAGACTTCGAGGTTTCCCGAAACATAAAGAAGAGCTTGGCAATCCTCACCTCAGGGACGCAGGATGGTGTCGAGTCTCACGCTTTTTTACCGTCTGTTGTGACAGACATTAGTTGAAGTGCACGATTTTGACGAAAAGACTGAGATGCAGGACTGGCAAAATCGGAACGCAAGGAGTATCATTCACATGAATTCACTTCATCTTTGCTGTCACAAAAAAAGAAGATATCCTGGTAATAAACACAGTGGTGAATAGCGGGTAATGTAGTGAATCACTAATTCCAGGACAATTTGAATCTGCCGATGCCTTTTTGGTTTACTTCTAATTCATCCCGACGTGTGCGCTATCTAAGACCCGTTTATACTTCCGACGCCGAGCGACGCGACGGCATGTATAGTGGCCAAGTTGATCGATCGCGTTGCGCCCATCAATCAATGCGGCCACAATACGCGGCGTCGCAACGCTCGGCGTCGAAGTATAAACGGGCTCTAATGGGTTCAGCTTTGCCTTTGAATCTCTAAAAAAAATACAAATATATAAACTCTAGCAATTGGAGAAGAACATAGTTTCGCTCGAATGACCATAGGCATTCAAATGACTTTCATTCGTATTTGAATATTTGAATTCGAATATTCAAAAAATCGCGTTTTTCAACAACAAAAAAATCGCGTTTGTATGCAAGTTGGAGTATTCAAAAAATCGAGTTTTTCAAATATATTCGAAATCGAATATTCGATGGCTGTGAGCATTTGAAACCATTCGAATATTCCAAGAAATTTCGAGGGCACAACTGTAGTGGAGAAGTGCGCCAAATTCCAAAAATGAAACAATTAGTTTTTAGAGCTTAGAGGAAGGGATTGTTAGCTAAATTGCGTTTGTGATAGAAAGGAAATAAACAGTTATTTTACACTTTATAGTGAATCAGTAAAAGAGAAGATTTTCCATTTCAAGCGCCTCAATTGGAAATAGGTTCTAAGGACTCCAAAAATGCTAATCAATAGAATAGAAATTCTCATGAAACGATTTTCTTTAGAATAGCCACTTTACTTTATTTTGCTTAAATTTTGATATGGCATCATGTTTTGGCTTACAAATTTTTCTTCTACTATTATTTCGCCCACTTATTAGGTTGTCCCATGAGTTTCCGCCGTTTATTTTTCAACGACTCATTGCGGATTTCGCCGGCGGTCTCTTGCATAGGGCTATACAGTGTTCGAATGAGAATGATTTGCTCTATCAAAGCATATATTGCATTCCTTTTTCAACCAAAATTTTGTCAATTTTTAGATCGTTAAAGTGAAAAGTGAAAAAGTGAGAAGTGGCAATCTGCGGCAGTTGCTTCTCTCCGCATAGGTTTAGAATTTTTCGCGCAGTTTTTATAGCATTTGGAAGATAATGTTCTGTGCTACAAGAATACGTGTTGCTCCTGCTTGCTCACTTGTCGTTTATTAATTTTCAGGCCATCAAATTCGGACGTCCGAAGAAGAAGATTAATTTTACCGACAGCTCCTGCTCTGTGGTAGGACTTTTTTGCTCGGTGTTATATGTCGTTCGCAAGAGAATGTCTTGCTCTGTAAGAGTTTGTATCGCGTTTATTGGCTCATGCTTATTCTGTCGAATATCAATAAAATGCCAAAAAGGGAAAAATCATCTTCATCAACAACCCCTTCTCCTTGTTCAGTTGTTGATATTCGACAGAAATTAGCATATGCCAATAAACGCAACACAAATTCTTATTGAGCAGGACATCCTCTTTCGAACGACATATAACACCAAGCAAAAAAGTCCAATCACAGAACCGAGATATCGGTAAAAATTCGGACGGAAAAGTCGGACGTCCCAATTTGATGACCTAAAAATCAATAAAGGAGAAATGAGCAAATAGGACTAACACGAATTCTTGTAGTACAAAAAATTGTCTTCCTATGAAAAACTGCGCAAAAAATTCCGATCCTACGCGGAGAGAAAAACTGCGCAGATGGCCAATTTTTACCTTTTTCGCTTTTCACTTTAACGACCTAAAAATCGACAAAATTCCGGATGAGAAAATAAAAGCAATACAAGCTCTGATAGATCAAATCATTGCCGTTCGAAAGCTGTATAGCGCTATGCAAGAGACCGCCGGCGAAATCCGCAATGAGTCCTTGAAAAGAACGGCGGGGACTTATGGGACAACCTAATATTTTTCAGGCTGAGTTGTACTATCCTCTACAATGGCTGCCTCTTTCAGACACTAACATATAGTCCTTCACTGTTTTGCAACAGGGCTGTGAAACAGGTTGAGTTGACGGGATTTTGTAGCTAGTATGTCCCAGGTGGTGCGCTGTCGAAGGAGGAGCCTTCTCTCGCCTGCAATACGAATCGATTCAAAGTTCGGATTATGCCCAGGTCAATAAAGCATTCCAACCTTCGGTAGCCGGTACATAACGGATTTGTCTGGGGAGAACAAAACGCTGATATGTGCTGGTCACCGCAAGTCATCGTGGGGGCCAAATACGCATTCAGGCTGCCCTCATGATATCGAGTAGAAGTAAAATGCGTGGCGCATCCCACAAATCGATTAACCATCGTCGACCTTTATCCTCTATTTCGCGGGAAATCACAATGGAAATGCCTCCAAGACGTCCAATGGGAGCAGAATGGGTGACGAATATCACTGACCAGTAGGTTACAGTGACACTTAAACTTTATTTCTTACAATCTTCACTTCTTCCTCTTGTTAGATGAGTTTTTAAGTCGAATTCTCACCGTAGGAAGCCCATGCCAAGTGAAAAGCTGCGATGTAGGCGTCTACTACAGCGTTCTTTAACTTAGTCAAACCCTAACAGCACTAACCGACCGTTGTGATTCAGAAATGAATCATGAAAGTTGCGAAAAAAGTGGCCGACAGCTGTGAACAGAACGTGCTGCTGAATGACAACGCTCTTAGTCATAGTTCAATTCCTATCCGTCACGAGTTACATGCAGTTTGGCATCCAGATTCTTCCTCTCATTATTTTTGTTGCGCAGATCTCTTTCCTAACTCCTATAGCTTTTTAAGATCCTTCTTAAGATTGTGAAAGGCTGTGACGGCAGCACCTTTCTGATTTCAACCGTCTTGAAAACCCCTCTCTACATAAAACCCTCAGAATGACGACATCTTAAACCTGCTGCTGAGGTTAATCTTAGAAGCTTCAAATAAACGTAGAAAAGAGCGTGCTGAATCATAGGAATCTTATTCTGAAGAAAAACGAATCTATGTGGTCGAATGGGCGCGGGGTGGCGCAGTCGGAGGATTTGCCGGCTGTCTCGTGCACTCGATAGCAGGTTCCTGGTTCAGATTTCCCGCCCAGGCCAACGAAGCCCTCCATCCCCCGGGGTCGGTGAATCGGTAACAGACTTGTCTGGCAAGGATAAGGCGCTGACTTGTTCATCAACTGGCCACCGTAAGTCATTGTATGCATAGCCAATTACGCATTCAAGTCGCCTCCACGACATCCCGTAGAAGTGGAATGCGTGGCGCATTCCAAAACGGATTGGGAAGCCCCGTCCTTTGTCCGTTATGCCTTTATGCTTTACCTATGGGTTCAATGGGCGCGGGGTAGCGCAGTCGGAGGAAGTGCCGGCTGTGACGTGTACCCAATACCAGGCCCCTGATTCGGATTTCCCGCCCAGGCAAGCCAAGTCCTCCGTCATTCCGGGTTTGGTGAATTTGTACCAGATTTGTCTCTAAAGGCTAAAACATTTACTTGTCCATCGGCTTACAAGTTATTGTATAAGCCAAAGACGCATTCAAAATGCATCCACGAGATGCTTAGAAGAAGAATGCGTGGCGCGCCCGTCCTTTATTCCTAGCCTCATCCTTACGAGCCGAACAATAAGATCTTGAATTGCGTCGTCCATTTGGAGCAACTAATTTCGCAGCAGCCTAACGAACAGCTGCCGAATGAGTGTAAAATTAAACCCGGTGTTCTCGAAACAAATGCTCGAAACAGTGGCTGAACATCGGGACGAGTCGGCTGCTCGAGAGCAAGAGTAGCGCGAGCAGCGCACTTACAAGCCAACCTGATTAGCTCGATACAACTAGACGGCCGGGCCAGATCAACGCGGAACGAAAGATGAGCAGCGACATGTAGGCACGTCCGTCACTTACTACGACGAGTCGAGTCGAGCGCGGCTGTGATGCGCGTACGTGCCGGTCTCGTTTTTCGCAGACGACTACATCGAGCACAAACGAAGGCTCTTTTGATGGGAAAAAATAATTTTCGATTATGGGGCACCCACACACGGGCCGACGGCGACGTTCAACGGCGAATTTGTGAGGAGTTAGGAGTGTTGCGTGAGAGATCGAGGCTAATCGCGCTTTAGACGGCGCTCGACTACGCGAAGGAAATTCGGACATCCGTTCACGAAGGAAGCAGCAAGTGGATAACATGTTTTGACCACAGCCGGCCTACAATTCGAAGTCTCGAAATCCCTCGAAATCATCGAACATTTCAGGAAAACTCCTAAACGCACGCACCAGTATCGTCTATGGCCACCCTAGAGGCAGGTGATCGTGCTCAGTAGATGGCCAGTGAAAATGAACAGTGAAGTTGGTTCAAGAAAGCATGGAATTCTCCACGTTCAGCGTCTGAAGCGGAATACCAGAAGTAATTCAAAAGTATAATGTGTCTTGCAAAATGTTTGCGGACGATATAAAGATCTACAAAAGCGTTGAAAACACTGACTCGGATATTCACTTTCGAGGGGGCCGAGCAACAACTTGCTGTTGAGGTGGAATCCTGTTCCTATGTATATACATATCCTTCTATATAATAAGCCGCTAACGTCTGTACGGGGCGGAGCGTCTGTACGGGGCGGAGCGTCTGTACGGGGGAGAGCGTCTGTACGGGGGAGAGCGTCTGTACGGGGGAGAGCGTCTGTACGGGGCGGAGTGTCTGTCCAGGGGGGATCAGTGACGGTCTGCCTGGCCATCTGGGTGCTGAACTGTGAGGGGGAATCGTGGGGGGAGGGGGGTTGCAGTTGTGCAACGTGCCTGGCGACTCAGTAGACGTGCCGAACACGTTGCCCAACGTGCCTGGCGAGTCAGTAGACGTGCCGAACACGCTGCCAAACGTGCCTGGAGATGCGGTGCTGGAGTCCTGTAAGGGGGAATCGTCGGAGGAGGGGGGTTGCAGTTGTGCAACGTGCCTGGCGACTCAGTAGACGTGCCGAACACGTTGCCCAACGTGCCTGGCGAGTCAGTAGACGTGCCGAACACGCTGCCAAACGTGCCTGGAGATGCGGTGCTGGAGTCCTGTAAGGGGGAATCGTCGGAGGAGGGGGGTTGCAGTTGTGCAACGTGCCTGGCGACTCAGTAGACGTGCCGAACACGTTGCCCAACGTGCCTGGCGAGTCAGTAGACGTGCCGAACACGCTGCCAAACGTGCCTGGAGATGCGGTGCTGGAGTCCTGTAAGGGGGAATCGTCGGAGGAGGGGGGTTGCAGTTGTGCAACGTGCCTGGCGACTCAGTAGACGTGCCGAACACGTTGCCCAACGTGCCTGGCGAGTCAGTAGACGTGCCGAACACGCTGCCAAACGTGCCTGGAGATGCGGTGTTGGAGTAGAGAGAGGGGGGGTGTAGGGGGGGGGGGGTGTATTTCGTTCAAGCGGTCCGAAACTTTTGCCTTGGGGGTAATCGAGGTCGCTGAACACGAATCTAAAGTTGATCAATCGATATCGATCGATAATATCGATTTTTCGTGTATTTCGTTCAAGCGGTCCGAAACTTTTGCCTTGGGGGTAATCGAGGTCGCTGAACACGAATCTAAAGTTGATCAATCGATATCGATCGATAATATCGATTTTTCGTGTATTTCGTTCAAGCGGTCCGAAACTTTAGCCTTGGGGGTAATCGAGGTCGCTGAACACGAATCTGAAGTTGATCAATCGATATCGATCGATAATATCGATTTTTCGTGTATTTCGTCCAAGCGGTCCGAAACTTTAGCCTTGGGGGTAATCGAGGTCGCTGAAGACGAATCTGAAGTTGATCAATCGATATCGGTCGATATTATCGATCTTTTGTGGATGCCATTCAAGCGGTGTGGAATTTAAGGCGTGTAGGTGGTGGAGGTCATCATCATCCTTCTTCCTTCTATATAATAAGCCGCTAAGGGGAGTGTAACTTCTGTCAGTCTGTACGGGATGCCGTGTCAGTCCAGGGCGACGTGTTTGTCCTGTCTGTCCAGGAGGGGTCCAGTAACGATATGCCTCTATCCGGTGTTGGAGGAGTGCGAGGGAAGTGTGAGGGGAAAATCGGTGACGATGACATCGACAGCCTTAGTCACCGTTACCTACCGTACCCTACCATAATCGGCTGAAATTTCAAAGAAGGATGTTAGATTCGTGATCAGCACGCTAATTAACCACCCCCCCCCCTAGGCGAAGTGTGGGCGAAGTTTTTTTCGTAGCTCTACTCTACCTCTGGAGTGAGCGATCTCTAAGCAGGAGGGTGCAGACACTGCACTCTACTTCCCTTCAGTGCTTTTTCTCAAGAATTATTGACTTGACGTTTTGAATTTAAAATTACGCGGGTGTTTTGAATCTAGGCGGGACCTAATCGAAGCGCAGTGGCGCTCTCTGACTTTGCCGACGGATTCATTTTCTCCTAATCAAAGCGCGGTGGCGCTCTCTGACGTCTTCGACGGATTCATTTTCTATTTCGAGGAGTTTGACTTGCTTTTTGGGTGTTTCGCTTTTGATTAGCCTCATTGATTACGCTGCGATCCGTTGAACAGTTGAAGGAGGCATCCTGATATCGCTGATGAAGGGGTGGGGGTGAGACAACGGCTCGATGATTCGTTTCAGTCAGAGGCTGAGTCATTTCATCAGCGAAATCGCTCCGAGGAAATCAAACTGTTGAAAAAGTACGGGTGAAATGGTTAGAAGTTCGAGCGTGAGTATCTTCTGTTGTTTTTGATCGTTTCTGATGTTCGGCTCGCGTCTTCTGACGTCTTCGACGGATTCATTTTCTATTTCGAGGAGTTTGACTTGCTTTTTGGGTGTTTCGCTTTTGATTAGCCTCATTGATTACGCTGCGATCAGGTGAACAGCTGAAGGAGGTATCGTGATATCGCTGATGAAGGGGGGGGGGGGTGGTGGGGTGAGACAACGGCTCGATGATTCGTTTCGGTCAGAGGCTGAGTCATTTCATCAGCGAAATCGCTCCGAGGAAATCAAACTGTTGAAAAAGTACGGGTGAAATGGTTAGAAGTTCGAGCGTGAGTGTCTTCTTTTGTTTTTGATCGTTTCTGATGTTAGGCTCGCGTCTCCTGGCGTCTTCGACGGATTCTGTTTCTATCTCGAGGAGTTTGTCGTCCAATATGCTATGGCGATCCTGATCAGTAGCTACCGTGCTGCAGCGTAATACGAGAAATTGCTGCAGGATTCGTGTTTATCACCCCAAATAGCCCCCTTAGCACTGGGGAGAATCGGTGATGATGACATCGACAGCCTTTGTCACCGTTACCTACCGTACCCTACCATAATCGTCTGAAATTTTAAAGAAGGATGTTAGATTCGTGATCAGCACGCTAATTAATCCACCCCCCCCCCTCCTAGGGGAAGTGTGGGCGAAGTTTTTGGGAGTGTTGGCGAGGTCGAAGTTCGTTTTCAGAACTTCGATCGCCGTCAATTGATACTGATCAAATTATGGGGAGCAAAAAGCAGAAAATACCCGAGCGTCTTCTTCGTGCCAGGGGATTCAGAAGACGTGCGCAGTACGTCGCATGACGTTTCAAAGACGTCGCTCAACGTGTTTGGGGATTCAGGTGGACGTGTCGAAGGCATCGTCCAATATGCCTGGGGATTCAGAAGACGTGCCGAAGACGTCGTCAGCTAAGGGGGATCATTGAGGGGAACCAGTACCAGTAATGGGGGAACGTTTCACTAAGGAGAACCAGTAGCGTGGAACCAATAGATCGCCCTATCTTACTATATACTGCACGTACTGAGAGCCTTTTCTACTCCTAGGTAGGGAAAAACCTGTACAAGTAGACCAGCTAGCTTGATGTCATTGTCCTTAGCTTAGAGATACTGCAACATCGCGCGAAGCGCGCAAGTGCGAGGCACGCCGATAGGCGTGACGGAGCACTTGTGTACATATATATATATATATATATATATATATATATACAGCTATATACGTAGTATATACCCACTTATACACGTACACACATATCTACAGTGGCGTCCAAAAGTTTGTGAACGCTTGCATTTTTCGCCAAAGCTTTAAAAATGTGAAATTTGGATATGTTGTGACATTTTAAAAACCTTTTTATATCAAATCATTCCTGATGTTCTATATAGGTCCTTTCCATATTTTAAACATAAAACGGAAAAACCGTGAAATCTGCCACATAGGTTACAGCACTTCGGCAGCTTTCTTTATTACCAAAGACAGACAAGTTATGCATTGAAACAATGTAGCTTTAATAGTAGTGTGTTGCAAAAGCTTTTGCTTTAATTGCAGCTTCGCATCTCCTCGGTAAGGACTCCAGAAGTTTGTTGATCAGGTCGGGTCCGATGGTTTCTCATTTCTGCCTTAATTGTTCGAACTTTTCAGCCTTGTTTGTTGCTGTGAGACCTGCTAAACTCCTGGCACGGTGGTTTGAAAGGTGTTCGATTGTGTTCAGATCTGGTGACTGAGAAGGCCACGACATACGATAAATTCCATTTTCACTGAATCACTCCATCACCGCCTTTGAACCTTGTTTCGGGTCATTGCCGTGTTGGAAAATTCACGGCGTTTGGAAAGCTTTTTAGGGGTGTGGAAGCATAACACTGTTCAGAAGTTCCTGGTAGCGTTTGGAGTCTATAACTCCTTGGAGGCGGTGAATAGGGCCTGTTCCGTGTGCACTGAAGCATCCCCAAACCATAACACTTCCTCCGCCATGTTTAGTAGTTGGCAGTTGTACATTCTGTCGTACCTCGCGCCTTTTGGACGATTTACGTGGTCTGGTCCATCAGGTCTAAATAGGTTGAACTTACCCTCGTCGCTGAAAAGCACTTTTTTCCAATCGTCTATTGTCCAGCTCAAATGCTCCTTGGCAAACAGGAGTCTAGCTTTCCTATTCTTCTCGCCGATGAGAGGTTTCTTAACGAGACGTCTTTCATAGAGTACAGAAGATCTCAGTCGACGTTTTACCGTGCTCACGCTCACATCTAAGCCATGGTGAGCAGCTACAGACTTCTTTATATCGACGGCAGTCAGCGACGGGTTTCGCCTCGACATCCTTTGGATGACAGAATCGTCTCTAGAAGTCATAAACGTGGCCTGCCTGACTTAGCAGCGTCTTCTGCTGTTCCGAACTGTTTCATTCTCTTGACTATAGCAGGAACTGTCGAAATTCCGCATTCGAAAAGCAGTCCTACCTGCCGATAAGAGATTTTCTTCTGGACGAGTCGAAAAATGGCTTCTCGTACTTCAGCAGAGATATTCCTTCTCCTCGGCATAATAGGCAGTTTGCTACAGACTACAGTATGTCAAAACGCTACTATTCTGGCTTCGTAAGAAAATGTATCGGAAAATACACTCGACGTCTTAGCAGCTCACGTTCGACCGTTGCGCACGACTGCCATTGCACTTCCAAAAAAATCGATAATAACGAACGTAGATCAAAGGATCCTTATTGCGATCTAATTTGCTACCACATATCCAATTTTCACTCTGTTTGGACCTTTTTAAAGAAAGTTATCTCGAAAAATGCAGGCGTTCACAAACTTTTGGACGCCACTGTATGTATATACAAGCTGGATATACGTGGATATAAGCATCGGCGATTATCCTACAACCCTCTAACAACAGGAGCCCACCCTTGAGGCCAATGGTATACTCCTAGAAGAGCGTAAACGGACGGCAGGGAATCGCGCCGGGACCCCTCACCTGGCCAATCGGCTCAGCCCGCCACACCTACTGCAACAGGTTCTCAACCCAATAGCAAGTGGATGTTCGGATCGTCGAAAGCGAGTTTCCGAGGACGATTGTCTCGCACTCCAACCTGCCACTAACGCTATTGCTCAATGATCGGCGGCATGGAAGCTTTCCCTCTCGTCATCTAAAACGAACCTGCTCCATCTTGGGAGTTCTAAAAATAGGCACACTTATTACCTTAGACAGTCCTAACTCAGCAGCACGGATATCGTTCGGATCTAGGTTTCCTCACTGACCCAGAGCTCTCTGTTAATTCTCACTGTGATTATGTATCCAGTAAAGCCAATAAAACTATCCTCAACATATTCAAGTCCTTGAGCACTAATTCGGTGTGTCGTGACGTTCGCCATGCTCTATCACGACTCCTCAAGGACACACACGTTGGGAGGCACCCAGGTCCGGTCGCGGAGGGCATACAGTCGCGCGCACGCGCCGCGACGCAGTATGAACCGCTACCCGCGCGTGACCGGCAGTCTGCATCGTCGTCGTCGAACCAAGCTGTCGGTCCGCTCTCCGCTCAGGTACTCCATCGTCAGCGAGGCTCTATTTCATCCGGACATCGACTCGACCAGCCGCGCAGGACTAGGACGACCAGGACAGGACGCGTAGAGACATCAATCAGAGGGAACTGCAGAGACTGACCGAGCCAATGCCTTCGTGAGGGCTCCAGTGTAAAAGCCAGGGAGGATCTGCGGGTTGCGCTTGGGGCTGACACGAAGGTGAGGCGGCGGGGTTCAGCCTTAACTCGTAGGCGGTTGTGTTCCTCTATTGATATGTTTTGTGTATTTAAGCTGCTATGAAGTATGTTATCTATTGCGCACTGTTATATGAATAGAAAGTGGGAAAAGGTTTATTTCGAGCGCAGTGGTAAATGCTGCAGAAGGTCGACTGGTTCAATTGTATCACGTGAGTGATTTTGATGTCAAGATGGGCGAGGGTCGCCAGGTGGGGGGGGGGGGGGGGGGGCAGCGCAGGAGCAGTCCCGGGAAGGGTCCTAAACAACATCTGCATTGGTATGAGGTGTGCTTCAGCCGGGGCAACAAGGCCCTAACCTTAACGTGGCAGGCAATGTAAGAGCGAGCTCGCATGGGTAAGACCTCGACTCTGATTGTGCCTCACACGTGGCCTCGGGTTGAGGGCCGCATGAGTTCTACCACCAGTACAGCGGACTCACCCGGGGCACGACACGGTGAAACATTTTGTTTCAGCGTATGAGTTCTATGTACGTCCACAACTTCAATATGGTACAACAGTATGTATTCAATCCTCAAGTCACAACATAATAAAACTTGAAACAGTGCAGAACAACTTTACTAGATAGCTGTGGATAAGGCACCATGGGTATGAGTAACCCACCATACTGCCTGCTCCAGTTCGCAGTTAAATATCTGATATCTCATAGCTTTCTATACGAAGAAAAAGGTACGATTTCATCATGGTCTATGTAGAAAATCCTAAACTCAATGGCGGGTCTATCTGTGAAACAGTTTTACACGATTTTTCCGTCTACCACTAGAAGTGCACATGCATAGCTTCATTTTTCAAGATTTAGGAGTTCCCTACGTGCCACGTTCTTCACACAAAGGACCAGTTCTGAATTCATCAAATCATCGAAAACATCTCCAATTTCAAACTCCTTAAGTAAATTCAAGAGGCTTTAAGACAGACATCTCCGGAACGCTTAATTGCTTACCTTTCTACTAGTATGGAATTCTATTAGTTTGTCCCACGGAATGTCGCATAGATTGTGGCCTTCCTTTCACAATTATTCGCATCGATTGTGAGCTCAATTAGGGTTAGTTTTTCGCGGCACTTCATTTTCTACATTTTCTATTTTTCCTACTTCATTCCTTCTTTGGTTTCTAAAATTATAGTCTTCAGACTACAATGGACCAGAAAATGATTGTGCACGCGTGCCTGCTCGACGAGTTCAAATTGAAGAAATCCGCTGCGGAATCGCATTGTTCCTTGATAGCTGCATTTGGCAAAGATGTCGTTTTCAAAACACAATGCGAGCCGTGGTTTCAACGTCTTGCCGCCGGTGACGAAAGTCCTGAAGACGAAGAACATGGGAGACAGGCGCCTATCCTGGATAACGACTCTTCACGGACTGCCGTTGAAGCTGATCCGACAAGAATCGAGTCGGGACCTTGCAGTAGAGCTCGCCTGCTCCAAATCCTACTCCAAATTCTGCTCCAAATTCAAATCCGAATTGACACGTCCTCTAGCAACTTGCTGAATGATAATGCGAGGCCTCATGTCGCAAAAGTCGTTCAGCAGAAAATTGAGGAACTTGGTTGGACCGTTTTGCCTCATTCGCTGTACAGCCCTGGCATTGCCCCATCCGACTACCACATCCGCTCGATGCAGCACGCCTTGGCTGGGAAGAGGTTCGCCATCTACGACGAAATTCGGATTTAGGTGACCATCTTCCTCGATTCGCGGCCAGATCATTTCTTTAAAGACAGCATCCAATCTTTGCGTGTACGTTGGAGAAAGGTTGTTGATAATTGTGGAGGATATAATTCCCAATTAAGCTTGGTTTTAATTGCTTTGTATGAATTTAACTTTTCAGTCTGAAGCGACACTCCGTGTGGGACACCCTAATATGTTCAATGAATCATCTTGTTCATCACGTTCTCCTTTTGAGATGTTTTTTGTTGATATTTCTTCTAGTATCCCCATGAATTGTTTGTGATTTATTTGTGTTTCGCGTGATTTTCACGAATGAATAAATAAATATGCCCATCAAGAACCAAGTACAGAAAAAAATCGGTGACATTGTGGAGGAGCTGAAGAAGCGAATAGTTCAAGATGGAGGGCGGCTCTGAAAGCAGGAAGAGAGCATCTGCTCCGTACTTCAAGCCGTATTTCAGATTTCATTTCGAAACGGATTGAACAAGATTACGTTCAATAACAACAACGTTGTACTACCGATGGTAAAAGCTGGCCGACCCTCTTCAAACTCGGGTGGTCACCAGAATGAAGTGTCATATTTCTCCGTCAATATTTACCGACTGCCCAAAAGGCCTGATAATTCAATTCATCCTTTCCGTCCCTGAAAGGTCCTAGTACCTAATAAGGGATAAGAGAATGTCGGCGTTGGTCAATCCTTTTGTGGGATCCACCAAGCATTCTACTTCTACGGGATGTCGTGGAGGCAAGATGAATACGTATTTGGCCATACAATGACTTGCGGTGGCCAGCCGATGAAAAGTCAGCGCTTTATCCTTCCCAGACAAGTCTGGTACCAATTCGCCGACCCCGGAGGGATGGAAGGCTTGGTTGGCCTAGGCGGGAAATCCGAACCAGGAACCTGGTATGGGGTGCAGGGGACGGCCGGCGCCTCCTCCGACTGCGCTCCACGCGCCCTATAAAAACCATATGATCCCTTTAATAGTGTGATCTTTTATCATTTTGAATCAAAAATTTTATTCAGTTTTATTAAGGCGTGTCCAGCTTGTTATGGAAGACGCATACTTTCAAAAAGTATGTATACCACTCTTTCAAAGGTATCCAGCCAAAAGTGCTTCATCTAAAAAGAACACGATGGGCATACTGAGGCAACTAATATAGAAAGCGCCGCATTTCAACGGTTGATAAATGTAGAGCATTCTCCCACGCTTGGTAAAATCCCACATAGTTGGTAGAAAAACGGCCGTAGTGAATTCTAGATGGCCATTCGCGCTAAGCCTTCACAGCTTTCCTGCTCAACCTATAGATTTCACACCGCCACAAAGATGAAAAGGGCTCAATTTCTGAGGACAACGGAGAGAGAGTAGAATTTTCGAGGGATTATTCGACAAACCGGAGCGGGTAGCGCAGTTGGGGGAAGCGTCGGCTTTCGCGTGCCGCCGATTCCAGGCTCTTAGTTCGGATTTTCCTTCCGGTTCAAGTAAGGCTTCCATTCCTTTGGGGTCGGTGAGATGGTAACAGACTTGTATGGGAAAGAAAAACACTGTGCTCTCCATCGGCTGACTATCGCAATCATTCTATAGTTCTATACTTTATTATAGTCTTAGCATTACGTTGGAGTAATGTATGGTGCGGTAGATTTGGGTAAGTGAAGCTGTCAGCGTCCTGAAAACCACGCCTAAACAATAACATACCGTCAACATTTTCTTTTAGAAGCTAACTTAATGCCAAAACTATTATCTGGAGGTAAGACCTTTCTTCAAATATTTAGTGTACGCTCACAAACACAATTCTCGGACGTTTCTTGCCTGTACCTACCGTAACCTACCATACTCCATCCTTGTGCTAGAACGATCAACACACCAAATAATCCCAGTAGACCATTATTTCCTAATCGGTGATCACGAACACTACCGCCTTGCTCACCCATACCTACCGTAGCCTATCGTACTCCACCGTAATACTGAAGCGGATGTCGAATTCGTGATCAGCGCAAAAATAAACGTCATGGGCGAGATTTGAGCGAAATTGATGATTATCAGCTCGACAACATTACTCACCCGCATCTACCGTAGCCTACCGCAGTCCACCGTACGGCACCGGAACACTAAAGCGGATGTCAAATCTGTGGTCAGTGCATCAAATAAACCTCCTGGGCAAGATTTGTGCGAAATTGGCGATCATGTCCCGACAGGTTTACTCACCTGCATCTACTTTAGCCTACAGTAATCAACAGAAATTTGAAAATCGAATGCCAAATTCGAGATCTGAGCCCCAAATAACATCTTTGAGCACGACATAGTTAAAAGTTCCGACTCCACCGACAAGACTTCGGTCGAAAAAAATTTCGCTGAAACTTCGTCTAGAGGGGTTATTTGGGGTGCTGATCATGAATCTGATATCTGTTTTTCACGATTCTGTTGGAGACCACACATACCGTTAACATGGGTGGTCCAGGCAGAGTCACCGATTTCGCTGAAACTTCGTCTAGAGGGGTTATTTGGGGTGCTGATCACGAATCTGACATCCGTTTTTGAAATTGCGGCCCATTACGGTAGGTCACGGTAGCTAAAGGTAACTGAGGCTGCCGATGTCATAATCATCGATTTTGCCCAAAATTCGCCTAAGGGGGGGGGGATTATTTGGGGTGCTGATAACGAATCTGACATCCGTTTTTCGTTTTACGCCGATGTTTGTGCGAAATTGGTGACCATTACCTTAGTCACCCGTACCTTCGTACCCTACCGTACTCTAGCGTAAAACGAAAAACGGATGCCAGATTCGTGATCAGCACCCCAAATAACACCCCTAGACGAAGTTTCAGCGAAAAAAAATTTCGACCGAAGTCTTGTCGATGGACTCGGAACTTTTAACTAGTGCCCAACTTTGTATTGAGCTTGTGCAAGAAAAATTGTATTACACCCCGACCTCTGGAATAGTGCAAGTACAATAGTGCCAGAAAAACTTCTAACGCACAGAGTCCCCATCTTGTCCAACCGACAACCTCGCTCATGTGTGTTTCAGAATCAGACATCCCCAAGTATTCTATCTCGAAACGAAACAGATCTCTTTCAATGTAGAGCTGCAGGAATTCTAATGTCTTATCTTCCATCATTTCAACGATTTCCTTCAAAAAGAGTCAACGCAAGGACGAAGTTCTACTGTAACGAAAATCTCAACTTACCTAGCCAAAGGACGAGAAGAAGCAGGAATCAGCTGACCACAGTGAAAAGGAGCAACGCAAAGAATTACAACTTGGGCGTGACATACAGAAGAATGAGGTGTGGTCGCGATGAATGACATTACTTTCACTGATTCATCTGAATAGCGCATACTGTACTGAGTACTGCTTCTTCTTACGAAAAAAACCCTTATTTGAAAAGAAATTTGCAAGAAAGGCGTGAAGATGATGAATTCGAAGAGGGCAATTAGCACTTTGATGACGGCACATGTGTGCTCATGCAAGAACGATATGCACCACTTTCAAAAGTGCAGTTGTCGAGGTCGAGTACTGTTACAGGAGCTACTAATTACTAAATTTGGTTCCTTACTGGAAGGTCCTTTGATCGGGCTTGTTCGGATTGTGGGCGTCTCGAGAGTCCGTTCCCCTTACAAGGGAAGAGTCTGAAGCGTATGTCTGAACGAGGGGAGCGAGTCATATAGGGAGAATCCTCATCTCTCAATTGGTTTGAAAATGTGTTTATTTTTAGCCAAGTCGTTAAACCCAAGGAGTAGGGGGTCACAATGGGATACGGCGCAGCACGCGTTTGGGGGTCTTGTACGTCCGCGATGGTTCTGCAGCCAGTGGCTCGGTGGGTAGGGGTTAACTGATGCGGGAGAGGTCAGGGGTTTGGCTCCTCTGTATTGCTGCACTTTTGCATTTCAACTGATTGGTAGAGATTTGGGGGATTCTGATGTCTATACCATTTTCAGACGTTTTCTGCGCACTTTTCCAGCGGTACGTTGTGGTATTCAAAATGGTGATGTAGAAATGTTCAACACCAGTGATATACTGATACAAAGTGCATGACGCACCACTGGGCACCTTACGGGTAGCGTATAAAGGCTACAGGCTCCTCATATTCTGTTTCCATACATGGACCAAAGGCCTCGAGAAAAGCCATCCTGCTCGGATTTTCAAAGGAGACCACGTTGTGACGTCGGAGGCTGTTCAAATGAGAAACGAGGTGTGCGGATAACGCAAATTAAGCTGAACGGCATCGATACACTCTTTCCCTCATGTCTGCCTGTCACCTGGAAATCAGAGGTCTGCTGAAGGTTTTCTAGAACCTAACACAACAATGTCCGCCGATGGTCGAGTGGTGATCCACCTGCTCACGCTGAAGTGTGGCCCACCTTTAGACAAGGAATCTTCGAGGGAAGAAATCAAGCTGACCGAACGGATGGCCAACATACTCAAGGACTTCAAAGCACGTCAACTTAAAGCTGACGAAGACGAACAGCTGGAAGTGGTGGAAGAAGAAGGGGAAGATTGGGATCCGCAAGATGAACTGATGGACGTGGAGAGGCAAGCAAGCAGTGGGCATATGATAACGTTTTCAGGTGGAGCTGTTGTTTCTGAGGAAAAGGTACGTCTTCAATTGGATTTCGGCTGCGTGCTCATAACCATGGAGGAAGACACCGCGATTCACTACACAGGCACTTTGTACCTGTGTATCACTGGTGCTGAACACTTATCACCATGTTGAATATCACAGCGTACAGCTGGAAAAATGCGCAGAAAACGTCTGAAAATGGTATAGACATCAGAATCCCCAAATCTCAACCAATCAGTTGAAATTCAAAAATGCAGCAGCGCAGAGGAACCAAACCCCCGACCTCTCTTGCACGAGTCAAACCTCTACCCACGCGAGCCACTGGCTGCAGGCGCATCGCGGGCGTACAAGACCCCCATTGTGATCCCCTACTCCTTGGGTTTAGCGAATTGGCAAAAAATAAACACACTTTCAAACGAATTGAGGGATGAGGATTCTCCCTATATGACTCGCTCCCCCCGTTCAGACATACGCTTCAGACCCTTCCCTTGTTAGAGAACACATTCAGCGACTGCTCCAACTTTCCTAAAAGAATAGCAGCTTTTTTCTAGATCATCGATGAAGTTTTGAAGAACTATGCTGTTCCACACATCCATTGGATCCGAATGAATCATTTTCGAATATCCGATTCGGACAGCACGATTCGAAACAGTCAAAAATCCGCGATGCTGAAATTACGTAATCCGAATGATCCAATTATCCGAAGATTTTCGACCCGATGCAATGTATAATTTCGCATAATAACCTTATGGCCAAGCTATTTGAGATACGGAGTAAAGGTTTTCATTGGCTGATTCATTACATGTGAACGCCATATGTAAGAAACAAACGACAACAAAAGGTTGTAAAAAATAGACAAACAGCGTAAATCCATAGGACGTAGTTAGGTCAAGTCTGAAAGCATGTTAATCCATGCAGTGATTAAGAAAATGAGCAGAATCGGTCGGCAGCAGCTAAATGTCGTTATTTCAGGCTCAGGGAACTTATTTGAATGTTGTTACATTACTGGGAACATGGGCGCGTGTAGTGCAGTCGGATGAGGCGCCGGCTGTCGCCTGCATCCGATACCAGATTCCTGGTTCGGATTTCCCGCCCAGGCCAACCATGCCTTCCATCCTTATGAAATCGGTGAATTGGTACCAGACTTGTCTGGGAAGGATAAAGCGCGGACTTGTTCATCGGCTGGTCACCGCAAGTCATTGTATGGCCAAATATGCATTCAACTCGCCTCCACGACATCCCGTAGAAGTAGAATGCGTGGCGCATTCCAAAGGAATTGAATAACGCCGTCCTTTATCCTTTATCGTTTACTGGGAACATGCACCTTTTTGCTCAGTCTGGTTGGCATTAGTCAATCCTTTTCCAGGATGCGCAACGCATTCTACTTCCACAGGATTTCGTGGAGCTATTTGAATGCGTTTTTGCGATATCAATTACATACGGAGGTCAGCCGTTGGACAAGTCGGAGTTTTATTCTTCCCAGACAAGTCTGCTACCAATTCACCGATCCCGACAGAGTGGAAGGCTCGGCTGGCCTGCGCGGGATCCGAACCAAAAGAAGCTGTTCGGGGTACACGAGGCTGTCGGCGCCTCCTCAGACTATACTTTTACTGTCTCTTTCAATATCTGATCTCATTGAAAACCTTATCAACCTGTGTATACCATTTTCAGTTTTTTTTTGTTAAAAAAGCACTTTTCAAATCAAATTGGACACTAATTTAAGCCGGCCTAAGATTGTCAAAATCAGAGCGAACTCTCCCAAATCGGAATGAGCTTTCACCACATTAAACTAGAGACTTTCTAAAAAAAGTTAGAAATAAATTATGCTCAAGGAAAATCTTGGTGTGATCTTCTTTGAAATTTTTATTTATCTACCCAGCAAGTGAAAATTTTTTGAGGAAAATAATGGTTCAGCGCTTGTTTTGAAAAAAGAGAAGCAGCAATTTTTTGTGGGAGAAGAAGGGATTGCGCCATGCTCTCGTCCAAGACCTTGCGATTTTTATTGAGTTGATAGCGAAATCTCTATTTGCGTTTCAAAGCTGTAAACAATGTAACAAAAACAATTGCAGAGAACACATATCCTCACTTTGATGCTTCATGTAAGCAGCATTTACACTATCAATCAAATAACGTCGAGACGAGTTTTTCTAGTGCATCGCGCACTGCGTCTTTGATTGCTCTTAATATTTCCTAGCTCGTTGCGCTTTAAAACAAAGTTAATTTTTTGTTTTTTTTTTCTCAAAAAAAATAAAAATTTAATTTAAAAAATGTTATTCATTCGGGAGGTAGAACCAGGGAATTTCAAAGAAAGTTATAACAAATTTTCCTTGAACAAAGATTATTCCAATGGAGTTTAATCTGTAAGAACTCTGCTTAGACTTGGAAGACGTTCCCTTTGACTTCAGAATCACCAAGGTTTGTTTAGAAGAGAGTGTAATTTGACGTGAAAATGGTTTAAATCTCGCCCAATACACTTTTAAGGCCTCCTACAGTTTTGCAGCAAGCGACGGGCTGCGGGCGACAAAACTCGTAAGTCCTAGTTTACACTTGCCTCGCTGCGCGGCGCGGCACGACGGTCGGGATCGATATCGACCGGGCGGCGCGAAAAATCGATATCTATGACAGTCGCCGTACTGCGCCGCGTGACGGCGCAAGTGTAAACTAGGGTTAAGGCCTTTGTTATACCATCGCTCCCCCGAGTGACGCCTAATGGCATGCTCCCATATCGATCGTGCGATTGGATCGATATGGGAGCATATCGTTAGGCGTCGCTCGGGGTGAGCGATGGTATAACAAAGGCCTAAAGAGCGCCGCTCACGCACAGTATTGCCGGTGGCATGCAGCGGCAAATCAGCGGCAGCCACGATGGCCGTGTCGCCCATGATCGTGCCGCAAAAGTGCGCGGCTGCGGCACGACACCGCTCGCCGCCGACAGCAAGCTCTGCGTCGATATTAAGAAATCGGAACGCTCCTTTCGGAACTGAAAACAATCAAATGTAGCTGGATCCACGGAGCACACCCACGCTGATTCAAATTCCCAGTCACTAGCATCGTAAAATAAGACCTCCAAGCAAAAACCATCGAATGCAACGGTTATACCGCATCAGAAATCGCATGGTTTCTCGTCAGCCATTACTAAGTAATTATTCCTTTCAGCAGAAATGGTAAAAACAACTTCTATAATCTCCGAAAGTGCAAGAACTGAATTCGAAAGTAACCACGTGGGCTTGCATCATTACACGAATGGGCTTCCACAGCGATGAAGAACGTTCTTTGAAGCGCATTTCTACATCTACACTGACTCGTTAAAGCCCAGAGTGTCACGTCACAGGAGCTGAGCATGACGTACAACAGGAAGGACTAACCGAATGCGCTACGCTTCAATTATATAGCTGTGCTGTTGTGAAATTATATCGAACGAATGAATGAACGAATAGAGTTGATGACGAAAATTTTCGCACGAATGCATGAACGAGTTTATTCGATGTCGAAAAATACCGAGAGAATGAATGAACGATTTATTATTCGCTCACCAATTTTTCGAATGATCGACAAATGAATAAGCGCCATTTCCCGCTTATTCGAATATTCAAATAGTGTAATAAAGTTGAAATACTCTATTTTCGAACAATATTCGTCGAACATTATCCCTTTCGATGTTCGAACTCGAGCGAATATTCGCGACTTTTTAAACCGTCGATCTTCAAATTCGAACGAATATTCGAAAATCTAGAAATATCGACTATTCGAATATGTTCGTTCGAGCACATCTATAATGAATTACTGACTAGGGGTAAGTCTCGAACGTACGTGTGACCGGCAGCAAATAACGAGAATAACTAGCTATAGAACAACAACTGCAGGAATCTCCACCCTTCTGTTTGTAAACAAGCGCGTTGATTTTTGGCAAATTCCCTGAAACTTACAAGTTAGGGGTACAGAGAATTTGCTATGAAATCACAGAACCGCAAAAGACAACACTTTCCAAACATCTAATATACAGAAAAAATGCAAAAATATTTCAAGGTAAAGAAACCAAACACTTGACTCCGCGTATACGAAGCAGTATTTTGGTCTATTTTCGCTGTTTGAAAGATTCTGCCTTGTGCGACTGGCAACTTTTTACGCTCTGTAATTCGGTAGGTGCAAGAAATTTGTAAAAATATTAGGTTGTAACGAATTAAATGACACTGGCTCGCGCCATTTTTTTGGCGCGTCTTTACGCGTTTGATCAAGAACAAACCGTAGTATGTGGCATATCATTTAGAAGCGCAAACTTTGCTCTACCGGCGAGTACCAAATTTTCTATGTAAAAGTGGGAAAACTTTAGAGTTTTATTGACTTTTTTGCAGATGGACAAAAGGGCAATCCGAGGCATTTACTTGTATAAATTCAAGCTGGGCACTACAGCTAAGGAGGCGGAAGAGAAGATCAACGCCGCATTCGGCCAAGGATGTTCCACAATTCGGACGGCGCATCGTTGGTATCAGAAGTTCCGGAATGGAGATGAGAGCTTGGAAGAACATGAAGGTCGTGGGAGGCATAGTGATGTTGATGAGGACAAGCTGAGAGATGTGGTAGAGGAGGATCCACACAAAGGTACCAGGGAGATAGCGAAGGTTCTTGGCGTCAGTCACAGCACAGCTGCCCGGCATCTGAAGGAAATTGGAAAGACCAAAAAGCTGGAAAGATGGTGCCTCACGAGCTGTCTGAGGAGCAAAGAAACCGACGATATGAGATCTCGTCCGCACTGCTTCTACGGAACGAAACGGACCCATTCCTTGATCGCATCGTAACCTGTGACGAGAAATGGATAATGTACGGGATAATGTACGACAACAGGCGACGATCGGCACAGTGGGTGGACAGCGATGAGAGCCCCAAGGTTTTTGCGAAGCCGGAATTGCACCAAAAGAAAGTAATGGTGACAGTATGGGGTGTTCGCTGGGAATTATTCACCACAGCTTCCTCCCTCCCGGTGAATCCATCATGGCAGAGAAGTACTGCATTGAAATTGAAGAAATGATGAAAAAGTTGAAGGATATCCGGCCGGCCTTGGTAAACCGAAGGCGAGTTCTCTTTCTGCACGACAATGCTCGCCCCCATGTAGCACGAATGACGTTGCAGAAGTTGAATGAGCTAAGCATTGAAACTCTACCACATCCTCCGTTTTCTCCCGACCTCTCCCCAACAGACTACCATTTCTTCAAGCATCTTGGCGACTTCTTGGTAGGGAAAATATTCAAATACCAGCAGGATGCCGAAAGTGCCTTCGAAGATTTCGTCAATTCCAGAACTTCTGATTTTTATGCTACTGGGATAAAAAAGCTTGTGTCACATTGGCAAAGATGTGTAGAATCAGAAGGTTTTTATTTCGATTAATAGACTTGCCTACAAGCCGAGATATTAACTGTTTAAATTTACAGTGGTTCAGTGCCATTTATTTCGTTACAACCTAATAGAATATATTGTTCTATCATCTGAAGGATGGAAATTCTCGCAGTGGTGTTCATTGTCGCCGAGGCAGACACATATCTGAGAAACTTTCTTAGTAAGCTTGATTCTTCTTCGTAGAGTAGAAAACTGTTCGCAGTATGATCTGATGATGCGTTTCTCTATTACGGTAGCAGGATCGCTCACCTCGATTACGGTAGGGCAACCGGATTGTGCTGTGGAGCGGACCTTTGCGCCTCCAAGCTGGGACTATAGGTTTTATCTTCATGCATTTTGACACCGCCAAGTGGCTCAGGAGAAAACCACGCATAGAACACTTCAATTGGGGTTCTAAACCATTTTTGTCTATATAACTCTGCTGTTTTTTCTTATGAACAAAATCTGATTCGGGATTCCACATGTGTATATGTGCACACATGTTACCAATTCCAGTTCAAATGGAAGGAACGACAACACATTGTCGAGGCTTCTGCTGCTCCAGTTCTGCTCGTCCCGCCTCATCTTGACTTGAAATCTCGTCCACCACCCTACCGTAATCCAGCGTGACGCACCGCCTCCTACAGTACTGAGAGACACCTAACGTAGCGCCCTTTTCCGACAGTATGACAACGACACAGTCCAAACCTACGGCCTGTTAACATCAAACAATGAAGACTTGCTCCTCCTTAAGGGTACCAGCTGTCCTCAGTATTTCCGCTGAGATTTCGTCAAAAAGCCTCTAGAAGCCTTTCTGCTTTGAGGACATCGTATCTCAGTCATGGTTTCTGAGAACGGCACCTCCTTCAAAAATGTAAATTCCACAGGAAGATGGTGAAGTTAAATAAATCGAACAACATGAACAGCACTTGTTAATCTCATTTTCCACAAGCTCAGAGGCCGCTCTAAGCTTACCGTAAACGAAAGTGGGTCCTTTTCTTCCTTTTCTTTAGATCCTTTTCTTTTGAAATCAAATAAGTGAGCAACCCTACAGAACAAGTTCATTTCTGTATCTACAAACGTACTCCACCATTTTTGGATAATCTTCGGTCACATCGAGTTGTCGAAAATTAGGTGGGCCGGCCACGTAATGCGCTTTGCAGACACCCGCTGGACGAGAGCCGTCACCGACTGGATTCCGCGGGATGTCAAGAGAATACCAGGACGCCCACCAAAGCGTTGGTCGGATTTCTTCGTGAAAGCCCTGAACGACCGATATGACGCTCTTCGTGTCCCTCGAGCGAGGAGGATCCATTAGACCACTTTGGCACGCGACAGAGATGAATGGAGAAGCTGCCGGCTCCCGCTCGAGCAAGTCGATGATCAACGGGACGACAGGTGATACAGGTGATACATCGAGTTTCTCTACAATAAAAGACACCAGCTCTAAACCCATTGCACGCTTTTTAAAAAGAGCAAATACTTACAAATCACTCGGTTTACTACACGTACAGAAACAACGACAGCAACACAGCACGACAACTAATACCTACTACGGAAATCAACAACTATATCCATAGATAAACATAGAGCTCTCGAAATGCAAGAGGTTTTCTTCTGGCGATGAAATACTCTAATAATACTAATACGACAAGAACTAGCACTGGTTTCTGGGATCGTAATACTATTGGTCATTCGATAACAACACATACACTAAAGATGTTTTGGCAACAATAAGTTTTGCACTTCTGGTTCATTGACATACACTACTAGCATTATTTTGTCCTACGCCTACTGATTTCATCACGCCCTAGATTTCTACCGGTCGGCAGCCACTTTAGTGGTACTTATCCGTTTTGATTTCAAACTACTCTCGGTACTTTTTCGATAGAATTACGCTCAGGAACACCACCTCACTAACTGGTTAATTGAAAAATACATAAGACTAGTATTAAGAGGAGATTTTCATAAGCCATAAAGCTGTAACACAAATTTTGAATCTCGCGCTAAATTAATTTAGTCCAGGAAATGTTCCTGAGAAAAAGCGAAATCTCGAATACTCAACGAAAGTTAACTGCTTAAAGTGTAGCCGACTGGTAGAAACGTTCCACATACAACTATCAACACCTACTTGAAATAACCGAAGTTCATACGGAGTTGTTCAAAGAATATGAAAGTGAGCACAGTGTGTGGAGCGAGCCTAACCCAAGCTGGAATGAATCCCTTGAAGAAACCAGCAGGCCCGAGCTTAGCCGTGTAGAAGAAGCAGTCAACAATTCCCTGAAAATTTGACAATGATCATTCAGGCAGCAAATCAATACCTAAAAGTCGTGACCATCAGACAACACCATAAACAGTGTGCTATATAGAAGTGAGCGCGTGTAGCGCAGTGGGAGGAGGTGCCGGCTGTCGTGTGCACCCGATACAAGGTTCCTGCTTCGGATCTCCGCCAAAGGCTAACCAAGCCTTCCATCCCTCCGGGATCGGTAAATTGGTAACAGAATTGTCTGGGAAGGATAAAGTGCTGACTTGTTCATCGGCTGGTCACCGTAAGTCATTGTATGGCCAAATACGCATTGAAGTCGCTTCTGCGACATTCCGTAGAATGTAGAATGCGTGGCGGATCCCGCAAGGGATTGAGTAACGCCGTCCTTTATCCTTTATCCTTTATCCTTTTTATATAGAAGTTGGCTGATAAACGCATACTAAGATTACAAGAAATAGAACAATTATAAGAATCTTCTCAGATGAGCTGCAACTCTCAGCATTTAAGATCGGAAGGCTACTATGTTTGAAAAGAAGGTAGTATCCCCACCGAAAAGAACATTCCCATTGGAAGAACATTTAGAAAACTGAGTACTTTAAAAGAAAATATTGCTCAAACCGTAAAAGTTAAGAAACCTATTATTTAGGTTGGCCCAAAAATGATATTAGTCTTTGTCGGTCTACCATAAAGGATAAAGGATAAAGAACGGCGTTACTCAATCCCTTTTGGGGTGCGCCACGCATTGTACTTCTACGGGATATCGTGGAGGCGATTTGAATGCTTACTTGGCCATGCAATGACATGCTGTGGACAGACGATGAACATGTTAGCGCTTCATCCTTCCCAGACAAGTCCCGTACCAGCTCATCGACCCCGGAGGGATGGAAGGCTTGGTTGGCCTGGCGGAAATCCTAATCATGAACCTGGTATCGGGTGCACGCGATAGCCCGCACTTCCTCCGACTGCGCTACACGCACCCAATCTACCATTAGCGATATAAATGCCTGAATCCACGAGCACATGTAGCATATTTTACGAATGCATAGGGTTTCTTTGAAAGGAGAGTTGAATATTTGCAAAAAATAACTTCAATTTTCCTCAAATTCTTGAAACTTTTTCTCAGAAAACATTTAGAATGTCCTCCTTAACAAGTTTTAAACAGTTGCTCGGTCATCGAGACGGAAACGAGCAATCCAATGCGCATCCGAAAATGATAAAGGATAAAAGATATAGGCCAGCACTAACACATCAGTGGAAGCGCCGCTCACTGAGCTACTACGGTATAGAAATAATTAGAAAGCGGTTTCGGGATCTGCAATGAATGAATGCGGCTAGCTGATGGACAGCTCAACGATTTGTCATAGCTATAGATGACTGGCATCAATTTACGAACCAAGAGTGAGAGATGGAGGGCTTGGTTAATCTAGACTCGAACATTGAGTGTTCGAGATGCTGGCGGCATGCGGCGCCCCGTTGGACATACACGCTTCAGAACAGTTACCTACAGTAGTCTCTTAATTCAACATCGTAGCCGTGGAATCACTGCATCTCTGGAAAAAGGGCCCGTTCATACAGTACTCACTTTTAAAGTGACAAAACTGTTCTTAAACTGGTGCCTCAAACTGAATACGGTGTTCAACAATCGCCACTATTTCGGAAAAAAGACCAGTCAGGCGCTAATTCCAACCATTACAACTATCTCCTCACCTCTAACCCGAAAGCAACATAGACACGTAGACAAAATATACAAAAACCGCTATTCACTCAATATAACTGGAACAACAAACCTTGAACTGTCCAGGTGGAGCGTTCATCAGGCGTGTTTTCATTACATCCAACGGCTGTGTCAGCATGGTAGCAATACTGGCCTAAATCTCACAAGAACATTTAGCAGAGTCTAATGAATTGATAGCAAAAACGGGAACCAACCGCGCAAAAGCTGCTCGAGAAATGAGTGTAAAGGTTATCCTTCGCAATTCCACTCTCGATCAGCATTTGTTTGATCTGATCGTAGAAAGACAGCTGACCAATTGTCATAAGGATAGCCCTCGAAGTCGCCATTGATGCACCTTAACAACTCATAGATCAAGAAGGATTCTAAGTAGCTATTCTGAAGAACACTTCGCACTTTCTTCATAGGGGGAGGGATTATTACTAACGCTCGCCTAGCTGTAGCGCTAATTCTGCTTCTTTCATAAGTTATTCTTCACTTAAAAAACCCTTGAATAACTAGTAATTGATTGTAAGAAGTAGCTTATACTCATCAAAAGTTCAAAGAACCTTTGACAAAAATTAATAGTTCTCTTGTAGTAAAGGACAAGAAGACTTAGAAAAAAATCAAATCCTCACCTATTCCATCGACTAAGACGTTACCTTTATCATCAAGAACGACAAAAATTGGGGATTACTAGCCGCTCTCAGAAACCACTTATACCTATGCTTATCCACTGATTTGCAATAAAACATCGTGACAGCACACAAATATTCAAACTTTCTGCCTTGTACAACCAAGAGTCCTTTTTCTGCAGATCAACCCATAAATAATGAGCTTTGGACATTATCACACGACCAAACCTTTGAACAATAACTTCAAAACTGTGGGCTGTGGACCTAAACAGAAGGGGACACACCATTCGGAATCGTAAAGGAATCGAGGAAATAAAGGAATCGAGGAAATTCCATGGCATTTAAGTCAAGAGTCCTGCTCCTAACTTCTAACTCAAGTATTGGTAAAATTCAAGGTAGATCCCCATAATGCATCTCTTCCACTCCTGACAGCTTTACAGGTTCTTAAAGCAGGCTTCGATCTCCTCATCGTCAAAGTGTACATGTACCTAAGCTTAATGTTTGATTTTAAAAGCCTTTAGACAAGTTTCTGGATTAGGAAAGTTAGACAACCTCACACCTTCCAGAATTTCACCCAAAGATTCTCTCCTGATAACAAGGCCCCACTACAATTTCTACGTAGACAGAATGGAAATATACTTCTCGTTGCACTTCTCGGGCAAGGAACGATTCATATTACGGATCCGTTGGATTCAAAAACAACTACTTCTGAGACTTAAATTAATATGGGTTAATTTATAACTTGTAGAATCGCGAATAAAAGGTGAGCGACCAAGAAATTCTCCAAAAAAAGGTTGATGTTCAGCTGGACTTCGAAATTTGTACATTTTATCGTTTACCATTCTCGCGGGCAACTAACACGCGGCATGCCTTCATTCAGTAAGAAATGAAAACCTGCTAATTAAATAGACAACTGACCACCAAACAGACGCTTGATGCCCTCTTCCCTAAGAATACGGAAAAATCCATCGATGGCATGCTTGTAATTACGCCTTTCAGCGGGAGGTAGCTGAAACGTTCCGCATCAAATCGATGAACAGATGACGTATCGCAACCAATTCTTTCTTCAAAAACAGACCTTGACGTCGTTCTGCATTCTTACGTTTATCAGATCTGCGGGAGTACCCACAAAGCCTCCACAAGCACCCGAGAAACCGGCAAGAAGAGCCTTCTGGTAGAACGGCAACGGATGATCTGAACCAAACTACACACATGTAAAACCCAGCAATCACACACTCAACTGCAGTCCCACCTGATACGATTTGTTTCTTCAGGGTCTCGTACATTCCGAAGCGAGTAGTGGAATAGGTTAGCTGTCGGAGCAGAGAAGCTGAGAGTCCGTTATAGAACGACAATATTCCCTCGTTTCGGTAAAGTTTGACAGCCATCTGGCCCATCGACAACTTGCCCACTTGCTGGGTTTGGAGGTGAACCTGAAGCAAATAAGAAGCGCCTGTTTATCAGTATATGTATGCCAGTCGACTAACCTTGATCAGATCGAGCGGATGTGTGCAGCATGCAGCTCCTGCGGAAGCCAGACCTCCGAAGTACCATCGACCTATGCGATCTTCCTTCGCCCGGGACATCGCTAACAACGACGAGAATATGTTTAAAAGAACATTTCAAAATCGTAGAATAGCCAGATACGACAAGGAGCCGAGACCTACACGAGCAGCAAAAAAAAAGATAAGCAAATAACACTTTATTCTTCATAATAAAAGGCACGAAATCACCACATTAGAATCCCCATAGCATGTTGAAGGCAGTGAGTGAGAGAAAAAAAGAAAGGAGGAACTATGAGAAAAATCTTATGCAAAACTCTAATAATAAATGCAAAATACTGCACCAATTCAGATCTGCCATAGCAAAAAGCATCGATGATAACTTTTATATACCATAGTCCTGCAGACTGTTTAGAAGCGAAAACAAATCAATCGAATATAAGAAATTCGTCATGATCACAAGCATGGTAGCGAGCAAAACACCCCACACAAAAATAGCCTGATCCGTCTCATAGACTATGCTATGCAGTTTCGAAAGAATCAAATCGAAGATCCCTCCGGAGTATTCGGAAGAAAGCACCAGTCGATTCTTCGTGAGATACTCCAAGACCACCTGCTCTCCTTTCTTGAAAATCGGCATGTATTCATACTGCAATTCTCGAGTCCACCAGTCCTTCCTAAACAGAGGCAGGAGACGTAAATGAAAATATGCCATAGAGAATAAGTAAATCATTACTCCTCTCCATATTTGGTATAAAAATAGTGGTACAGCTTCGCTCGGACAAAGGTCGGAGGTACCTCGAACGGTTGTGGCTTGCTCATTAGACGCATTACTGAAATCGCTAGTTTTCGAATATGGCTACACCTTTAGCGGCAGTTCCTAACTTTGGAATTGCAAAACTCGGTTTCCAGAGGTACCTAGCCAAAAAGCTTCAGACGCTTTTGACTTACTGAATTTTACAGTCCACTTTCAGAATGACAATCATTCCAATGTTCGGAGCGGGTACATTAAACAAAACCTTTGTTTCAAAACGTTGTGGTAACCTTCCATGAAATTCGGTCTTTCAATCACTTTTCGTTGGTGAAAAAGGCCGAGTTTGGCCTACCGATGTTTTCTAGCTCTCGTACTGAATACGATACTTCAAAAATATGATGAAAATTCAAATAGCTCATTTACTTAAAAGAATCCAGAGGTAAATCTGTGCATGACCAGGGGCCGGATTCAACAACGACTATCCCGCGGGTGTAAGGGGTAGAGACACCCACGGTGAACCATTCATCTCTGTCCCTTATCTTATCACCATCCCTTATACACCGCATACCCACGGATTCAGATGATGATGAATCCGGCCCCAGTTGAAAGTAATTAAGTAAGAAGGGCCAGGACACAGAAATGAAGCGATGACTGGGAAACCGTTGCTCAGAATAAATGATCGTTCGGAAGAATTACTAGGAGCAAAACCCAAAAGATGATCATTAATTTCACAACAGACGTGATAACTAAAGGTGCGGTGTTGTTCCTTTTTCGTGCATCAAGAGAAAAAATCCCGCTTATCCGATATTTTCTGGTCTAACAATTTCAAACAACTTCACCATAAATTATTATATAGCAAGCATACTGAACTATAACAAAGAGTGCTCATAAAAAAAACTGGACAAGAACTAACCTCTTCAAACCAAGACACAAAACCATAACCTAAGCGTTTCAACCTAACACGACAATGTACACTTTTTTTTAGAAAACTTGGACGTTCCGTAAAAGCTCCGAACAGAATAAACTCTCCGACTGCAGCACCGTCTAGTTACGAGAATGTGAAAGCAAAAAATTGGGAAACGAACGAAGGTTTTGGCAAAAATTTCCTACTACGCAGCTTCATAGGAACGCGTGGAGGGCAGCGCAAAACATTTGTGAATTGGTCGCTGAAATTCTACACTATGCTGCGTATTCTACAGATTACTCCAGTGTTGTGATTTTCTTTTCTTGGCCTTGGAGAATGGAGAGCAATTCACTCTCCTCGTGAAAACGAGAATGACGAAAATACCCTCAGATAAAATAGTTGCCTAACTCTAACAGGCAAGAGTGAGTAGTATTCTATATGAAGTGGGTGACTGAGACATGCAGCGAATGCAAATGTTCTTATAATCTTTCATAACGATGTTTTGCTGCAATCAATGTTCTAGCGCCAGGCGAGGCCCGAACCCGTAGTTCCTGCTAACCGTACGGGAATACTCTATGCCACACCACCGGCGCTGCTTGATCGAACGCAACGTCAGCATGGCGTAGAGCATCCTCGCCGGTTAGCAGAAAGTGCGTGTTCGAATCCCACCTTGCGCTACGCCTGCAGCCGAGACAAGCCATTTGAGGCTTAAAAAATGAATTGAATCATCTCTTGTAAATCTCATACCACGCAGGTGTTGACGAAGTTACGACTGTTGAACACAAGCGTTCAAAGTGGTGGAAACTTCTTTTTGATCGGCCAACAGAATTACTAGTCGAGTGAAATGTAAACCAAAAAACGGAAAGATACGTGGGCAAAGGTAAAAACAAAATGAACAGACTGACCTTCAGGTGTTCCTTCCATTAAGTGATAAACTAAGTTTATGTAGAACGGATTGTACTGATACGACCCCAATGCCGCAAACCACATCTGCCAGTCAAGACGAGGCTGGTGAGGAAGAACGAAAACTGGAGCTTCAGAGACGTTTCCGGGCTTCGAGTAAAAGCGGAATTCCCTCCAGGGCCCGTTTGGATCATAGGCACCCTCCACAATGATCTCTGGACGACCATCGAGACCAGTCATTCTGAATACAAACACGGAATGGACAAGTAATCCTTAATCTGATAAAAGAATCAAAATCCTCACCTTCTGAACAGCCCATAGGAATTGATGATATTGTAAGGAACAGCGGCTTCGTGCAAACTTTTCAGCGGCTGCGGAACACTGTTATACACTCCATTGTCAACTATGGCGAACGGGACCTTAAAACAGGCAAAATTCTCATACAAAACAGAACCACGTGAAGCAAAACACTGCTGAACTCAAAAAAGAAACAAAACTGAACACGAAGGAAAGAGAAACCCACAAGACTAGCGCAAAACAGCGGCACTCCAATCCCTAACACAAAACCGAGATGGAAAAACTTCTTTGCAGGAGACAATCCATTCTCGGCGTTCCAGTACCTAAGAAAAAGGTCAGCGATATTAAAGACAATTGTTAGCCTATGAAGGATTTTACAGAAGCAGGAAATACATCGTTTCGAAGCACTTCTACTTCACAGAAATTCAGTCACTTTAAATGCCGCCTCGAAACAATTAAAGCCGGCAAATCTTCCAGAAAGTTATCGAGCATGATTTTATGTGAGTGATTGTCTAGCCTTTAAGACGCAATGATCACAACAGATCATAAAACTTCGCAACGGCACGATAATTCCACTACATAGCATCGGTCTATTCTTAGAAATGATGTCAAATGGAAAATTGTTGAACTTTGTTTCTTTTCGATGGTTCCTAGTAAAGAAAAGGTCCAGACATGAAGACAAGGGCCTTCTCCAGCAATCATAAGAGGTTTACAATAAGACAGAATTATTAGGGAGTATCATTATTGGGACCTAAAAAGCGGTGGCCAAAATATATGCACTTAATACTGTGCTTCCAACAAATATAGAAAGAACTTCAGGAAAAGCTTCAGCTAATTGTTTTTCGACATTACTTGGCATACGTTTAACTTCTCGCATACATGTTTACCACCAGAACGAGAAAATACTGCACCATGCCAATTAAACGATGAGCGCCGACTATCTATTCAAACCAAACACGAACTGATACTTTAAAAATTCTGAACAGCAGCACTGCCGAAATTCATCCTATCATTAAGAAAGACTGGTAACAACTTGTCGAACGACTGCAATCAACTAAAGTTTCCTCTGCCAAAATTCTTGCCTTCAGCTGGCGATTATTAAACTACTAACAACTCCAACAATTTCCGCGCACCAAAAATTCGTTGTAGACCAAATGCCTACAGAAAATTTGACAGTGTTGTACAATGGGTAAGAATGGAAGGTCATCGAGCGCTGCAAACTGAAAACAAACGGGGCAGCCTCGCCTTCCGATAACAGAAAGTTGATTACGCGACACGGCAAGCAACCTCCCGCCTACCAGTCGTTCTCTTCTGACCCAAGTGTACGAGAAGGGTATAAAAGCCCTGATTCCCACAGCACTTCATTACAAGTAGGACAATACAGTAGGTAGGTTCTGTTAGCAACTTCTCGATCACATTACATCCAAACCATTACATGAGCCTCTAAAATGGCTTAATTCAAGGAAATTTGCAAACAAGTTTCATCAACTAAATAGCTTTTAGAAGAACCGATTGGGAGTGTCAATGCGAAAGTCTTGAATATTATCCTGGCGAGAAATAGAAACGCTCATAATGCTATTTACTAGAGCAGCTTACCACGACAGAGCTACTGAATTGGGCGTCCACCACTATATAATTGAGTTAGTTGCCCGCGGCGCTGTAGATGATGAAGGTATCTCACGCGGGTTAGAAACCTGCGTGAGATACGCCTCATCGAACCCCGAACGGACAAAATGTTCAACGTGAGATGTGTTGCTGCTGCACAGGAAGCGCGCCTCCTGCTTGGCATCCAGAAAACGGCTCCCCTACGTCGCGCGACAAGCGTCTGGAGTCAGAGCAGGTGACGTTGTACGACGAGCAGCCGCATTCAGAATTCAACGTGAGATGTTGCTGCAACAGAGGAAGCGCAGCCTGCCCTTGCGTGACACAGCGGCATCTGCGCGCGTTTCTCAGTGTCTGGATCCAGAAGACGCGCCGTGAGCATGGGAGGACCACCAAGGGGTGGTGGAGAAGAGAAGTAAAGGGGAACTCTAGGGTGGCCAGAAGAGCTACCAGGAAGGATATCCGGAAACACAAGCTGCTCGGCATGAGAACTATTGCGGAGGAGCAACCTGAGGGCAGAAGCAATGTGCAGCGCAAATCAATGACGTTACTGTACCGTCCGAAGAAAATGTCTATGATGAACGCACGGAAGTGGTGAACGGCTTGATGCCATTAAAGCACGCAGCAGATCCTAGATTTTAGCGAATTTTAAGTTTTACAAAAACTACTTTCCGAAGGTCGGTGATGTTGCAAAGTCGCGCGAGTGCGTGACACGCCGTTAGGCGTGCCGGAGCAATTGTATTACATGAAAGTAACGCAAATAAACGTAAACTTTTCCATGGCTCAAAGTTTTCCGACCAAAGGATTTAGGCCTATAACACTAAACGAGGAAAACGGATGCCACTGCGAGAACTCTTCACCTTTCATGTAGTAGAGAATAGGGTTCCAGCTTTGCAAAGTCGTTGAAACTACCAAGCGAGTCACTTTTAAACTTCAGCATGGAAGTGCACTGTCGCACAAAATAAAACCTTCCAAGTGTCGAACATTCGGGAAAAAATAAAAAATACTGTAGTCCAAGGGTGTCGCACAGCTGACCCCGAGCCTACGAAGCAGTACTTTTGCACTTTCTCTGCATATCCGGGGTTGAAAGGTATTGCCTTACGCGTTTGTGTATTTCTCCAGTGAGAGTTACTAACTCGGTAGGTCCAAGGACTTTGTAAATTTTGAACCTACTTCTCTACCATATGATGGGTGAAGATTCTCGCAGTGATATCTATTTTCGATCTTCAGACATACACCTGAGACCCATCCCTCGATAGTGAAAAAAATTGAAGACATATCACTCATAAGTCTTCTTACAGCAACACTCATCTACCATAGTCCAGCTCTGAAGTACTTCGTAAATATTATACATTTCTACGCAGTAAGATTTATATAGGTTCAAATGGAAATCCGAGGTAGCCAGTCAATTTTTTAAAAGAATGTTCAGTGCTGAAAAAAAGTCACTCAGTTAATGAACACAGCGTTATGCAGAGAGATTACGCCTTAAGAGATACGACTGAATTTGCGCAATATAGTGCAAATATACCTCCAATATAACAAACAAAAACAAACTGCAAAAGGAGGCGGCGTGGTTTGAAATTTCAGTTCCAAACCACATCACTACAATTTGTGGAAACTGTCAGACTTCCCAACACCTTGGAGAGCTATATAGAACAATATTTCTATACATCGAATAAAAAGAAATTGATGCAAGCGGCTTACCTGCGAACAGTTACCAGCACAGTCAGCACAAAGATCGCGATACTGTTCCAAACCAAAAACAGGACTCCCTTCGTCACGGCTTGGTCAAACTGTTCTCGAGTGAATGCTGCAAAGTGCATGCAGTGGTCTACGTTTACTAAAGGTTTGAAAGATGTCAAGTAACTTACTAATTTCGGTCCCTATTCCATAGAAACTGACATAGACGTTAAAGAAAATCATATAAAAGGCAGTGACCACAACTCCAATAACGAGCGACAAGACAGCATCCACATATTCTGAGAACCAAATGACATGTTTTTCTGAAAATAACTAAAGTAGTAAATAACATATCGAAACGATCAGAAAGATAAAAGACGAAATGTACATGATATCGTACCACGTTCCAGCAGTGCGAGGCAAATCAAAATGATCAAGAAATTGAAGAAGTTGTAATTACCGGTGAGAATGATTAAGACCATCAGGAACGCCGAAAAAACAAAACATCTGTTCATGCATAACTCGGAAAGAAAGAGAATACGAACGTCGAAAAAAGTGCGAAATCAAATAATACTGCTGTGAACAGGAGTATTACCTGCGTCAAGAACACATACGTTCTCAAATATGAGAGAGGCAAAAGAAATAGGAGCGGAACGAATATCTCTATGTAAAACGTTAAAGATGTCGACAGCTGAAAAAATTAAAATTGATGTGAATCAAGCGTATGTGCTACAGAACGGCCTCTCTATTTGTCCAGAAATCTCCAAATTAAGAAATGCTTAGTTTTTCCATAAAGCCTAGACGATCTCCTAATAGAACATAGAATATTTATTGAACCAAAAGTGGTACAAAATCAGTTGAACACAAAAGAACACCGCAAAAGTTGTCTCTTGAAAGACCAGCAGAAGAACAGCAATTATTGTCCCAAGAGAGATAAAAACCCATTACCACAAAAGATTACAGGAAGAGCTTTATTTTTGAAGAATTGTAAGAAAGGATTTCTTCCATTAGTGACGCTAAAAGTGTTTTCTTTCAAAGAGACTCAGCAGTTGACTCACTGAAAAGAGTACTCTATCAAAATATCGCTGATTCTTCTCTAAACTATTTTTTAGATATTTTCTCAAATGTTCTTTCTGTCTGAAAAAGTTTTTGACCTGTAGTTGAACGACCTCGACAAAGAATTGAGAATCTGTGCAGGAGGTTTCATCACAACTTCTAAGAACACGAGCCGAAAAAGATTCGTGAAACTTCTTGAGTGCAGTTTTGCATCATCGGTATGCACCTATTCACCGGTAAAGTGTATTCTTAGCACGTAAAGACCTAACCAACACTGTCAGAAGATGCACCGCTCTGTAAACCTCCACACAGGATCTTGCTCATCGAACACCTCTTCACTATACAACACAAGAAACCTCGTGACAAAGTAGCAAATACGACTTCGGGCGGGTAAAAGCAACACAAAATCGACGTCACCTTACTAAACCAATACGGCGCCTGATGGAACCACCAGGCGATTGGAGTCGGAACGCACTGCGATTCATAATGAATAGTCAAAGCTGAAATAAACCGTCAAAATTTCACAAATTCCTTCGAGTTTGCGTCAGAATCCCAGCATGAGGAATATCTCTACTCGAGATCTGCCAGCATCTGTTCCTCGGTGTTTCCTACGAATTAGTGATAGATAGTGCAAAAATTGTTAGCCATCTTGTGCCTTTTTCCACACGTGAAACGGACAACATCTATTCCTAGGCGTTTCCTATCAGTAAACGTCTATGGATATCGGTTGCGTACTTTTAGGCGACTGTTTCAATGTGACTGGGACAGAGTAGATGAACAGTGAAACATAGCCACATCGGATTAGAAGCCAAATCTTTCGAGATCAGTGAACTTGCGAAAAAAGTCCATTATATACTCCAAGCAAATGGATTGCATAAAAATCCCTAGTACAACCATTTAAAGCGCTGCGTTAGACCACAACCAGTTTTCGTTGACAGTTTTAGTCAGAAACCAGTCACCTAGTGCAACCACAAATAATAATCGCTACACTTTAAATCAATGAGGGCTTATAGCTGCAACGACAAATATGCATTACAATTACACAGACCATAGCTATCTGTGCTAGTTAGGGGTACGCACCGCTAAAAAAGCGAAGCAAACACAGACAGTGTGGCCCCTCCCAACTAAAAACTGCAGAGGACCTTTCATAAGACTACTCAGTCGCTTTTGTAGGATGGTTCACTTTTAATTTCACCGTCGTTGTTTAAAAAAACTACGTCAAGTGCCCTACACATCACTAGCATAGATTCACTTATAGTCATTTATAGCAAATCAAGGCGCAAATAGGCTCGTTGGGGGGGGGGGGGGGGGAGGGGGGGAGGGGGAGGGACACCATGTAGGAGAGTCCTATAGAACGTTTTGTGCTCTACGAATCCGGAATTTTTTGCAGCACTGGTATGTTCTTCCCCTACGGTGAACTGAGGTAAGGCATTTCCGATGTAACTGGACACACATGTGGTTTCTTAACAAAGCAGATAACCAGTGAGTACACGGTGATCCCTCACCCCAAGCCTACTTGCGCCTAAAACAGTTCTAAATACAGCCACAAAACGAATTAATCCCACAAGTAAGGTCATTCATATAATCTAAGAACAGGGTTCACTTAATAGTTTACATCTCTGTACATTCCCGAGTTGTAGCCTAAAAAAAAAACCTAAAAAATATAAGCTTGCGGTAAGCAAGGACATACCTTCCAGCTTCCACCATGCTGGACAATCGCTCTGTAGTTTGACTACACCTGACGCGAACATGAGACGACATGCCAGCCAGTTTATGAGGAAAATTGGAATCTGAATACTTTTAGTGCCTGCTTATTTGCAGAGAGCAAAAGTGGAAACTTTGTAACTCAACCGCAGCTTTCCAGCGAATCAAAATACCTTTTGAGAAGACCAGAACCAGTCGAAAAAAAAACACCTACCATACAAATTACTTCTAAAAGGAGTGAAACCATCTTACCTGAGGGACTACAGACAGTACGAGCCGCACAGGGCTCTACTGCCTTCTTTAAGAGCACATTATTGTCGCTTCACAGGTTTACAACAAAGGAGCGAAAAGAAAAAGAGAAAAACCAACCGAATCCAACTCTGAGTCGGAAAAGGCAGCCAGAAGCGTCATGTGAAATCCTGACTCCAGCAGGAGCGAATCCCATTGATACCACAGAAAAATGCCTCCAACCTAAAAGCCTAACGAAAAGATTTCTGTAGGAATTGCTGTTAATCGCTGAAAAACTTGAGAGTCACTTTCTTGTGTTGAAAAGTACATTTATCTCTGAAGGTTAAGGTTACACTTACCACAACTCCATGTTGTTTCCTAAAAAACGTAAGAAAAAACATTGTACACTGCTAAGACAGACCTATTAAAAAATCTGCGTGTACGAAGGACATACTAAGAGCTCAACATCGCGCTCTTTCTTTAAACAAAAAAAAACGTCCATTTTTACTATCCTACGATGTAGCTCAGACTTCTCACAAATCAAAACAGGAGCCGTTATATTATGATATCCTCCAACTTTCAGAAAATTCGATACTTCAACACTATGCACATGAAAATCTGAAGCCGATAGCTAGTGAGCAGTTGGGTTTTGAGCGAAACTGATAAAAGTCGCAAACAAAATTTATTCTACCGCTCATCGATATAGCATTTACAGGCTATTACGGACAACAATTTGCATTTCTCTCATGTTTCGACGGACATTTGCTTCAAAAGCTGGCGAAGCTCTTGGTCCAAAAGCAAATATAGTAGTCACTCGAAAGCTGATGGTTTGATATTTTCGTCCTTAAAAAATGAAGGTGAATACTTTGTGACGAGATTCGTGCAACCTATTCAAGCTAACTTATGAACACATTGAAGGCAGTGCAAAACTAGGACAATTATGGCTGGTTATGTATGGACAAAGCAGTCATTACATGGCAGCCGAAAAAACTGAATTATCCACAAATAAAAATATGTTAATTCTTCATCAAAATCTGTCGCCTAAGAGGTAGAAGGAGCAGCAGTGCGTCATGAAAAATAAGAATGCTAGCAATTCAAGGTGAATCAAAAATAATTGACGTGATTCCTTTTTGGAGTGCGCCAGGCACTCCACTTCAAGTTGTCCTGGGCGCTCTTTGAATTTATTTATTGATCACTTAATGTGTTCTACTTTGTTTTATGTCTACTGAACACCGATTGACAGATCCGAGTGCGCTGCATAGCTTCGTTTACCTGAGCGCCACGTGGAATCAAAACGCAGTTGAGCACAAATATCTTGTTTACTGCGCCACAATTGCGCGATTACTCACGTAAACAAATTAAAAGGCAATCTCCCCGTCGGAAATGAGGCTGAGATAAATGGATGAGCGGCTAACCCACGTGCATCCACGTCAGTGCTCAGAAAAAGTGGTGCAGTAAAACGCCGGTAAAAAAAAAGCGATGTGGTTTTTTCTGGACACTGTTGTATCGAACTATGGTAATCTACTTGCCCATCATTCGCCCTTGTTCACTAACTATAATTTTACCTCGCTTGAAACAAAAGAAGGTCCGGATCTCTCCTCGGGGGGTGGGGGTTCAAGGCCTGAAAAGGAAAGAGAAAGTGTGACCTCTCCCGGCATAGGATCTGTTTGTGAAGGTCCACTCGCAGGCTAGTTCAATATTCCGCTTTTGTAAAGTGGTTCATGAAATCGGCGATATGAGATTACCCGTACCGATTAGGCAGCGCAGATGATCGATATCGACAGCTTTCATAACGCCGCGCCGCTTCTTGGCGGAAGTATAAATCCTGCTACAGTGACAGAGAGAAGTGCCCCCCCCCCGCTCACTACGATAGATCCGATGCTCCGAGAAAACTCAAGGAAGGATAATTAAAAGAATATAAGATCTCTAAACTCACACTATGTACTTCAAGATAGAGTCGGTACATCACAAAATAAGTCAGAGCATTCCTTTGCTTTCGGTAGCATGCCGTAGCGAACGCGACCAGCATCCCAATCAGGCATACCAGTTGAAGTGCACGAGATGGCACCAAATTCAGGTAACGGTGCAGTGACACAAGAAGCGGATAATGGCATTTATAAGCCGGAGACACATCTGAAATGTTCAGGCAACTCAGACCTTTGTTATAGGAATGTGATGCTCTCTCACAATCGAATCATCCCAAAGTTCAACACAAGAACAGAGCAACTGTCCAAGCGACCAGCGTCAACTACTACTGGGTTCAACTAGAAGAAGCAAATGTACAAGACGTAGCAGCATACAGCTCCAGAGAGCTCGACCGAGTCTAGAACTGTTGCATTTTTACTATTTTAACCTTGTTTACAAGTGAGGAGGCTCAAAGCACGCTCTCCTTTGAAAACGATGAAATACTGCCATTCGATAGTGAAAATGGTTTCTGACCTTCGCTCGATCGATGGGTGCAGTTCGCGTGGTATTTATGTTAATCCATATTACCAGAATAATAACATACAAGAAACATTCAGATCAGGCGATAACTGATTTCACAGCTTAAGGAAGTCCTTCCTTACACTTAGGTGGATATGGTCGCCAATACCACAGACGAAAAGGGCTTTCTAGTTTTTATCCGGTTGAAAAAGCGGGTCTAAGATAAGAAAGGTCTCCATAAGGACTAAGCCGACTGTCCGATTTGGTTTATGTTCTGAGAACGAAAAAACTGCTCACTTCGAATCTTTGAGTGAAATTATTTGACTGAGAAAACATGTTCTCCCTCAATCGACACTATTATCCCATCGCTGGGCATTATTATAGCTAATTTTCTGTGTGTGCAGCAGGCTTCATACAATCCTATAGCTCACTTCATTTCGCAAGAACTTTATTTTTGTATAAGAATGGAGGGAGGTCAAATATTCTTCCACATCTTGTAGGCAGACTGTATATATCTTACAGATACAAAGCGATGGAGCGCGGAAACTGTGATAGAAAACTGTCTGCGCCCTCCTAGCTTAGAGATCGCGCATCGGCGTCCACGTTGACATTGGATCGATCTCTTGTACACCCGCCTGGCCGTCGCGGTAAGCAGATCGTGGTGCAGTGGAAGTGGCGTCGCTTCATGCGAGGGAGGTGGGGGTTTGATTCTCCAGCGTTGTGGCATACTTGCATTTCAGCTGACTACTTGGGATTTGAGGGGGTTTGACGTGTGAGCGATTTTGAGACACTTTTTGCGCATTTTTCCAGCCGTATGCGTTTCACTGCCCGAAAAGCGCAGAACCCAGCCGCAGACTCTCCCTGAGCGACGGAAGCAGTTTTCACACGTGCAGCTTGGATGCAACACACCCTGGAGTCCCTTCCCTAGTCTGGTTCGCACCCAGATTCGCATTCCTTGATCGACGAGAGGTTTGCGTGTGCAATGCTAGGAATGAAGGATTTCGCGCTCCATCGCCAACGCGCGCCTAAATGATACGGTAACCATTCGGGGTGTGTTCGTCAGGATCGTGCTAATAGAAAATGGTAGAGGTTCTGGCTATTTTAGACCATGTAGTCGGTAGCCTAAGCTGAGTATGGCTGTAGTAACACATTTAACGCCTTCCTATCGGTAGGGGAGAGCTTACGGTGACATTAGAGCGTACTACACCCCATTCGCAATGTCACAGAACATTGCGACATTCGTGCTATGCTATGCTTAGGAGACCACAATAACAGAAAAATAAAAAGAGTACGGCGTTGCAGAAGCAAGCAAAAGCTTTAAAAAAAAGATAGTCGGCGGTAAAAGTGCTGCAATTCCAATCAAATCATAGACAACGCAGGCTTTTGCAGTGTTGCACATATTCAGGATGGAATCCCCAGAACCGGGAATCGCCTGACACCAACGTCTGAAAAGTGCAGGTGGTGTACACAGATGAAGGAGTAAAAGTGCACAACGAAAAGCGAACGAAGGGCCCGATGGGGACGGCAGAATGTAAACACCCAGAGAACACTATCGATAGTATTGTGGCACACAGAGTCCCTCTCTCACGAGTGTTTGTTATCATTGTAGTAACGGACAACTCGAACAGAAGAACGCCAGGAGGACAAACAAAACCCGCAAAATCTCACCGCATTCCAGTTTGGGCGCAATGGGAAGAAGACCATGCTCACCGTACAGACCTGAATGTTGTGCTGATAGATTCAGCGTTCAGTGATGTTGAGTGTTTGCCGTAAACGCACCGGGAATTTGCCAATAGAGCGACGCGAACGCGACAAGGTAGATCAACGATTGTCCGCGGAGCAGCACATGTTTCAGGAGCCGGCGATCCCAGCTCAGCAGCGTATTCTCCAACATCCGTATCGCTGTCGACGACGTTATCGGTAGGAACCTGTGCTGCACGAAACAATTGCTCTGGACGCTGTCACGACCAACGCACTAGCTTGGACGTGTATTTCACGTTGGAGAAAGTGTCGGCTGTAACAAGCGGAACGCACGACGATTCACGCTCCAGGGAGCAGAGACGCAGGCGCCCGCGCCGCCGCATTCCCGTTTCATCGTTAGCTATATGCCCGTGGCGGATGAGTAAGAAACGGAGCGGAGACTACAAGACTGACAATAGTCAACCAATAAGTCGCAAACCAGCAGAGGAACAAAATCGAGTCGCGCCGGGATGAGTCCACTTGCGTAATCCCACTCAGTGGGAGGAGGATGAAGCTGTGGGCTAGCGACGACTTTCTCCCGGGAGATCACTCGGCATTAATCGATACGTATGCTTTGCCCTCTCGCTCCTGTCGCTCCCTTCGCGGAGTATAAACAGTAGACATTGGACCCGACGCCGATTTTCCGGATAATCGGATGACTCGGATAGGCCATCTTTTCAAACCCCGGATGTTGGGATGATTCAGATTATGGTGATTCTGGAGACCCCGGATCTTCGGATGACTCAGGTGAGGGGGATTTTGAAAGCCCCGGATCTCCGGATGATTCTGGTAACGCCATTTTCGGCGGAGCCCGATTTCGGATCATTCGAGACTGGATAAATCCTGCCGCGCCTCCGAAAACGCATGATTTGGATCCCAATCTAGTAGACAGCTCACCGTGCAAACGCACCCCTACGTAAATGCGGGAAACTTTCGTTACTTCGAGGCAGTGAAGAGTTTTCCGCGCAAACGGAGAACTGGGAATAATGGAGAATGGCTTTTCTTACCATATACAGGCGTTCGATGCGGGACCGCGCTAGCGCTACAGTTTCACCTCATAATCTCCAGTTACCAGACGAACTCACGGCGAATACTGTACAAAAGAGAGCCGAATAGCAGAGGACATTATTTATTCGGTCATGAACTTCTCTTGGGATACACGAGAAAGAAGGGATAACACATGTTTTAGTGTTTTTTAGGACAGCGTTAGTTGTTTATTGGTTTCAGCATGCTTTTAAGGAGTATTAAACCTTGTGTAGCTAGAATCATTCTTGCATTATTCTCCTGTTTCAGCACAGTGTTTCTCAGTTTAGGTGCTGAAGAATAGTTCAGCGCTTACGACTGCACTTGGGTGTAGAATTTCAGCGAAAAAAAAATCACATCGGAAAAAGCCTGATATTGACATCACATTGCAGGTTTTGTGATGCATTCTGCGAGTAATTATAGTCACGCCATTGTCCCCAACACCAGATGTGACAGTAGCATTAAAATCGTAAAGGCCCCGCACACTTCTGCGGCATTGCCGCTCGCCGCTTTGGTGAAGGATAGGGCAGCGGCAACGCCGCAGAAGTCCCCGTCAAATCGATGCTCCTATGCGTAAGCATTGGCTGCCGCCGCTACTGTCGAGTGTGAAAGGACCTGTAGGCAACCATCATCGTCATTAGCACACGTGAGGGAGCTATCCGGAAGAACTCTGGCGCAGTTCCGCAACGAAAACCCCGCATATATGCGGTAGGAAAAATTCGACCACTCACGCAGAAAACAAACATATCGCTAGGACAATTCGGTAGATTTGAGACCTCCGCACACTTTTACGGCAGAGCGGCACGCGACAGGCGGCAAGACTGCCACGTAGTAGTGAAAAGGCGACGTGACGAGGCACTCATCCTCCGCTTTGCCGCCCACTCCATCGCCAACGTAACCACTACCATTCTCAGTTTCGATTCTAGATCCCGTCACGATAAGCTAGATCCCAGACAGATCTCTGCCATCAGCCACGCGGCGCTGGAAGAGTTAAAGACCCCCACACACTTCTGGGCAACGCCGCGGCCCTATCCTTCACCATAGCGGCGAGCGGCGTTGCCGCAGAAGTGTGTGTGTGGGGGGGGGGGGGGGAGGCGTGGGGGCCGGCAGTAATGCCTTGAATCATTACTACCGCTGCCGCGTTTGAGGTGCCAGGTGCCGCTTTGGCGGCACATCAGCGGCAAGTTGGACGCGGCAAGTGATGCCGCCGGCGGCATCTCCTTCGTTTCTGGCCTATACTTAAAGATAGGGCGCCGCGTCGCCGCAAAAGTGGTCTCTAGTCACAAGTAGCAATGTATGAGAAAACCACAACCCTTATTTGCTTCGTAACGACAGCAAAAATGAAAGTAAGCAGTATATGAAGGCAATAGTGTGACTAATCTTATCTGCGACTGGATAGCGTGCTGTAACTACATATCTGGTCTAGAAGGCGACAATATATGCTTTTCACTGTGCATCCTAATCGGTAGTGCCGATTAGGATGGATAGAGCCCTCTGGTTGTCTCAGTATAAAGGATAAAGGACGGCGTTGCTCAATCCCTTTTGGGATGCGCCACGCATCCTACTACTACGGGATGTCGTGAGGGCAATTATGAATGCGTAATTGGCCATACAATGACTTGCGGTGGCCAGCCGATGAACAAGTCAGCGCTTTATCCTTCCTGACAAGTCCGGTACCATTTTGCAGACCCTAAAGGTGTGGAAGGCTTGGTTGGCCTGGGCGGAAAATCCGAACTGGGAACCTGGTATCGGGTGCACGCGACAGCCGGCACCTCCTCCGACTGCGTTACACGCGCCCGTTGTCTCAGTAGCGTTGAATCTTTTTAAATTTCTGTTTTATAACAGAGTTTGCTATTGCAAAGAGTGTCACCTTTCAGAACATTGCTGTTCTCGAGGTGCAACAAAATCATCTGACACGTCTCCCGCTTACTGAGTGGGCCGAAGCTGTGCGTTTCCTTCCGTAATAGAATGGGGACGCTCCAATTTTCGTGTAGCCGTTATTGAATTACCTAAGAGCCCAAGAGCAAAACGTATTGATTTTGGGACTACACACGCATTCTAGGTACTTCAGAAGGCTATGCGTTAATTGCCGTCATTCAGATACAGCTTCATATGTCGATTGCTCGTTTCTTTTTCTACGAAATAGCTGCTTACTTCTACATCGCTTTTTTGTAGCTCAGTTTTCCAGAAGGAGTGGCGTAGACGTGCAGCTTAAGTGCTTGTTTTCTAGATTTTAGGGCTTCAGACAGTGATCACGTCCTTCTTACGCAGGAATATGCGTTTGATTTTGTGCATATGTGGCAGTGAGCGCATGAAGCGTAATTGGAAGAGGCGTCGGCTTTCGATTAAAGGTTCGGATCCCACCCAATGCCGCCAAGAATTCAATGGCTTTGGGGGGGGGCACTGAATTTTTACCAGGCATCTCTGTGGAAAATAGCCACTTAAAAACGCTACTCATCGCATACCATTGAATAGACCTAATACACCTTCAAATTGGCCACGTGCAAATAGAATGCCAAGTGAGAGCACTTAAAATAAGTAGAAATGTAAGGAGAAGCTCTATTCTCATCTCGTTTTCGGCGAGATCCTCACAGATTTAATCCCTTCAAAAATTGCGCAAAATCTCAAACCACAGAAGGATGGCGTTGCCATTGAGGAACGAGCCGCTTAAGAAATATTAATCAATTTGTACAGTCACTTCTATTCCCCAAACAGCTATGAGTTTCCAACCAAGACAATCAGGGCTACAGGTCAAGTATCTACTTCATATTTCTAATTATAACTGATTAAACCTGTCCCTATCTTCAGAAGGGCTATGGAAGAAGCCAATTCCAACTTCGGCTTGTTAACCACTTTTTCTAAAATTCCCTTTCAATCTTTGTCTGGCTTATTGACTTTCATGGGGCGCGTCTAGCGCAGTCGGAGGAGGCGCCGACAGTCGCGTGCACCCGATACCAGGTTCCTCGTTCGGATTTCCCGCCCTGACCAGCCAAGCCTTCCATCCTTCCGGGGTCGGTGAATTGGTACCAGACTTGTCTGGGAAGGATAGAGCGCCGACTTGTTCATCGGCTGGCCACCGCAAGTCATTGTATGGCCAAATACGCATTCATGTCGCCCCCACGACATCCCGTAGAAGTAGAATGCGTTGGCGCATCCCAAAAGGGATTGAGTAACGCCGTCCTTTATCCTTTATTGACTTTCATTGCGATATACATAATTTACGTCAAATCGGTCACTTATGAAAGCTAATTGAACTTTTTTCTAAGCAATCTTGACGCCTATGAAATCAACTTGAACATCTATAAAATCGAAGCGAGCTTCCTTCAGATTAATGCAGAGAGTCTGCGAAAAGGACAAAATAGGCTTTTGCCCAAATGAAGATTAGTATGACTACTCTGATATTTTTAAATTCAACTTCCCCAACATGCGAACATAAGGAGAGTTTATAAATTCTTGCTTTTGTAAGAAAAGTTACGATTCAATGTTTATTTTAAAGTAATTGAAAACAGCAATTTTTTAGCCTACTAAAGAAAAAAAACCTCGCTGTGCTCTCAACGGTATCAATGCGACTTTTGTTTCATTGACGTGTAAATGCTGCATGCATGAAACAGCGATGTGGTGATTTCTCTATTTGTTTTTATTGTACCGTTCACAACTGTGCTATTTTATACTCTTTTAAAATATTTAATGGCATGGGTACATTAAATGCTGTTATTATCACGTATTATTAGATGGACATATTAAATGCTGTTTTAGAGACTTTGAAGTAAGTTCTCATAACGATGTTTTGTTGCGATCAAAACTTCTAGCGCCAGGCGGGACTCGAACCCGCACCTCCCTCTGACCGGGCGGGAATGCTCTACGCCATTACACCACCGGCACCGTTTGATCGAACGCTTTAAAGTAAATGTTATTTTAGTGGACTTTATACGCAACACGCAACATTTTGTGTGCTTGTTTATTGGAGCAGGTGAATTAAAACGATAATTTTAGAATAAGTCAGACTAAATTTTACTTAAGCAAAAATTATTCTAACCGTATTAAAGCGTTCTTGTTTTAAGGTGGAGAAGTTCGTTTTGATTCAGAAGATATTCAGTTTAATTTCAAATGCGCCAGACCTGCATAAAGTGTCCAGTTTGATCTGAAAAATGTTTGAACGTAAAAATGTTATACCATTACTCTTTTTTTTAGTCCTAGAAGAAATTTCCAACTAGTGCGGCTTTAATTCTCACGGTCGAAACCTATGGATGACTATGCTAGCGCATTTGGCTAAGCATATTAGAGAAGTACGTTGCTTATATAATTTCTGGTTTCGTGGGCCTATGACAAGTTTTATATTTCTCGAAGATTCAAATAGTACACATTTTAAAGAAACCGCGTTAGAAATCTGATATCTCACCATATTCTCACATCTATGTAGAGAATCTGTGTTTTGAGGTCTGCAAATAGTGAACTTCATTCCATGCGAAAAAGGCTGCAGCCTTGCGCTTATTCATTGGAAATAAGTCACTGGCTACTTTTTTCGATGTACAATATTTCCGCTTTGTCATTAAATTCCTTTGTTCCTTAGGTTATCCATGAGTTATTCTGGTGCAACTCTTATTATCCTGTATTGATTGGCCAACAAATAGAAACATACCATTGAATATCTTCGAATAAGGGACAAGGATCAGCGTTAGCCAATCCCTCTGTGGAATGCGCCGTGCATTCAACTTTCATGGGATATCATGAAGGAAACTTGAAATGATTTATGGCAACTTCCGGATGAATAAGTCAGCACTTTATCCCAGACAGGTCTGATACCAATTCTCCGACTCTGAAGAGATGGGAGGTTTGGTTAGCCAGGACGGGAAATCTGAACCAAGAACTTTGAATCGGAGTGTACGTGGCAGCTGGTTCTTGCTCCGACAGCGCTACCACGCACCTAGCATTGAACATTATTTGCTGATAGTGCTGACCAGATTATTATTTCGTGATAATGTATGATTGAGACAACGTTACTTAGGGCGAATTCTTGCAAAGGTGGTCTAACAGGTGACATCATGGCGCGGAGAGCAAACGACACGGGTTTTAGGAGGAATGTCTGCGAAATTACCCCAAGGATTCTCAACTACAACTATGTATATGGTCTTGTAGGGCATTTAGTAAAGAGTACAAGGATGAAATTCGTTTTTGCTGCGGTCTACTGGGTAGTCCAAAAATGACAAAAAAAATTGTCGCCTAGTGAACCCATGTCGACTTGCAGCGGGTTCGAGAGGCATGGAGATCATATTAGGTTGGTAACTAATTTCGTGGAGTCGCAAGCGCCTTCAACAAAAGTAATTATAAACAAATAACAAATAACAGCTTTCAATCAAAGTAAGATCTGTTGGGACGCGGGACTGCTTCCCATTTATCAGCTACCTGGCCCAACCCACAGCTGTAGAATTCTTGTGCTTTTGAAGCCAAGAATCCTTGGAGGTGCATTTTGACATGGTCCACATTAATAGGTCGTCCTCCATCCTCCAACCAAGAAGTGCTGCAGCGAGCTATAAAGGTGCTAGTCACTAGGCGCACAGCCTGGGCTGTAAGGTAGGTGAGTTAGACGCTCCCAGCCAAGGTTCGATTTTTTGAAGCTTCCGGTTCGCGACGTGTGATCTGGCGTTATCTTGCTGAAAGAGAATTTCGCTCCTGAAAATCTGTCCGAAACGATTCTAGAGGAGCTCAGCCTGCGCGCGGCCAGGTTGAGAAGAGTAGATTTCAGTATTAATGCTGGGACCGTTCTTGATGAGCTCCCAGAAGATAGTACCTTCTTGACACCACCAAACGGAGAGAACGTAGCGAACCGGACGCCTCAAAAAATAGGAGACCTTGACTGGGAGCGTCAAACTCATCCACCTTACAGCCCAGACCTTGCGCCGAGTGACTACCACATTTTTAGTTCGGTGCAGTACTTCTTGGTTGGAAGACGATTTATTAATGTGGACCGAGTCAAAATGCACCTCCAAAGACTCTTGATCTTAAAAGCACAACAATTCTATGGCCATGGGATAGACCAGCTACCTGATAAATGGAAAGCACTTCTGCATTCCGAGGGATCTTAATTTGATTCAAGATTGTCATTTGTTATTTGTTAATAAATACTTTTTCTGAAGATTCTTGAGAGTCCACAAAATTAGTTGCCAACCTAATATTTTCTTCTTTAGTCTTATACTGGTCCATCTTTGGTTTAAGATCGAGAAGCTTGTACGATTAGCTTACAAGATTCGGTCTAAAACGAACGCGGCTAAATGACCAGCAATAGCCGCATAGGGAGGATACCTACCCCCGACCTTCCGTCCATGAGTAACGGGAAAGCGTAATTTTCGCCATTTTTTGGACCATACAGCGGCCCTTAACAAAAAGCAACATCATCACTGTGCTTGTTAGATGCCCTGCAAGACCATATGGGTCCTGTTCAGAATCATTACCATCAACATCCATATGTTACAGACGTCTTTTGTCATTCTCGCTTGCGATCATAGCTTTATTAATCCTGCCCTTATTGTGCGACTCAAATGTATTTTGTGAGCATTCTATGTCATATCCTATTCTACGGGCGCGTGTAGCGCAGTCGGAGGAGGCGCGACTGTCGCGTGCACCCGATACCAGGTTCCTGGTTCGGATTTCCCGCCCAGGCCAACCAAGCCTTCCATCCCTCCGGGGTCGGTGAATTGGTACCAGACTTGTCTGGGAAGGATAGTGACTTGTTCAGGATGTCTGGGAAGGATAGTGACTTGTTCTGCGCTGACTTGTTCATCGGCTGGCCACCGCAAGTCATTGTATGGCCAAATACGCATTCATGTCACCTCCACGACATCCCGTAGAAGTAGAATGCGCTGGCGGATCCCAGAAGGGATTGAGTAACGCCGTCCTTTACCCTTATCCTTATCCTATTCTACAAATCCTCTTATTTAGAAAATCGCAATAACTCCGTTCAGAACGGGAACCGAAAAACGATTCCAATTTTGTGCCCGAAGTGACGACCGTCGTTGCGTGATTTCTGGCAAGCGCACCGAACACGCGTTTCTCTTCCTCGTTGAAGCGAAAACGCCTCGAAATTCGTAGGTGAGGAGAATTGGATGCGCGACGCTCGTTTCACTGGCGGCTAATTGAAAATGGCGCTGGGAACAATCGCCGAAAAGGAGCACTGCCGGAATCTGCTGCCGAAGAGCGCAGCAGCAGGAGCAGCAGCATCGTCACATCGCAGCGCCTCCATCGTGGCTGCTCGCCGATCGCCGTCGTCGACGACCAGCAACTTCATTCTTCCGCACGCCTCTCGCACTCGAATGAGCGAGAAGATCTCGAAGGTGAGTGTCGTTGAAGCTTTTGGCCACAGCTTCTTGAAAATGTGACTGAAATGATCCTGCTGCTGCTGTACAGTGGTCCTCCGACTGTAAGCATCCTTATGAATTGCTGTTGTATTGCCTCTTTATGAAACCGTGGGAGAATACGTTAGCTTTGTCTGCGCCCTCTCGCGATTGCACACTTACAACGCGCACAATTCACTCGGCTGATTGTTTCCACATATTCTGCTCCTTTTGAAAGCTTTACTGGACAACTGAAGATGCTGAATGTGCTTGTAGATGTTCGTCTATAATTGGTCTATTAGAAGCAACAAAACTACGCGAAATACATGCTACGTTCACGTCAACATGAACACTTTTTGAATCAAATTGGACGCTTCAAGCGAAATTGGACACTCCGCACACTTTTTTCTTGGAACGTGCGGAACTTGATGCGACAAGTGTCCAATTTGATGTGAGAATTGCACAAAAAGGATGACGTCATATTCTACTTGGAAAAGCTAATATTCTTTCTGATAATATATATTTCAGTATATTATCGAAGCGAAATGCACGGACAACATACTGTTCGCCGGTGCTGCCGCTGTCGGCACCATTGTTCTCGTTCTTCAAACGGTTCCAATCTTTATGAACAATTGGGTCTTTCTAACCGAACCTCGTCCAATCAACAAAACCAATGAAAATGGCGAGCAAATTGTGAGTATTCATCTACACTTTTATTTATTTATTTATTTGAACAAGATAGTCCGCATGAAATTGTCCCAATACGGACACAGTAATTGTTATTATGACTTTTTCTACTTAGTAGGGGAAAAATGTCTAGAAAATACGATCTTCCAAGATGATTTGATCTTTCAAACTTTCAAAAACACTACATGAATTTTTAAAATTTTGCATTAACTTTAAGACATTGTTTACACACCGCTTCACCTTGCACATTGTTTAGCAATTTATTCAATTTAACGAATATCTTATTCAGCTATAAGGTAAAATTGCTGGATTTTTGTGCACTTATCGAGAGGCTTCAGCTTATAGGATCTCTGAAGATATGACTGCGGAAGATGAAGCAAAAACCATTTCTAAAAAATAATAGTGATTTTCTGCAGCTACACTAGCTATTTTCATCTGGCTGGACGTCCATACTTTGGATGCTATAAATATTAGTAGGCGCGTGTAGCGCAGTCCGAGGAGGCGCCGGTTGTCGCGTGCACACGATACCAGGTTCCTGGTTCGGATTTCCTGCTCAGACCAACTAGACCTTCTATCCCTATGAGGTCGGTGAATTGGCACCAGACTTGGCTGGGAAAGATAAAGCCTTCACTTGTTCATCGGCTGTCCACCGCAAGTCATTGTATGGCCAAATGCGCATTCAAAATCGTCTCCACGACATCCCGTAGAAGCAGAATGCGTGGCGCATCCCAAAAGGGATTGAGCAACGCCGTCTTATTCTCTATCCTTATCGTCTGGCCACTTCACGTCATTGTATAGCCAAATGCGTTTTCAAGCAGCCTCCTCGATAATCCGTAGAATTAGAATCCGTGGCGCATCCCAAACAAAGGTTGAATAACGCCGACCTTTCTGCTTTTATCTTTCAAAGGCTTAGGAATGTACAAGAAAAAGTGGTTGAGTAAGATCTTCCGGCTACATTTGACCACCCAGATTGCCAACTCATCACCATCCGGATCGTCCACTCGAGCAGATAAAGGACGGAACCGAACGAAAACAAGGGATTGGCAGAAAAAATTATTTAAAAAAAAACTTTTTGAGAAGTCACTCTGAACTTACAGAACATTAAGGAAGGTGTTAAAAATCTTCTGACTATACATGTTCTTGGGCAGATTTGCTGCATCTCAAATCCTTGCGTTTAAAAACCACAAAAAATCACTGGATTAAAAAAAACTCACCTACCTACTATCCTACAATACCGCTCCTAATTCGTGTGTAAGACGTTTTTCGTCGCAAAGCACCGCACTCGCATAACTTCTTTCACAGCGATCCTTTTAAAATAAAACTTACACCAAACGAATCTTCGCTTCAGCTTCAGATTCCGTTGGAATGGAAAAAAGTTAACCTTGCAAAAAATGACCTCGTTGTAGACAGCTTTCCTTGGAACGGTCGTTAATTGTTTTCCACCCTTCCGAAGTACATGCTGATGTTTCCTCAGGAATTTTGGACATTGTATTTTTGTCATCAAATTCGTCTTCTGCATTCTATGGCCGTCAGAATGAGCGCAAGTTCACCAAAAATAACTGAAATTGGATCTGTTCTGCAGTCACTACGAGCAACGTTTTCTTCACATTTTGGCCTTCATTTCGCAACCAGCTATCTCTCTCATATAAAACTGACCTAAGTGATGTATGAAAGAACGTGGTTTCTCCCACTCTTGTCAAAAGAGCCCTTATAACTTTGATAAATTCCTAAGATTTATAGCTTTAAATCGTTGCCTTTCTCTATTAAACAAGATATAAAAGACTTTACAAATGCAAGACGTTTCTAGAAACTTGACCAGGGTTCCTCTTGAACAGAACCTTGGATATGTTCATAGCTTTGTGGAAAAAACACGTATTGTTATGTATTGTGTATTGTTTTGAAAAAACTAAAAAATTTAGTGCTATATAAAGAACTTCCTTTTTATAACCCTTTCTTATTTCTTTATTTTTTCTTACTAGCGATTGAATTTTTCTTTTCGTCTTGTTGAACTTACATGAGCTCTTATTACAGGAAACGACCTTCCATTACAACGTTGGTTACTTTCAAGTGTGCCGAATGTATAAAAATAATCAAAGCGGCATTCTTTACAACGAATACGAAATTTCAAGTAAGTCGGTTGTTTCCTTCTCTGCTTTGCGTCTTCATATTTATATAAATTAGTAACAACGAGTTGGAACTTTTCCTTTGAGAGCAAAATATCCATTCCACTTATAGTTGGAAGGGAGGTAATAGTTTGGTTCGGTTCTAAATATTTTTTATTATTTATTCCTCAAATTCAAGAATTCAATTTAAAATTTTCTTTCATCGTTATTTTTATTATTTATTCCGTATTTTCCGTATTTCATCGTTATTGTTATTATTTATTTTTATTATTTAGCATTGTTACTAGTAAGGTCTTCAGCTTAACCGGTTTCATGCTGATATCAGCGGCCGGCCCATTTCCATATCACGGGTGGGTGCTGACAGACCTGGAGGATATCGCGGATGTTACGTGCAGTCAAACAGCGCCGGTGGTGTAAGGCGAACATCGCTGCCCGGAAAGCAGAAGATGTGGGTTCGAGTCCCGCCTGGCGTAAGAGTTTTGATCGCAACAAAACATCCTGTAACAACAGAGGGAGGTAGGGAGGAGTTAGAAAGGGATTTAAAATGAGTGAGATGAGAAGTAGACCGATCCCAGTTTTTATTCACATATGCTCGACATTTTCTTTCTTACTAGTCGATAGTCGAAGGGCGCGTGTAGCGCAGTCGAAGGAGGCGCGACTGTCGCGTGCACGCGATACCAGGTTTCTGGTTCGGATTTCCCGCCCAGGCCAGCCAAGCCTTATATACCTCCGGGGTCGGTGAATTGGTACCAGACTTGTCTGGGAAGGATAGAGCGCTGACTTGTTCATCGACTGGCCACCGTAAGTCATTGAATGGCCAAATACGCATTCATGTCGCCTCCACGACATCCCGTAGAAGTAGAATGCGCTGGCGCATCCCAAAAGGGATTGAGTAACGCCGTCCTTTATCCTTATCCTTTACTAGTCGTTAATGTGACCTACATGGGAATGCGCGGACTCGTCCGCCAATCACATACAGTCAGATCATCGGCCATACATGCTCCATCTGAGTGGCACGTCCTTTGCTATTATTTACTGCTTCATATGTAGGCAGCATTAACGACTAGCATCGTTTATCGTTGTGTTCTCGAAATTTTTGCGAATATTGGAATGGTTTCGAATGTTCACAAATTTCTAGTATTCCAATTCGAATACATCCGTGAAACGAGATTTTCGAACATTCGAATTCGAATACGCTCGAAAAACGCGATTTTCAGACATTCGAATTCGAATATTCGAATTTGAATGAGAACAAATGGAATCCTATTCGAGTAGGTCATTAGAGCGCAACTATAGTATTGATTCACCAAATGACACCCAATGCTTTCCAGAGGCTGAAAGCGCTTACAAATGCTACTTGAATCCTCTACTTTCCCGCGAAGATCTCACGGATCATTCCGTGGCCTCATTGGCTGTGATTAGTAAGTCTTATAGTGGCTATTTTTAATTTATGCAATTTTAAGCATTTTTTACTTCAGTGAGGCTTGGTCTACCAGCGTTGCTACATGTCACTGGTGCCTTTATCTGTTGTTTCGCGTTCGTTCTTGGTGTGACTGGTCATCTCAGAAAGACATGCTACACACTACTTTCTTGTATTAACTACATATGCGGAAGTAAGATGTGCTAGCCAATTATTGAAGATTTCTCAGGAATTCTACAAATTTTGAAAAAAATCTAACCCTAAGGTATTATTCTCTCGACTGCAGTTCTAATGGTAGTCTGTGTTGTTGACGACGAGCTGGCACCTCGAATGAAGCCAAATTCAGCGGGGGAACCGAGCAAATTCAGCTACCTATACGGTAACATTTCAGAATTTTTTCCGCTTATTGGCCGAGACAATGCGTTCACTTCAGGATATCCATTCTTCTCAGCGGCATTGTCATTCCTTCCAGTGCAAATATGTGCGTGTCTCCATGCCTTCCTCTATTTCAGGTACATCCTTCTTTTCCATGCAACCGTCGTTTATTAGGAGAAAAGATGTGTAGCAAGGAATAAAATATCAAAAGGGTGAATTACGGTGTTTATCGATCTATTTGTGGGATACGCCGTGCACTCTTCTTCAACGAGATATCGTCGAGGCAATCTGGAGCAATTATTTATTCAATATTGTGACTTTTGGTGGCCAGTCGACGAACAAGTCAGGTTCTTGTCCTTCCCAAACAACTCTGATACAGTAAGCCGATACCGAAAGGATTGAAGACTTGGTTGCCCTTGTCGGGACCGAGCCAAGAGCCTTGAAAAAGGGTGCACGTGAAACTCTGCACGTTATCCGGTTGTGCTATCACGCACACAAAACAAAACAGTTTTAGTGCGATATAGCTGAAACTTATGAATATTAACACTGCCTGCAAGAATGAAAAATAGATGTAAATACAGATGTTACACACTCTCTACTTCTAGGTGAGATCGCCTCCTGAATGTATATGAATAGCAACGGGCATCTCCTGGTTCTATCGTTCTAGGGAGGCTATACCAATTCAGACAACCATGAGAGTTGTAAGGCGTCATTGACCCAAACGCGAGCTGGATCGAAAATCGATTTACGGTGATCACGAGATCGGCGCCCCTACCGGCTGGATCCATCGAAAATCGAATCACGGTGATCACGGGGCCGACGTTCCTACCGGCTGGACCACATGCGCCATAAGTAATTTAAGAACAAAATCACACATTTTTTGGATTTTTTTCACCGAACAAGACAACTCACAAAATGACAAATTTGCAAGTGTTTCAGATAGTCTTCCTAGCGCCCATATTTGTGAAAGGTAAAACGCTGATTTGTTATTGTTCAGTTGTTCATGCCAGGTGTAAAGGTCACGTACGCTCTCAGATTGCCTTCAATATTTCTGTAGAAGTAGGATACGTGGCGCATCCCACGAATGAACTGGTTGACCTCTGCTTTTGACCTTCATTATTCTTCTACCAGGGTAAACATTGGAACTTAAAACTAAGATTAGAGAATACGTATGGGTGATTGTAACCACATGTAGCGTCAATGGAAAATATTTTCAGAAGGTTTCCATCTGTTGCGGAAAAACTGAAATTCGTGCCAGGACTGGAAGCGAAGCGTATGTTTTTCAATATCAACTTCTTACCCTTGGGTTACTTGCTAGGCTTATGGTAGGTGCTTTATCCACTTCGGTTGCGTTTCATAACTCACGGATGTCGACTATCCCTGAATAAATGTCTTCATCTAATAAATACCGGATCTATAATGAAGGACTCACTCAAGATCATGTCTATAAAAATCACGAAAACTCGTGGTACTTTGTGCTACTTTCCGGGATAATGGACAACGCGACGACGCTGTGATGACATGGACACGCCTTTATCCTTCATCTTTTATTATCGCGCACACTCGCCTTCACAGGAACTCGTCCCCTGATAGGTTGTCACACATCTCGATAGACTAGTACGATTGGTGACTAGTACGATTGGTGGGTGCCCATTGCGCTGGCACCAATGAAAGTGTCTGCCAATCATAGGCACAAGGGGTGTGTACAGTCTTCGCTAGGCGTCGCGCTACAGTTTCCCCGGAAAGTACCAACCTCGTACCTCTACTTACAAGAATTAAACATTTTCAGTTCGGCATGCTCAACTCGATAAGGAACTTGGCATTCCTCCCTTGGAATCATGGCGCCGTGGATCTCTGGCATCTTACTTACCACTGCCTTCGTTTGGAAACTTCTCACAACGCGGATCCAGAAGAAGCAGCCAAGCATCATTCACCAGTCCTAATGTATTTATGCAGCAGGTGTAATCATTATTAAACATTTTGCCTCACCCTTCTTACTCTGATTCTTAGAAACTAGAGGTTTTTTACTAGTTCTGTTACATGCTACATTTCTACGCTTCTAGCCACGAATGCGGTCATCACTGGGAGGTGGGAAGGCTCTAGCCATTTGATTGGGCGTGCCATTAAGAGGGAGCGTGTATGGTCCGCGCTTTGACTAATTATGAATGGCTGAGCGTCACTCCTTCCAGTGCTGCCCACATTCGCGACTAGGACCGTTTCAGCCTTCTCTCATGTCCAGGTGCTTGCTTAATCATCCACCACAGTATTCTTTTACACATTGATTTCGCAGTTGTGCCTCGAATTCACTACCAAGGCCTCACCATGTAAGCAAAGGTATCTGGAGCTTCGACCTTAGCGTGAATTAGGTGAACCAGTCACGCATTCCGTCCAGCTGACAACCGCTAGATGACAACATTCATGCTTACTCAGGTTCAGCCTGCAGACTTCACGGTTAAGGTAGAGGCAGGATAAACCACTGGGCTATTTTGTCACAAAAGAGTATCCAAATATAGGTATTGCTGCAGCCAATCAATACGCTCAAGCAACTCGATGATCAATGTGAGTATAGACGATATAGGCGAAATCGAATCAATCTGACTCTCCCCCAATAACGAGTTTGAAATAGTGCAATCACAGTAGTGAGCCCCACGATCACGACCTTTAAAACAACTTTCAAAATAAAGATTTATTGATCATAAAACATATAAATACAAGATCTGCATGGTTTAATTACTTCCACTTCTTCTTGGCAGGTAGGATAGGCAGAACTCTTTTGTTGGTGTGGTGACCAGTTTTTGGTGCCTCGACCGACAGATGACCACCGTTGTCGAGCTCCGTGCGAACGGCATCCAAGTCACACTCCTCGGGCAGAGCCCATTTATGGGTGAACGCCCTGGAAACTCGCTCATTGAGCATATATTAGTGTTTTCCAGAGGTATGACTTACTTCTTGATGTAACCATGCTCGGTCTTCACCTCCTGATGTCCTTCAATGGTCAGATCGCGTCCATCTATATGGACTTTGAGCTGCTCTGGCTTGAAGTGGGAGACGTCGAGCGACACGGCAAACTTCTTCTCGTCGTTCACCACCTGAAACCAACGGCTATTTTACATGGAAATCTTCCCTCAAGTGAACTGGCTTCTTCACCTCCTTGGTGTTTCCGACGTGGAGCATTGAGTGGTCGGCATCTCTCCAGTACGGCATGACCCCGTGGTCCATCCATCGATCCATGTTATGCATCAGACCGAATCGATCCAATCGATCGAGATGCCTAAGGGGCTCTTCAACGAAGCGCTCAACAGGCCACATAATGCCGTCGACTCTGACTGGCTACCCTGAAAAACGCACCCGAAGGTGCCATACTTCAACAGCGCCAATAACGACAACATGAGTAGAAGAGTAGCGAAAGCAGCATCTGGAGAGGAGAACAACTACGGAAGTGCAGAAACAACACCTAGAAGGAGAACAAGACGAGAACAGCGCAGTCTCAGTGCCCCCGTTTCTATTTATAGGCCTCCCAGATGTTTGAAGAACAACATGGCGGGAATTTTTTGACCGAAAACCGGTGATCAGATTGTTGACCTGGGTGGTTTCACCCATCAAAATTAGTTTTGCACCAATATCTATAGCGTGCATATGTTCCTTGTATTCAAGCAACTGATTTTGATGACCTGATTACACAGAATAGAGCGGAAGTAGTACACGTAGTGGACAGATAGAGCACACAAAGGGAAAGATATATCCAGACCACAGTAGTCGGCGAAGGAAGGAGGGCAGAAGATTACGAAGCTGAAAACCTCTTCAGAATGCATTACACACTCTTCTTCATGATGTCATGAGGTGAACTGAATACGTAGTTGAAATGTAGGGTGGACTGAGGTGGTCACAGTCTCCCGTTCCCGAAGAATAGCGGATCAGAACGTCGATCTCCGGTAATGCATCGTAGATTTGACTGGCTTGGAAACGACTCGAACCTACAATCGATTCGTAAATAACACAATAGAGAACAACGCATCCTACCAACTGCATCATATGGGCCTTCTATGAGCTATCAGGTTGCAAGGAACGTTATGTCAGTTTTCGAGGCTTCTATTCAGAAGACCGTAATTTCGCTCAGAAAGACCTTTTCACTCCAACTAAAAGTCGTTACTCCTCTTCCGATGCACCCACATGTAGCCGACAGTTCGTAAGTGATAGCCTTGGACTTCCCCGTCTAGGCACTTGATGGGAATTTCGTCGTCTAACCAGGAAACTATCTCAACGGTAGGTCGGAACGGCCCAGGTGTTGTATATGGGCAGAGTCGCCTCTTTCTGGAAAACAACAAAATTCAGATATCTCGACCCCAATACAACTGTGCGCAGAGTTATGAACGACGGAATTTGGGCCGTTGATGGCGTTAGCCCTATGCCTGCAGCGGAGGTCGGGCTCAAGCTGGCTGGAAACCGCGATGACGAGCGAGTAATGGTGGCGCAGTAGGTAGATGGGCGGAGTAGTTCCCGTAATCGCTGTTTCTAGCCAACTTGAGTTCGCCCTCCGCGTGCAGGCAGAGGGCTAACGCTGCCGACGGCCCAATTTCTGTCGTCCCTAACGCTGCACAGAGTTGCATTGGGGTCGGGATATTTGCATTCTGTTGTTTCCCAGAGGGAGGCGATTCTGTCCAAAAACAATTCGGCCGTTCCGATCTACCGTTGAGATAGACTCCTGGTAAGGTAATAAGGGGTCGAGAACGCGGTTGGTTTTCGAAAGAGAAATGCGATCTCTTCAGCAGCTGTACCGTTAGCGAATTTGGTAGCAGTTTCCGTTTTTCTCTAATTTTGAAGAATTCGTTTTCTTTTCTCGTAACAGTTTCAGTTTCTATTAGGACGAAGTAGAAGCTAGGCGCCTGGTAGCGCAGCTGGAGGAGGTGCAGGTGTCGCGTGTACCCCGAATCAAGGTTCTTCCTCTAATTAAGCCTTCTATTGCTCCGAATTCTGTGATTTGATACCAGAGTTCGCTTTGTATGACAAGACACTATATTGGCTATCGGCTGGTCGTCCAGGGGCGGTAGGGGCGTGTGCAGCGTATAGTTATGCTCCCGAAATTTTTATGATTGTTCGAATGGTCTCGAATGCCTAAAAAATTCGAATATTCGAATTTAAATATATACAAAAAAGCGGTTTTTTTGAATACTCAAATTCGAATGCATAAAAAAACGGGATTTTTTGAATACTCGAACTCGAATATTCAAATTCTTCCAATCATTCGAACACCTATTCGAATGGGTCATTTGAATACAATTATAGTGTAGAGCAGTCGGATGAGGTGCCGACTGTTGCGCGCACCCGATACCAGATTTTTTGCTTCGGATTTCCAGCTCAGGGCAACCAAGCCATCCATCCCTCCGGGGTCAGTGAATTGGTGCCACACTTGTCTGGGAAGGATAAAGCGCTGACTTGTTCATTGGCTGACCACCGCAAGTCATTGTGTGGCCAAATACGCATTCAACACGCCTTCACGACCTCCCGTTGAAGTAGAGTGCGTGGCGCACCTCAAAAGAGGTTGAGTAACATCGTCCTATACCCTTTGTCTTTATCGGCTGCCCATTGCATGTCACTGTATAAGGCAAATGCGCATTCAAGCAGCCTCCTCGACAACTGGTGGAAGAATGCGTGGCGCCTCCCAAACTAGTACTGGGACTAGTTAACGCCGACCTTTATCGCTTTTATCTTTTAAAAGTTTAGGAGTGCACAAGAAAAAAGTGGTTTATAAGAAAAAGAACTTCCGGGGACATTTGACCACCCAGATTGCCTTCTCATGGTCACCCGGATCGTCCACACGGCCGATCAAGGACGGATCCGAGCGAAAATGATAAAAATGAAGAAAAAAATTTTGAAAATAGACCGTCTGAAACTTACAGAACATCGAGCTTCTACCTCCTTCATTAGGAAGGTGTAAAAAATCTTCTGACTGGGCATGTTCCTGAGCAGATATGCTGCACCTCAAGCAATTGCATATTGAAACAACTGTTTTTTTTTTTAAATTTCGTTCAAGCGTGGGTTACAAAATCATCACACGCGAAGGAAATCAATCGAAAGTATCAAGAGAAATTCTAGAAAATTACAACGCACATCATCTACAAAGTCTTTACAAGCAACAAGCCGTCTAAAACGAGAGGTGGAGATGTTAGTGACATTTTCATCATAACCTATAAGTAGGTTGAGCTCCTTAAGATCTCGATACGTGAGGAAGTTTGACATTAAACCCTTTTATGCCACAATGAAGCCGTACGAATACCCCGCTTAGATGACTAATTCGACATACGAAACTCGTCCATCTGTAGACTTCGAGTCAGAATCAAAACACAGGTACGTTGGACAACACATTTTTTATTTTTGTTACATCTTTCAATAAACTCCATGTCCTCTCGTCTTGAAACCTGTTGCTATTGTCAATGTCTATATATAATGCTTCTGTGCCACGAGGTTGTTAGGTGGAACTAAAGAACTGAAGCCAATAAATAGTTCCACCTAACAACGTTCGCGACTCACACAAGTGAGAGAAGGCCTCCGGAGTTCGAGCTTCGCCGACGTTCGAAGATCAGAGACAATGTCGCGTGGGCCAAGCTGTCGAAAATTAGGTGGGCCGGCCACGTAATTCGCTTCGCAGACACCCGCTGGACGAGAGCCGTCACCGACTGGATTACGCGGGATGTCAGGAGAACACCAGGACGCCCACCAATGCGTTGGACTTCTTCGTGAAAGCCCTGAACGACCGATATGACGCTCTTCGTGTCCCTCGAGCGAGGAGGATCCATTGGAGCACTCTGGCACGTGAGAGGGACGAATGGAGACGCTGCTGGCGCCCGCTCGAGCGGGACGATGATCAACGGGACGACAGGTGATACAGGTGAACAACCTCGCGCCACAGAAGCATTATTTATTTATTTATTTATTTATTTATTTATTTATTCACAACATGGTGGTAGCCACGTAGATAATAAAGAAACAAAAAAGCAACACAAACATTATATGTAAACATTGTTATATCTTCGTCGGGCTTTTGATACAACCGATTCAAGGGCTTCGTGATTAGAAAACTCTAGAGATAAGGTTTTGTCATTAATTTACTTGTCTACAGAATGGCGCAAAAGAATTGGGACAAAGTCAAACTCTCCAAAAATCACATTTTCAAAGCAGACAATTGCTCTTTCTGACACTATTTATTATGTTTGCAAACGTAGGCACTTCTGTAGTTTTAAAAAGTGACGCAGAAGGCGAAAAATCACTGGGTTGCAGTTGACCACCCAGATTACTCTCTCATGACCACCCGGATCATCTACTCGAGCCGATAAAGAACCGATCTCAACGAAAACAAGGGACTGGCAAAAAAATTATTGCAACGGGTTCGCCTAGGGCTTACAGGACATTTAAGCTCGACCTCCTGGATAGAAAAAAGGTGAAAATCTTTCTGATTGAAGATGTTCTTGCGCAGATATGCTGCACTTCCATTTTCTTCGACATCAAAGCAATGACCATATTTTCGCCACGATTCTGATATTACAGATTCAAGGCCTCGTAGTTCGGAAAACTCCAACGATCAAGCCTGTAACATATTAGGGGGGGGGGCAAAAGTAATGAAACTCTCCATGCCGTGTCCACATATCTCGCGAGTGCAGTCTGGTTTCGTGCTTATCGTATTTGTATGTTTGTATGATACCTACTGAAGGCCACCTGAGAAGTTATTACTTCCGCCCTTTCCAGAAGCATACCAAAACCGCAGTCTGTCGTCTGTCTCATGCCGAAACCCCAGCCTGACGAGTGGACCTGTGTCACGCAAATCTCGCCCAATTCCCAACCCCGAGCAGCCTGGACTCAATCTTAACGCAGGATGAGAAGTACGTCTTCTACCTTAACCCTGCCAAGCAGCCAGTCTGGGTGAGGCCTGTTGACCTGTTATCGACCTTAGTTCGGCGAGGCGTTCACGGCGAGAAGCACCTTCAGAGCTTTTGGGTCTGCGCCCACGGATCGGTATACTGGAAGCTGTTTATCAAAAGCACGACGATGGACTCCAAGGCCATGGTAAACGAAATAGAAGAGATGGAACTGCGACTCGAAACTATTCAGTCGCAGCGCGTCAAGAAGGTCCTCCTCTTCGACAACGCCGCACCCCATCGGGAACAAGTGACCACGGATAAGCTTGCTCAGCTGGGCTACGTTCACAAGCCTCACCCACCGGATTCGCCGGACATCTCTCCATGCGACTACCACCACTTTTTGGGCCTACGAGACTTCCTGGCTGGTTGGAAGGGACACAAGAACCCAAGCAGTCCTTGACAACCATATCGAGCAGTTGATCAACACCAGGCCCAAGCAGTTCTGGAAGGATGGGATCAGGAAGTTGGCTGAGCGATGGGAGCAAGTCACTGACCTTAATGGCATGCACACTCCTCAGCATCATTGATTTGTAATTGAGTTATAAAGAGATAAAGAATTTTTTCAATTTGTCTCATTACTTTTGCCCCCCCCCCCCTAATAGTTACCTACCTACTTGTAGGGCAACTAACAAGGAGCACAGAGGTGAAGCTCATTTTTGCTACGGGCCACTGGGTGGTTCACAATTTGCAAAAATTGCCGCCTAGTAGGCTCGTTTCGACTTGATACATCTCAAGAGGAATGGAGACCATCGATTTAACCGCTGTGCTAAAGAGATTCTGGCCCACATTTGGGTTAAGATTGAAAAGCTTAATCGAGTTCCGTTAAAAAATGACGAGCACTTGTTGTATGAAGGAGGACATGTACGCCCGTCTCCCGCCCATGAGCTTATGAGGTGACAAATTTTTGCCAACTCACCCTCTGTGCTCCTTGTTTGATGTCCAATTGTTGGCGTAGGTCCACAGACGTCTTTGGGAGAAGGAAAAAACACTGGCTTGTTCATCGGCTGGCCACCGCAAGTCATTATGTATGGCAAATACGAACTAAAATTGCCTACACGACAGCTCACCAAATTGTGAAGAATGAGTGGCGCATTCCGAAGAGAGATTGAATAACTTCGTCCTTCATCCATTACCCTTCACATAAACAATTTGCGAAGCCAGCATGGCCAACAACCTGCAGCGGAAGTCGGGCAACAGGGCAACAGCGCCTGGAAGACCTTTCAAAAGCGTCGAAGAAGTGGTGAAGAGGACGAAGAACTTCCGGCTCCGTACACACCTATCCAACCCTATCGTTCTTTCTGCGATAGCATGCCCCATGAACTGAAGTTGAACCCATGATCATCGTCCCACATGGCAAGTTTTGAGGAATATTCTCAGAGTAACACGATTCGCACAAGCCCGTGGTCTTCCGAAAGTTCCGGGCCTCGAGATGTGCTTCCGCTTGGACCAGGTCGTCCAAAAATAGGTGGACCGGCCAAGTAATGCGTCTCGCAGACACCCGCTGGGCGAGAACCGTCACCAACTGGATTCCGAAGGATGTCAAGAAAACACTAGGGCCCACCAACGCGTTAGCAGGACTTCTTCGTCAAATCCCCAAACGAACCATATGATGCTCTTCACGTACTTCGAGGATCCATTGGAGCACTCTGGCACGCGATGGGGATGAATGGAGACGCTATTCGCGTGCACTTCACCACGACAGCTCACAGAACATATGTACAAATTGTGTACACGACGAGCCACACCCAGCAATACGGACCTCTCAAATTAAGCTTCTTTTTTTGTCCACGATACCCTATGAGCCTTCATTACAATTTGAGGACAGTCCAGCAAACATGTGTTGCTCAGTCACTCCTTTGGAGCCAAATTCTCAACTTAAGAACAATTTTGAGTCCAGTGTGCTGTACTCTAGTTATCGTCATCTATTCTTTCTGTCGGGAGAAAATATGAAAGCACCACATTCATTCGAGGAAAACTGAAAAGAAAACACAGAAACATGAAGAACACATCGCACATGCTGAAAGTAATGAAAACAGAACGGTAGTCATATTTAAATAAATTAGGAAGTTTATATACAGACTCGTTCATAACAATAATGAAACATGGTGCACATATTCACAAGAACATTTACAGAGATATTGAACGTTTGGATATGACCAATTTGTATCATTCACAGAAAGATGACATCGAAAGGTTACAGACGAACAGCGAGCGCTGCTATAATCATTAAGAATAAATATGTAACATGTGTACTGAAAACGACACCACAAATACACCTGACAGCGCAAAATTAGTTACTTGAGCGTAAATATAATTACTGTTAGAAAGCCAGAAGCGGCGCTGAATACCCGTGACAAAGATTTGGAGCAGAATAATTATAGATAGAAAAATGTATATGAAATTGATAGTGATCGATAGAAGATTTTTTAGGATTCCCCTAACTCCCCCAGTCTAAAACATATACAGAACATGTATTGTCCTCGAAGGATTGGACGAAAAGTGACGCAATAAAGAAAAACAGACAAAACTTGCAAAACGTTATGATAATTGAATTGAATGGTCATGATAACTTAAAATCTATGTAAGCTTATAAAAGAAACTACTGTGTGTTAGTGAAACAGAAAAAACCTATCTACCTAATACCTATTAGAGAAGGAAGGTCTCCCGACTAAGCATCCAACGGCAGCGGTGAATTTTCCACCAGTCTCCGGCAATCGTTGCGTGACAACAGATAAATATGCTCATTTAAAACAACGTGGGAGAGTTACCCATCGTAGAACGTTTCTATGATAACGGCCCGTTATGATTGCGACTTTTGATTCAAAACCGTTTTACTCTAGTTTTTCCAGATTGTCTTCGGTTCAGTTATCCAAGTTTGACAGAGATCAAGCTTATCGATTATGACTGGACAACTGCAGTCCAGAGCACCGAAGAGCTCGCCTACTGCAGCTTTTGCTGATATGGAAGAGATATTTTTCCTTCATTAACAACTATAATTCTGGAATTGACATCATGAAAGGCAGCCAAGACAATTTGGACAATATGCGGTGACGAAGATGTCTGTGACTCGAATCAAACAGTTCGCAAAACAAGGAATCTTCCACCAGCGTAGTTAGGATGCTCAGACCTCTACCTGCGAAGCAGTAATCAAACAGAGGAATACGGAAGAAAACCGCTTTGAGGTCACCGAGAGCCACTTTCCCATGGGAGTAGGCAGAGCATTTTTGAGGGCCCGCAACGCTTACCCGAGGCTGCTACCGAAAAACTCGACCCGCTTAGCCAGAAAACTTTTCGTTGCCATTTGGGATCCCTGTCGCTAGTTTAAAAAAGTCGGGTTAGTACATTCTAGTGTAATATAGTACAGGATTCATGCATATGGCATGGTTTTCTATAACGTTCCATGGGAACAAGAGAACGTTTTGTCTATCTGTTTTCAGGAAGGCCTAACAAGAAGTAAAACAGAAGAATTTGATAAAATGTGAGGTTCAGAGACGTACTACATTAAGAGCAAAGTAATTATGGCACAGGAATAAAATACATAGACATTCTACAAGGTCAAAACGCATGATGACGCGCTAATTTCTGAAGGAGACTTAAAGAAATCTTGCCTTCCGTTTTGGAACTCTATGGTTTACAAGAACTACATGGCAAACGGCGAAAAAACACCGCTTCAGAAAGAAAGATGGTACAAGAAAGGTACTGACAGAACGGAAAACATTTTAAGGAAGACAAGAATCCAAATCATTGAGTGCTCTCAAAAACCTGCAGGGTTGATAGAGCATCATTCTCGAATCAAAGCACTTAAAAGATCGTCTTGTTCCCGCAGACGAGCGATGCACGCTGGCATTTGTCCCTCAAACAAAACCTGGAAAAAAGAAAGGCAATTAACTAGAAGATTTTAAGCAAACCGTGTTAAAGGATTAAAACAGCTTCGGCTCTCACAGAGTTGCGATTATTACAAAAATGACTGTTGTCTGTTTAAAAATTCAGCACCGAACAAACAGACCTAGTGTTGGACGGTGGACCATAACTGTAACTGAGGATAATGGCCTAGAGTAAGCCCTGGTTTAAAGTTGCGCCGCTGCGCGGCGCGGCACCATAGTCGGAATAGATATCGACCGGGTGGCGCAAAAAATCGATATCTATGGCGACCATCACGCCGCGCCGCGAGGCGGCGCAAGTATAAACCAGGCCTAACGGCACAGGATGTCGCGTAAATCATAAAAAATTGTGCACGGAGCATCATATTGCAAAAGCACCACGCTAACCAAATCAAGGTCTTTTTTACAAGTAGTTTCAAAGAGAGAATGTAGCAGAACACAGGAAAAAAGGTCACTCACGTCAACAACGTTCAGCAGGTATTTTCTGAACGGATGACTGAACGGCACCACCACGCCAGCTTCTAGGATTTCGATGAAGAGTCTGTGAAGCTGTTCGCTCGATATCGTCGAAGGATCAGTGCGATACATTTTGGGAAATGACCTTCGCATACCAGATGAGTCCTTATGCGGTTTGTCCAAATCTGCATATAAAAGGATAAGGATAAAGGACGGCGTTACTCAATCCCTTCTGGGATGCGCCAGCGCATTCTACTTCTACGGGATGTCGTGGAAGGCGACATGAATGCGTATTTGGCCATACAATGACTTGCGGTGGCCAGCCGATGAACAAGTCAGCGCTCTATCCTTCCCAGACGAGTCTGGTACCAATTCACCGACCCCGGAGGGATGGAAGGCTTGGTTGGCCTGGGCGGGAAATCCGAACCAGGAACCTGGTATCGGGTGCACGCGGCAGTCGCGCCTCCTCCGACTGCGCTACACGCGCCCATAATCTGCATATAAGCAAGAATAAATAAAATAATACTACCCAATTCAGGAGCATTGGTGCTACTATGAAAGCGTCCCTAGGAGTGTAGAAGGACCACCAGCAAGCCAATCACAAGCCGCTTACGCGCTCCACCAAGCGAAGTGATTGACTGGACCATACCCCTGTACACACCCAGGCAAACTCCCCTGGCAGTGGTGAAGGGCCACACGAAAAAGTTATTTTGGCCTTCTTCCTCGAACGTTGAACGATTAAACCGTTTTCTGGACATGTTTTTTCCGGACACTCACAGTCCTTCATGATATCGCACTGCGAAGAACAATACAATGAGTAAAGGCAGTAGATCTCGATGATTGTTAAATCTTACCGGTACGGTATTTCTCATATCCACGTTTCAGGTCAGCATAGATCCAATCCCTCAACGGATGCAGTTCATCTAGCAGTGGATCATAATCACGTTTCGCATAGTACAGTCTGAAGCACCGCGAAATTCTTACATTTCAGGCACAGCGTAGAAGTGAAGCTATTTAAAATCTGAAGCTACCTGAGCACAAGGTCCTCCAAATCAGTGATAGGCCGTCCTCTCTGAGTTTGCGTATTCAGCTGATAGATAAAATGGCTTCGCTGCTTATAACGTACCATGGTATCCATGTGGAGCTCCAAAAACAGACGCTGAAGCAGGTTGAAGATATCGTTAAGTCTGGGAATCGAAGAGAAGACGAATCAGATCGGAGGTTTTGCAGAAAGAGCAATATGTACCATTTTCACGTCGAACTGGACACTTTTCAAAACAAATTAGACACTTCTAAGCTAGGTTTAATTAAGACTTTTGAATTCAAAGCGAACCATCTCACATCGAAATGACCTTCTTATACGTTCAACTACAGACTCAATAAGATGGTTAAAATAATTTTTTTGTTCACGGAAAATGTGGTTTAATTCTCTATGAAATTGAGTTTACCTGCCCCAATAGGTTGATAAATTTATGTTTTTTTTTCCGAGGGCAAATAATCAATGAAAGCTTGCCTAAAAGCACAGCAAAGAAGCATAAAGCGCACTGAAAGATCAGACCTCGCCATGCAAACAAAAACAGAAAATTACCGCAACATTTATTCGGTTGATGGTGTAGATGCCACTTACATGAACCATCAAAGTGGGAATAAGTGGCCGCCTTCCTGCTTTTTGAAAGAAGCTTTAAACCATTATTTTCCTCAAAAAATTAAGTTTTATAAAATTTTAAACAACACTTCACTTATTGGGTAGGTAAAGCTTTAAAGAAAATTATACGAACATTTTCCTTGAACAAAAAATATTCTAACCTTTTAAGAGAGTCTATAATTAAATTTAGAAAAAGCACATTTCAATTTGGCAGAGTTCGTTTTGCTTTGAGAAGGCTAGCCTTAGAGAGTGTCCAATTTGATTTTAATAGTGTCCAATTCGATGTGAAAATGGTACAAATGGCCATAGGTAGACTCAGAAGAAGAGAAGTGTTGTCAAAAAGTCCCACTCACATTCAACCAGTACGGGCCGGCTTCATCACACCTTGCCTTTCCCATAGTGATCATCATCGTGTTCCATGTAATCATGAACCATTTACTGCCATCAGAAAGATCCACAAAGTCCAGTAGCCGCTAAAATGACGAAATGTAGATAGAATGGGAACAACGAGGACTTCAAACAACAAAGCCTACCCGTGTGGCATTGTGGATGAGGACCTCGTGCCCTGGAGCGGGTAGATGACGTGCGTATCTCGGCAATCGTTCACCTCGATACAACCATCTTCCAGATTCGGGGTGAATGAAACGGCACTCCCTGCACAGAAACGGCTTTTTCTCCAGAAAAATTAACAACTAAGAAAAGATCATAGCAGCTAGAATCTGCCACTAGTCACTTACTCGACAGGATCGTCCAGTGTCTGTCCTGCAGACTTCAGAGAATCACAGAATATGGTAAGATCCATGCGAAGCTTCGATCTCAATTCGATTGCTTGATCACTGTAAAAGATGGCAAGATAGCTGACGTCCGAAACCAAGTAGAAGTGAGATTGTTGGAATAGTCGCGAAGACAGAAATTCGCACATTAAACCTAATTGTAAGGCTTTATGGGGTAGCTACATCGTAGTGCCACTCGACGTCATGATAAACTCCCATATCGATTCGTCGTGTCGTCCAATCGATATCGGAGCTTATCATTATGTCGCGTCTCGCTGCAACGGAGGTCTGCACTTCTCCTCGGAGTGAACACTTTTCAAGAATTTCTGATGTAAAAAAACAGCAAAGAGTAATACTTTCGTGTAAACAGTCGGTAACATAAACGATATTGCCTGCTCAGCAGCAAATACTGAAACTTCTTAAAGGGAGCTTATCTCAGCATTAAAAGAAAAAAACTAGGAAAAACTCGGCCACTGCGCTTATTATTCTTTCCAATTAGAAAATGACATGCTTACCGGCTCCAAATGTACAATGGATCTCCGACACGAATCCAGTTCCCTCTTCCATCAGTTGTTACCTCACGCACATCATCAAAATCCGGATTCAGAAACACATCGACATGAAGGCGATGCCAATTCTCGTACTGTCGAGGGTCCTGAATTGTGTGCTTTCATGTCAACATCCCTCAGTGTTTTCTAGACTTTGTGTTAGAAATCTGCAAACCCAAATGCGTCAGGAGCTCAGAAATTTGCAAAAAAAAGTACGGCTGCCCTCCCACCAGAAAGGAACAATCGACAAAAGGAACTTACAATGCGAAAGTTGAGCTGGAAGCTTAGGCGTGGGTACGACAAGTGGTAATGCAGCATCAGAGCATACATATTATGGAACGACCTAAAATTGGTATATTCAGAACGGAGGATCATACAAGCTTTCAAACGGAACGTATTATTCGAACTAACCTCCCGCATACGATGCACTTATCTGTTTGATACTGGTCGACAACTGTTAACCAGCCCATTTTCTGGACCTCCGTTAAGCTGGCAAAATTCAACACCTGGAATTTGCTCATATGTAAATCATTGGATAGTAAATTCCCTAACAAAAATTGAAGTACCCTTGGAACAGGTTTTCCTCTGAGAGTAGCAAGCGTCTCATCTTCCTCCTCACGAGGCATCATCCCCGACGAAATGCGGTATCTAAAAAATGAAGCATTATAAAGAGCTCCTTAATATGAGAAAAATCACGACATACGTTATCAACGGAGGAATTTCCAAGCGCAGCCAATTTTGCACAATGGCCAGGTTGGTCCGTCCCATGCTCTTCAGCGGTCGGAAAACTAAAAAACTGGTAACTGGTGAGCACAGTGACATATTAGGAACAAAGAATTAGATACACAATACAACAACATGGCCTAATCTAAGAAAGGGTGGAATGAAACTCTTCCCTAACTTGGACAGACACAATGAATGCATTTAACTAGGCTTGTCATTGCCCTCCTCTTCTCACTCGAGTAGGATCTCGCAAGAAAATATAGTAGAGGCTATAATTATAGTTCAGTTTTTGGAGCCCCTAAGCTCACCCACTCCATGCTAGTTAAGTTTTCTCTATCTATGCTACCATTAACTGAAAATGAAATAAGAAGCTTCCGCTAAAAAGACCAATCTCATCAATCTTAAAACTCAAATCAACCTCAAACTCAAAAGCCCAAAGCTCAAAACCAAAAAACCCAAACAAAACAAAAACCAAGACGGAAAGACGAAACTGGCCATTTCTTGATATATCACAAGAACGAACCCTTTATTATATGAAATACTACTTGATGTACGAGTAATCTCTGCCTGCCCCAGCTTCATGAATGAAGCTCATTTTTCGCACTGCGGATTTTCAACTAATGAAGTCTATCAACAGCGCTTAGGGCCTTCAGTCCACCTTCATGTCGAAAAAACTAAGCTTGAAGAAACGAAATTCAAGTGGCCATAACTCAAAAACCAAAAAAGCAATGCTAACTAAAACAATTCACGTACTCGCTTCAATGGTTTGAACATGGTTAACATATTTGCCATCCTCGCCAGGCCGGAAAACACCAAGATAGGGGTCGATTGTCCGTTTGAGCTCGACTCTTTGTGGAAGTATGTCTTCCACCTCTAGAACACAGACCGATGAAACACTTTCACACACTGCTAAAGGCGCAAGGCCTACCGGAACAAGCAGACAGCTCGTCATCTCCTTTGACGCCATTCGACGACTTTGAACTGAAACTGGGAAGCTATTTTGAACACGTAATCACAGTGGTAATGGGAATGAAGCGATACCTTCGTTCAGAAAGGCAGCAGTCTGACTCATCATCATACATGGGCCCACATACTACTCTCATTTGAAGGAATGGATTAGTGTGAAGGCGCTGAAAATACGTGTTATTTCCCCAAGAAATTTGTCCAGCTAGGAGCAAACATGTCAACAAGGAGCAGGTGGTTTGGAGCGAACGATACGCTAGGGAAAGGCGAGCAGATTGCTCGAAAAATGGATGGATCTTCAACCCAAAACCATCGCAGTAAATATCAATAGTGATGTCAACAGTTCTCACCTTCGTCCAATATTCGAGCTCCGATACGATCATAGGTGACGATATGTCGTGATTCATCTTGTCCTGCTCGCTAAAAAGGTAGCATAATACTTATAGGAAGTAGTGCAAAAGAAACAGCCTTCAGGCGTAGACTTGCTGTTCAACAAAAAAAACGAACCTCAGCAAAAAAAAATCTGCGAAAAAAGCTTAACGAAACGCACTCAAAGGTATTTATTTGAAAGGTTAAAAAGAAAAGAAAAAGAGATAAAACAGTGCTAAATGTCTCGGTTGCAAAACACGGATAAGACCATGATCCGTTATTTACGGGTGTCTGAATGTGATGGATTCATTACTATCCAAAATTATCAAACTTCTTAGTTTGTCGGAAAGTGCATTTAAAACGTCCGTTAGGAGAAATATCACCTTCGATCTGTCTAGTCGGCTTTTTCCGAGTTTTATTTCGTTCCTGATATGTACATAGCACAACATATTGTTGCGCGTGTAATGCATGCTTTAAATAAATAAAAAATTGCAAACGCCTGGCTTATGTTTATATTTGATTCATTTTATTTTCGATTTTTAACCCATAGTTTTGGCCAAAATACAAATGTGAGAAATCTTCAAGATGTCAGAATTGTCAAATGCTGCCGTTTCTCAGAAAAACACCAAATAAGCATATAAACAATACAAAAATGCTGTTCACAATGAAAATCCAAAGACTCACATTAAAGTGACGTTATTTTCTCCGACGAGAAAACCGCCGCCACCATTCCATGGCGATTCGTTTTTATATAGACACCTCGATCCAAAAAGAGTGTGCTAAATCACACAATAGATTAAGGACATCATGTAGAACCAAGGCGTAAATGGATGGGGCAAAAAGATGGCAGAGGAAACCACCTCGAACGCAACACGATGATCTCGATTAACAGTGTCGGAGCGTATAATTCGGCTAGGGAGATGACGAAGTGCATGACCTATAAGGATTAGTGTTATCCAGATGAAGTAGGTGTATTTCTGTAGTTGGAAAAATTATCCCCGCCGGAATTCAAAACTCCTAGGATAATCCTTGAAATAAGCTTTTTCAAACCTGCGAACACCTTTAACAGAGCCTAGAAAAGAAACAGCAACACGCGACTAAACCTTCGACGGCATTGATGAATTGTTGGTCAAAATAGACGAATTCGGCTATGGCTGCGGGACTAAGAAAACACTCTATGAGTATTAAACAATGGGAAATAACCGCCGACTACACTACTACTGTTGTTGCGTGCCTTCTTCAAATCCCTTGTGCTTCCTACGTTTCTCGACTGTTTTCTTCAATTCGTCGTGATTTTCGACTATTTTTCTTCGCCTTTGTCTGACCTTTTTTCACACAGCTTCATTTGAGCGCTTCATTTACCCAAAGCACGGAAAAGGTGTACAGCACGGTTGAGAAAATCACTACGAGATGAAAGGAGGCGAGAAATATGAGATGTGCGAAAGAAATGGTTCGATCATGAAAAAAAGCAAATAAATCGGCCAACAAGTGTTGACGGGTTGGAAATTGAAGAAAAAAAGATGTGGTGTTTCCCTCACACCTTTTTGGTGTTTTGATGTCATTTGGTGTCTCCCCGATAGTTGAGAAATTGCGTGAAGCTCGTCTGAGAACGTACGGCCATGTTCTTCGCACAAACGGTGACACTGTCCGAAAGACTGGCCTTAACTTTGAGGTGCCCGGAAAGCGACCACGAGCGAGACCAAAGCAGCGCTGGCTTGATACGCTGCATCAGGACTTGAAGATGGCTAGGTTACACTCTAATCAGGCATTTGATCGGGAAAAGTGGCGAGAATTCCAGGAAAGCGGACCCCGCAAGAAAGCGGGACAAACGCTGAAGAAGAAGCAGAAGAAGAAGTGGCAAATTTCCCTCTGGCGTACGTGGGCGAGTGCTCCTAAGGTCCCGCAACGATGGCCCAAGCTTGCACGACAAACTCGGCACAGAACCCAACATTACCCACCCCTATGTTCAGTCGCGAGTAAGCTACGTCTCTGTTTCTGCTCTGAAGAACCAGCATGTTACAGTATAAATCTTTGCCTGACTAGAGAACAAAGAAAGAAGCATACATTCTGCTCGTCAACAAATTCAAGAAGCTATTAATGACCAGCGAAATAGGGAACTTCAGGCTTGATTTACTATCCCGCAACCGCTAAATGATCCTCCTGCTTTAATGGATCAAAGACAACAAAAATTCTAACCGTCGACGCGTACGCCTTTCAAATTATTGGTGACATCGACTCGAACTACGACGTATACTCGAAGTTGTGAATCGCTTGTCGAGATCGAAGGAACGTCGATTGAAATCGGCGACATTGGGACATTTACAGAAACTGTGAATGTGGCCGATGGAAGTCTCACCTTTAAAAATACAAGGAAAGATGTGGTCATTATTTACACGAGAAGACTGCAAAAGAACACTCACCGCTTTTTCGAAGACTTCTCCCGTCTGACGAACTGTGTATACTTGGATCTTAGCTAACCGTTCTCCTTCCAGAAGGTGATGACAAACCATTCTGTAACGAAGATATGTTGTCCGGAAGGAAATACGATAATCGACCTCCTACCTGAACGATAATGTAGCCGAGTCTTCAGGAACAAGCGTTAGATGAGGGGGATAACTCACACGGCCATTGTCATCCGATGTATCCACATGTTTGCGAGCAGAAAATGGTAACAACTGCAACTATTCTGGTGGACATAAGAACATCTGAGCTATTCAATGATAAATGAGCGCTCATGTACAACGATGGAACTAGCTTAGCCTAGATGATGGGTAGTCCTTCCCTAGCCTGATCCTGCAGAACGCAACCGTACACTTCCCGGATGATCTCCTAAACCCCCACAGAAGAAATCGAATTGTGGAAACAGTTGTGGTAAAACGTTTCACCATGTGGGACAAGTGAGGAAATGTCGGGGGGGGGGGGGGGGGGCTGGAGGACAAGAACCCCAGAAATTTTCCGCGCTCCATCGTCAACGAGCGTATGGGTCAGTTGTCGCCTCGTGTACTATAGTTCCACTCCTAGATGTGTAATCTATCGTACTAAATGAGCGCCGAGAAACGCACACGATCACTGCTGCTCGGAAGCATCGACAATCATGGCCCATGTGACGAAAGAAAACAGGGAACAACTAACCATGCCACGAGATCTGAGGAACTTTCTGTACGCTACACTGCGGTATAGAGTCTGCTTATCCCTTGTCTTTTTAAACGCGGCCAAGGTGCCAATTGAGAATCGAAAATTCCTGATGTCCTCACATCTGCGGATCTAAACGTCACTGGAAAGTAAGGACACACACAGACAGAACTAGTGGTCATTTTAAACCCCTACATCTTGTTCGATGGCGCTCCTGGTAATAAGAGCCTCCATCAATTCGCTGAGACGCTTTTTCCGTTCTCGAGGAGTTCGCTGAGTAATGGATCTCACTGGGCTCCACGGCCACACCAAGGGCGGCTCATCTTCGCCGAATGTGAACGACGGGACTGCCTGGAAACACAAAGCTGTAGATTGTAGACGCCTCCAGTGGAAATCCGCACTTACAGCTCATATGATATGAAAGCCTAAGAATTACGGACGCCCCCACTGAAAATCCGCACTAACAGCTCTCACGATACACTATAAGTCCGGGGTTTAGTCACTGTGGCCGAGCACTTGGTCTTTTTGGACTTCATTCGCACCACTACGCCACATTGATGCGATGTGGTCGGTCCAAGCCTTCAGACAGTGTAGCCACTTTCGTTGCAGAATGCCTCCAATTTTCAGCACTACACTTCTCGTTTTTAAAATCAATCATCATCTCATACGCAGCCGCCTGATGCACACTATGGTTGTGTTCCCGAATTTTTCAGATTTTTCGAATGCTTCCGAATGTTCGCAAATTTCGAATGCTCGACTTTGAATATATTCAAAAATTGCGGTTTTTCTGAATATTCGAACTCGAATGAAAATCATTCGAATACCCAATGCAGTAGATCATTCGAATACCCAATGCAGTAGGTCATTCGAGCACAACTATGATCTCTCACATGTAGTGCGCGTTCTTGAAACGCGAATAAATAAATAAATAAATAAATAAATAAATAATCACATCAGTAGAGCGGCTGCTACTCAACGTTTTCCAATACATTCTATTTTAATAACCGTTTTCCACACGGCTTAGACGGCGATTTTAAAGAGCGTAGTAGGATGAACTTCAAGATAACTTTGCAGCAACTCTGAGGAATAAAGAAATCTCTACAGGTACGCCAACGCCACTATTAGAGAAAGATAGCTTTTAGAGATTCAGGCAGGAATTTGGAAGTTATTAGAGCATATTTAACCCTATTCACCACTTGAATACATCGAAGGCATCGCAGAACCTCATAACCATATTGAAGGGCTCCGCTAGATTATTTATTATATTTATAATATTATCAGTTTGTATATACTGCGCCACACGAGGTTTTTTAGGTGGATCTTTATTCAAAGAAAAAAGATCCACCTAAAAACCTCGTGTGGCACAGTATATACAAACTGACAACTCACAACAATGCTGATGTTTCAAAAAGAGAGACGTTTGACATTATAATATTATCATTATTAGTATAACAATTATTTAATATTATTTATCATTTTCTCAACGCCGGCCACGTGTGGTACACCAACAAGGCAGGTTCCTCTCGCTGTCTCAGCTGATCGTCGTGGGACCACGAGCACGCTTCACGTACTTCCTTTAAAGAGAATAGACTACTAGTGATAGCATCGGTATGTTCTGTCCGTTTTTCAGTTCATGGGTGCGTGTAGCGTAGCTAGAGGAGGAGCTGCCGGCTGTCGCGTGCACCCGATACCAGATTCCTGGCGCGGATTTCCCGGTCAGGTCAACCAAGCTTTCCATCCCTCTGGGATCGGTGGATTGGTTTCAGACTTGCCTGTTAAGGATAAAGCGCTGACTTGTTTCTCGGCTAGCCACCGCAAATCATTACGCATTCAAATGGGTAGAGATAGGATAAGAGATAGAGATGAATGGTTCAGCGTGGGTATCTTTATTACTTATACTCGTGAGCTAGTCGTTGATGAATCCGGCGCTTGGTTACCGCTGATTGAAGTGGACGCAGCGTTTCAACGGTCCTGCAGCGATCACCAGCGCCCACATGACTCGTTGATAGCTGTGAGTTGTGGTCCCGCTCAGCAGCCAAGGCGTGTTCATACTTCGCGACAACAGCGACTTGTCGCCCATGCAAAACATGCAAATCGATTAAAGTCGAGCGATCGCTGCCGAAATTCGTTCATACTCGAGCGCTGTCGCACTCACTCCCGTCGCTCTTGTCCTCGGTCCCACTCAGCAGCCAAGGCGTGTTCATACTTCGCGGCCGGCGACAAAAGCGACGGCAACGACTGGTGCGACGGACGGAGTGTGGAGTACGTAATTACACCATAGTGCACTAGTGTTCGAAGCAGCCGATTCCTATTTTGCCATTCTTCAGATCGAGGTAAGGCATGCTACCATACTTCTTTTGAGTGCAAGATTGACGATGTAGGTAATATGACTGTTTGTTAGTGTCTGTGTTGACTGATTGAGTGATTGAGAAGAAATAGGCGTTATGGTGCAATTACGTACATCACACTACGTCCCCCGTCCTAGGAGCCTGTTCATACTTTGCGACGGGAGTGAAGGTAGAGGCGGAAACGACAGGACGAAGGTTACGTATCGATCCGTGAGGAGCGCCGTTGCCTGGGAAAATCAATAGGTATGCTTTTCTTTGTCGCTCCTGTCGCTCCCGTCGTCTCGTCGCATGTTCGTACTTTCTCGTCACTCTTCTCGCTGCCGTCGCGAAGTATGAACAGGTCCTCAAACAGCTCTAGCGCCATTGGAATTTCAGAACCCCAACACATTAACTTCTGAATTCAACTGTTTCCAAGCCATGAAAGCAATTATAGGACGAGCGACTAACATTTCTTAAAGGGTGTTTGATAAACTTACAACCAGAAGAAAACCCGTCTGAGTTATTCACCGTAGTTTCGGAGTGAAATTCAGGAAAATCGTTACGAGACCGAGCTGCCTATCCCTCTGCTAATCAGGGGCCGTATGCTCGTGTTCCCCCGTTGGGGGAGAATCAATCAATATCAGCATGTTATACCACGCCCCAATCCCCCATTGGGGGAGACTCGGGGTAGACGAGCATACGGCCCCAGACGCTGCAGCTAGCGATATTTGTTTGCATGCTTCTCCGGCGCAAATAGGGTCGGGGGGAGGGGGCTTCTGATGGGCAGAAAATCCCATAGAGCGTCGTTAATGTCTTTTATCCCTGGCTCCAACGTATAAAGCCTGTAGTAAGGCGTTCCATGGTTAATAAAAACCATGTTCGAATCGCGCCGATGTGGGCGTTGCACCCCGGACAACTCGGACGGCTTTTTTTCGGTTGTAAGTGTATCGGCGAGTCTGTTTAAGAGGTAGCCGACAGCATACAAAAGAAACGAAAAAATGCGAACGGAAAACCCACTCTATCTGCGAAAGCTAGACGATACAGGAGATTTCGACGAAGGTATGGTTGGAAGACAGGACGAGTTCCAGCGTCCAGGGTCGACATGGCCTTGTAGGTGCGGAGAGAGGCTAAAACGCTCATCGATTCAACTGTTAATGAGGAACACTAGACTTGTCGTGCAGAACGTACACAGCATTCTGTCGCGAAAATCGACTGAAGTCATGCCATTGAGCGCATGGGCTGTGAGTTCCCTCTGAAAATAGAACGTTGTGGAAATACAGCTCGTATTATGTACGACAGAGCCATACACCGTACCAAGTATTCATTCGAGTCCTGAACTTTGCTGTTCTCGTCGACACCCTCATCGCTCTTCGGGATTAGTCCGGAGACGCTGAAAATACGTTGCTGACATGGACAGGATTGTGATGGCTGTTACGATTTTATTCGCATAAAAGTGATATTCAAGGCCTAAAGTTACAGCTCAGAGAAGGCTTCGACCAGAGTGAGACACTCCATATTGGCCATAAATTATGTATATGCAAGAAAGGAGAGGGTTTCAACTAAGCCTACACACTATAGTTGTGCTCGAATAACCTGCTCGAATAGCACTCGAATGATTCTCATTCGATTTTGAATATTCGAACTCGAAGATTCAAAATATCGCTTCTTCGGATGCATTCGATATCGAGTATTCAAAAAGAAATCGCATTTTTTCGAATGCCTTCGAATTCGAATATTCAATCAATCGCGCTCTTCGAATGTATTCGAATTAGAATATTCAGAAAAGCAGCTTTTTTCCGATTATATTCGAACTCGATTATTCGAAATTTTTAGGCATTCGAATATTCGAAAAAAATTGAGAGCACAACTATGCTACACACTTGACGTGACTCGCTCAATATTGTTCCACGTACCGATTTCAGGCAATCGCTGCGGAACCACGCGAGTGTTCAACCTCTATCCCATACTCACTAGAGTGGCTACTGAAACTACTGGCGCTGATCGTTATTTCTCGTTCATTCATGTATCTCGCAAGTTCTTAGGACGCTTTTTACGTCCGCTATATATCTGGAGTACCTCCCGATTGTTGTTTGCCACCACTACAGTAGCTCGCGTTTAGCGTAATGATCGCCTGAATTCCCTACGGAGCACTTGCCGCTGTTATCATTAGTTCAGTTGCTACTCAACGTTCACCCAGTTCGTTACTCCAACCATTCACTATGGGGATCCTCTATTGCTGTCCCTTCCACTTGAAGAAGGTAAACATTTTCTTATATACAGTATATATATACATAATATTTTATACACTGCTAGCAACAACTGGAGAATAAATTTTATGAGAACATAGGGGCTGAATTTCACCATTCACTAAAGCTTACTCCTGCAAATGTTAACACCTTCATACATATAGATGTTTATACTTTGAATAACTGTGCACTTCAGTATGGTTAACTACATCTTTTTATGGGTCAGAACCTACTTGGATACTTAATCATGTAGTAGAACAACAATGTCAATTAAATAATTGAATAGAATGTAAAGGTAAAACTAAAAATGACGAATAGCACTTCCTTAAGTACAAATAAATAAATTTAGAAATGAAAACGAATAAAAAGAGCTAAAAGAAACGATAAACATATAAAATAATGTAGCAAAATAACTTCCACTGTAGTATCATATGAGTTATGATTTCTGATAGCGCATAATGTATTACAGTGGAGCCACATTTGGAAAAACAAAGGCAAGAGTGACCACGGATAAGCTCGCCATGTTGAGGTACGACCATATCACTCGCCCATCGTATTCGGGGGAGGGAGGGGGGCTCTCTCCATGCGATGAATATTAATTTCTGATTCCGTAGGACTTCATGGTCGGGAAGGACAAAAAGACCAGGCCAACCTCGAGTATCACATCCAGAGCAGTGGATCGATAAGTACAAGCAGTTCTGGAAGGTTGGAATCAGGAGGATGTCGGCTGAGCAATGACAGCAAGTTCTCGACCTTGATGGTGAATACCTCCTCCAGCATCACTGACTTGTGAGTTATAAGGAAATTAAAAAAATATTGAATTTGGTTTAATATTCTTGGCTTGGGCGCGTGGAGCGCAGTCGGATTAGGCGCTGGTTGTCGCCTGCACCCGATACCAAGTTCCTGGTTCGGATTTCCCGCCCAGACCAACCAAGCCTTCCATCACTCCGGGGTCGGTGAATTGGTACCATACTTGTCTGGGAAGGATAAAGCACTGAATTGTACATCGGCTGGCCACCGCAAGTCATTGTATGGCCAAATACGCATTCAGCACGCCTCCACGACATGCCGTAGAAGTAGAATGCGTGGCGCATGCCAAAGAGGATTGAATAACGCCGTCCCTTATCCTTTATTCTTGGCTCATCCTAATAGTGCACTGCCACTGTTACATGTATGATCCATTGTCCTATACGATACTTTCCTGGCAGAGCTTGCAGCATTCCCGAGGGACTACGCTGCTCAGCTAGTCACAGCAGAGTGGCTCCGTGCTCTTCTTCGCTAGGGCGAAGGGAAAGAGAGTGGCCTCATGATTGGTAGCCACCAACGAGTGCATGTAATCCCCACCTTCAACTGTGAGCTCTGCCCGGAAAGTACCGTTTACTATCATTTCCAGCGCAGTACTCGTCGTAATACGAGTGGAGTTATCTGGCTAGATAAATAGTTGCTCATAGCACTCATTTTGCATTATTTACACATGGAAATCAGCCACGCTCCGGAGTTCCTTTCCTTGCCTAGTTCTGTGCTCTCCTCCGCTGAAGTGAGGGCAGCACAGAATTAGGCAAGGAAAGGAATTCCGGGGTGTGGCTGATTTAAGTTACCCGCTTTAAGATACTTTGTCGGTGTACAGCGGGCACCAGCCCGCTTAGTACAACTAAAACAAACAATAATAAGGAAAAAAATACACCCCAAGTGTCTCCGAGTCACCTCTACGTATCGCCCCACGGTGAATAAGTCGACGCTCAAGCATTCCGTAACGCGGGAATTTAAAGGCGGATTAGCCGCTGGAGCCTTTTCATGTTTTTATAGCTAAATTTTTCAATATTCCGGCGATGGGACCCGCTGTTTTCACGGGAGGGCATCAGGTAAGCACTTTTATATGACATGTTGTGTGATTTTTTCTTAAAATACTACATATTTACAAGTGACTATGGAGTGGCTCCCCCGCCTTGGGATTGCGCTTGACTTTTTTCTCACTAACAGTCTTGTACGAAGAATTTATTATTATGTCTAATGGTACAGTAAATAAACAATGGGATATAAACCTCTTCAAATGGAGGGAAAATGTACCAGATTAGACGAATATTAGGGTATGCTTGCCTGGCCAGTTAACTCCATTCCTACAATATACTGTTAAGTCCTGAAACGAACAAGGCTTTGCCGACTGAATATAGTCCTGGCTATAACCGGCTTTCGCTTAACCTCAGGAAAACTGTCATCTTTGGGCCAGAATCTTGATTCTATGTACTCAATGGGAGGTAGAGGACTAAAACAAATATGTGTAAGAAGACAAGATCGGGAACCTAGAGTCTTCAACTTTTCTTTGAAGATTACATTCAACACGACAGCGAAAAGATTAGCGAAGAATTTGGAAAGAAATGAAGTGAGAAGGTATACCTCGGTTTCATTGCCACGATATCCTTCACCATTCGCGACCTATTCTATAAAGGAAAGATGTACTCAACGCCAGAGACGAGTGCAGTGCTAACTGAACAGTAGGAGGAGACTTACTAAACGTGCTAACATAGTGGATGGGGGAGCAGCCTTGTTGTTGGCCAGTGATTCTTTGTCATCGTTGATTTCCTTGATCCTTCTTGTACAGAGCCGTCGCGAGTGGTGAATTACCTCGGTGCCATTCGTGTGTTTTTCCGACGAGTCCTCCTCGTCGGCGGACTGCTTCCTGGTCTTCCGTGGCCGTTGTCGGCCCATTCTGGTGCCGTTCTTAAAGGAAATTCTTGTTCAGCTGCTAACGCAGAAACATTCCTTCGGAAGGCGGAAGTGCCTCGAGTATACACGACGAAAGTGAGGTTTTACTGAGAAAAATAGAAATATCGGCACAGACAACGACAACGTGCATTTTCCAAAAATTAAAGTTCTCTGGTGCAATACGTGTTCATCATTATGTGTTCGATTCGCGAACGATTTCTCGACAACGTAGCTGCTTAACAGAGCAGAAAAGAATAAGCCTCCACGCTAGATCCGGAGAAAAGCGCTTAAGAAATAATGCGAGGAATTTCAAATTCTCCGGGGGTGGCCCCGAGCGGAGTTCGTGGGCACAGTAATGGCCGAGCGTTGGCGGCCAGGCGACCACCCATTGCGCTCGACCCGCCCTGTTGCCGGCCGGCTGTGCGGTCACCGCGGGTGGCATCGGGGCCGATGTCCACCTGAGGATATGCCAAGAGGCGGCGTTGGAAGCCCCTGGTACCAGGTGTTGGGAACTCCCCACCCCATCCGCTGGTGTTATAGTGGTGGTTTCAATGAGCCCCAGTGGTGCTGCGTTGCTCCAAATGATATTGGATAATGCTGGATTTAAGCCGCCAGCCACGTTCAAATCGAAATATCTTTGTTCATAGAGCAGTTAATGAGCTGATGTATTAGTTTGAGTGCCCACTTTTCGTCAAGCGAGGAGGTCGTACTGGGCTACTTTGACACGCAACGGGGACGAATGGAGGCGTTGTTGGTGACCGGTCGAACAAACCAATGAAACTGGATGACACGCAGTAGATGCCTCAGGCAACATGCATAGTAACGCTTACCCAACAGCACAGAATGGCAAGGTGATTTTTCCTAACCGAAAGCCATCGGAGCCGGAGTAGGCCCAATGGATCTCCAGAGAGAGCTTTTCGTGCTTTATTCTGAGGTGAGGTATTAGGTTGACCACAAGGTTCTATCGGGTTTGACTGGTTCACTTCAAATGATCATAACTTTCTTCATGCTTATTGGATTCAGTGGAAATAAGTACCGTTCGAATCGGCACACTTTTTAGAACGCGGTACTAGTTGATTAACTCCATCAGCGAAATCTGGATGGTCGAGATGCGAGAAATTCTATGAGGTTGGTGCAAAAGAAACGCAGGTTTTTTGTTTTATTCTTTCAGCACTATTTTTCAAAAACAAACTAAGACTTTTTCATAAAGTACTATAAATTATTGGAAAGCTTATTATGTGCACTTTCTAAATATGTATATGGAATTTAACTCATATGGCTTGTTTAAAAAATAATTAGGTTCTCATTTCCAGATGTCTAAACGCGATTTTCGTCAAATTTTCCGGCCTCGGATGACGTCGGGGAGCTTCTTCTTGGTTCAGTCACTAGGTAAACATCGCCCCTTACATGAAGTATCTCCATTTCTTATCGCAGTCACAATCCGTTCGAGAAACGGATCGTTGGCATTGAGCAAAAGGTGGGCTAACGATATCTCAGAACGGCGATTTTTTTCGATTTCCGGTCAATTCAGCTTCTTGGTCCTCCCAATTTGCTTCAAGTGGCAAACACCTGTAGTGTGATCGACGTCGGGGTCCTCGGCGATATCTCGCGTGGTTTTGCTCGGATCAGCTTCGACTGACGCCTTCAATGGATCATTATCATCGACTGCCATGTGGTTCGTCTTCGAGGCTGGTGTTGCCGGCACGAAACTTTTAGAACCAACGTTGTACAGCTTACAACCTCGATACCAGCCAATTGAGGCTTAAAGAAACTGATTTGAATTGTTGTACTGTGCATTCGTCGATACTTCCTTGGCCCCATACTTCGTTGGTATTTCAAGCGGTTTGAGCGGAAGTCCCGCCCAGTTCCAACTCGTAGAAGTAAATTTGACGAAAATCGCGTTTATACATGTGAAAATCAAAACCAAATTATTTTTTAATAAGCGTGTTGAATTAAGTTCTATAAACATATTTAGAAAGCGCATATAATAGGCTTTCCAACAATGTATAATAAAGGATAAACGATAAAGGACGGCGTTATTCAATCCCCTTTGGGATGCGCCACGCATTCTACTTCTATGGGATGTCGTGGAGGCGATATGAATGCGTATTTGGCCATACAATGACTTGCGGTGGCCAGACGATGAACAAGTCAGCGCTTCATCCTTCCCAGACAAGTCTGGTACCAATTCACTGACCCCAGAGGGATGGAAGGCTCTGTTGGCCTGGGCGGGAAATCCGAACGAGGAACCTGGTATCGGGTGCAGGCGACAGCCGGCGCCTCCTCCGACTGCGCTCCACGCGCCCCAAGGTCCAAATCTTCCGCATAATACCTTATGAAAAAGTCTTAGCTTATTAAAAAATAGTGTTGAAACCAATAAAACAAAAAACCTGCAATTCTTTTGCACCAGCATAACAGAAAGGCTGTTTTTGCATGGTCCCGATTTGCTAAGATTCTACCAGCGAGGTGGTTCCGTAAGTGCTTCAAAAGGTGTTAGTCGCTTGGCGCAAGTTCTGGTGATTACGGCGGATGAGGGAGAACTTCAACTCCTAGGTGGTCTGCGAAACGTGTGGGCGGGCGTTGTCGTGCAGCAGAATGGGACCTCTTCCGTTGACCAGTGCCAGATGCAGCTCACACAATTTTCGGTACATCTCGTCGATTTCGTCCCAGTAGGACTCTGCTGTGATGGATCAGTCTGGTTTCAGAAAGCAGTAGTGAATCACGCCAGCTGCCGACCATGACACTGTTACGATCGTCTTGTTCTAGGTGGATTTCGGCGGTCGGGAAGAGCCTGGGATTAATCGGCATTATAGTTGTGCTCGAATGAATGTTCGAGCATTCTAATTCGAATAATTCTATTCGAATTCGAGTATTCGCATTCGAACGTTGGAAACAACGCGATTTTCGATTGTATTTGAATTCAAATGCTCGAAAGAACACGATTTTCGAACGTTATTCGATTTCGAATGCTCGAAAATAGTCGCTATTCGAATATATTCGGTTATTCGAAATTTTTGGGAGAGCACAACTAGAACCGACATCAACCCACTATCCTGATCGTCTTCGGTTATCGCGCAGAACCCACTTTTCATCACATGAGACGACTCGATATAAAAACGGGTCGTTTCGATTCCAGAGAAGCGGGGAAGAACAGATTTCGAAACACGACAATTTCTGGCGATCACTCAAGTCGTGGGTCACCACCCACTTTTCTAACTTTTTTCACCTCAGCTTTCCGAGGCGTTTCAAAACATCATTGTCAGCAGTTTTACTGCTCCTAAACCTCACGCCGTCTCACGGACTGTTTTCGATGGATCAGCTTTCACGAAGGCCTTCATATTGTCGTCCGGGTCTGCTGGAGGCCTGCCACTTCATGGTGCATCTTCAAGGTCGAAATCTCCAGAACGAAATTTCTCGAGCCACCGTTGCGTGGTCCTTTCTCTAACACTACTCGATCCACACACATGGTTGATTTGCCGGGCTGTTCCGACGGCGATCTGGCCTGGTTTAAAACTGAAATAAAGCATGGCTCGGAATTGCTTTTTCACATACTTCAATAAGTTTTCGAAGAAACACAACTATTAAAAAATAGGCGAAACATAAATTTATCGATCAGATAAAGCGAAGAATGCCGTATTGGACGTTATGTAAGAATGCGAAGTAAGTTGAATATTGATTCAGTAATGAACGAACTAAAAGCTGTTACATATCGCGGACAGTCGCTCAACATGGGAAGTTTGTATTAGTTCTGGTTAATATTACTCCTATGAGGAATTTCGGTTACAATGAGGATGTACGAACGCAAAAAGAAAAGTCGAAGAGAGGAGAGAGGACTCCTATCAGAGAAAAATCCATCACAGCTGAGCAGACTGGACGGATGATGGCTCACGTGCTTCTGTAGGCAGCCTTAATTAATTAAGAGTAAGGGGCAGATTATTCCTCTGCTCTGCTGAAGCCGATGACACGTCTTGCTAGGCCGCCATTCCGAGCTGAATCTCATCCGGATTCCATATGACTAGATCTCGTGTCTCAGAGTCATCCTCACTTCTTGGGGTTAGAATAGGTGGCAGTTCAATTAGATTGTCGCTTTGGAGGATTCTGCAATAGTCTTTTTTCTGTATAGAACTTGTGGCTTGACATGGGAGTATGTTTTAATTTGGTGAATAATACATACTGCTGCGAGAGTCTTGGGGTTACAGTGGAGGTGTAAAGGGTAAAGGGTAAAGGACGGCGTTATTCAGTCCTCTTTGGCATGCGCCACGCATTCTACTTCTACGGGATGTCGTGATGACCTGTTGAATGCGTATTTGGCCATGCAATGACTTGCGGTAGCCAGCCGATGTACAATTCAGTGCTTTATCCTTCCCAGACAAGTCTGGTACCAATTCACCGACCCCGGAAAGATGGAAGGCTTGGTTGGCCTGGCGGGAAATTCGAACCATGAACCTGGTATCGGGTGCGCGACAGCCGGCACCTCATCCGACTGCGCTCCACGCGCCCAGTGGAGGTGTAAAAACCAAAAACGGAGCGTAGAAGAGGAGGGTCCTATCACAGAAAATCTCGCAGAACTTCTGTGACTAACTGTGATAACATCTGCACATACAATAACATAACATAGGCCATACCTTCACGTTGTATGAGGGCCTGCTATGGAACGGCCTTCATACAACGTGAAGGTATGGCCTATGTTATACTTCGGCGACGCTGTTGTCGGCGACGGTCTCCGGGCATCTCGCCCTCCGCGACCGCAGTCTCTGTTTTGTTTCGCGTCTGGTGACTCGCCACACCCAGGAGTCCCTTCCCCAATCTGTGCTCTTCTCTGCGTCAGCGGAGGAGAGCACAGAAGGCCGGACTCTTCCGTGTGGAGTCTAACCTACCACCCTCGGAACCGCGCTCGCGGGGCGAATGGCCCCGCAACCGTCGACGACCTCGGCGACAGTATTGAGCGGGTGCTACGAAGTGCGTAGCTGCCCACGCAACACTGTCGCCGACGCCGCCGACAACAGCGTCGCTGACGTATAACATAGGCCTATAAGACTGATTCAAAAATGATGCTGGACTGTGCCATTCCACGATCAAGTGCCACAACACGAAAATTCTAAGAGTTTCTGGGAGCGAATGATATAAAGTTGAAAAAGCAAACAGCAGTTTCGCAGCTAGCGTTGGAAATCTCATTTTTTAAAAATTGTTTTTTTCTCACACAGGAAGGACGGACGAATCCACGACATTTTCATTCGTGATCTCAAAATTGAAGTCGGAAGTCCAAGAACCTTCAAAGCATTAGGACAGGACACCTCTAGCACATGTGCTGTACCACTTTGACACCAGTTTTTTTTTTCTAGATAAAACTGACGTCTCCAATTACAAACAGTAAGTGCTTATTGAAGTCGACGAGTTCCATGAGGAGGGAATAAATATGTAGGATGACACCAAGATGTGTCACTGCTAAAAAGAACGGGTTCTCGGATGAATATATGCTCTATGCCTTTGTTTGGGAATGTGGCAACTATATTCTATACTTGGCTGTCTAGCAGACGAACATTCAGTAGTGGAAGAGACTCGTCCTGATTTTGCTTAGCTGTAAGAAGCTATTTTCAGTTATACTGCCGACTTCGGTCAGGTAAGAATAGGATGTTCTACGACAACAGGGAGAAACAGTGCCGTTGGTGTAATGGCGTATAGCATTCCCGCCCGATCCAGCAGGAGGTGCGGGTTCGAGTCCCGCCTGGCGCTAGAGTTTTGATCGCAAGAAAACGTCGTTATGAGATCTTATAACCTTAATACCAGCCACTTGAGGCTTAAAGAAACTGAGTTGGAACGATGTGGACGGTTTTTTTGGCTAACCTAAGGGCCTCTGTTGTATTTCGGTGAAGAATTTGTATCGAAAAATCGAAAAAAATGGGTGCGATCATTCTTTGACTAGTTTTTTTTTCTGTAAAAACGTTCTGAAGCCCACGAAACAATTACTGCAGTGAAAGGCATACACTAGTCATCCTAATGAAACTGCTCCTTTTTGTTGTTATTTAAGCCAATTTTTTTGGTGTCTGATGTGGGACGACGGTGGGAAGAGGGGCACCAATTTCCAAAACATGGTTCTTGGTTCAGGTCCTGTGCCAATCTTTTCACCTCTCCGTGGTACATGAATTGGGAGCAGGGTTGTCTATGAGGGATATAACACTGACTTGTCCATCGGCTGGCGACCGTAACTTATTATATAGGCTAAATATGCATTCAAACTTCCTGTACGATTCGATGAAGAATGTGTGGCGCATCCCAAACAGAAACTGATGTATGTCTACCTTTATCGTATTACTTTTTAGAATTTTAAGAGTGTAGAAGAAAAAGAAGCGGAGAATATGTGAGGAGTCCATTTTAATCCGGAAGACGCTCGTTTCGATTGGAAGATGTTCAGCTTGATTACAAATGCGTCAAGCTTACTAGGAAGAGTATCAAATTTGATTTGAAGATTGTCCAGTTTGTTGTGAAAAAATATTGGGTTGGTGAGTCTTGCACCAAAAATTTTGAAAAATTTTCAAGATTTAACAGGAACTTCCAAGGACTGTTTGGTGCCATGCAGTTGTGGTACAAACATCCTACTATATATAAGCGAGAACGGTCGTTTGTTTGTGGGTGAGTGCGTGTGTTTGTGTGTGTGTTTGTTTGCTGAAGTGTATTGGGAGGAATTATGGGGAAGGGGAGGGGTGCATGGATTGTAGTTGTCACCAGTTGTTAACTGTTGTAGTTGTCGACAGGCGTCCATGTTCAGATGACATGTCACCAATGTCGCGCAAAGGACGTTAAGGTTGAGAAGAGGTGTTACCGATGTCGCGCAAGGGGTGTTCGGATTCAGACAACGTGTCACTGATGTCGCGCAAAGCAGGTCCCGCTTGAGAAGACGTCACCGACGTCGTTCATCAGGTGCCTGAGTTCAGAAGAGGTGTCACCGATGTCGCAAAAGGCCTGTTCGGATTCAGACGACGTGTCATCGATGTTGCGCAAAGCACGATCGGGTTGAGCACACATGTCACCGACGTTGTTCAACATGCGTCCGGGTTTGGAAAAGGTGTCACCGATGTCGCGCGAGGATTCCGGATTCAGACGTGTTTCCAGTTAAGATGAGAATAGTAATGGGGGACCGGTGAAGGATGGGGTTCCACTAAGGGGGACCGGTAAAGGGCTGACCAATAAAGGAGGGACCAGTGAAGGTGGGACCAGCAATGGGGACCGGTGAGGGGGGGGGGGTTGATCCAGTGAAGGGGGAACCGGTGAAGAAGGGGGAGAGGGATCCAGTGAAGATGGTACCGGTGAGGAAGGGACCAGTAATGGGGAACGGTGAAGGGGGGGGGGGGGAGTGGTCCAGTGAAGGGTGGACCGGTAAAGAGGGGAGGGGTCCAGTGAAGGGGGGACCGAAAGAATGTTGACCAGTGAAAAGGAGACCAGGTGAAGGGGGACCGGTGAATGGGGGAAGGGGTCCAGTGAAGGGGGGACCGGAAAGGGTTGATGAATAAAAGGGGGAACGGTGAGGATGGGACCAGTAATAAGGAACGGTGAAGGATAGGATGACCAGCGAAGAGGGGACCAGTAAAGGGAGGTCCAGTGAAGGTGGGAGCAGTAGTAGGGACCGACGAAGGGAGGGGGACCAGTGAAGGGTGAACCGGAAAAGGGCTGACAATAAAGGGGAACCAGTGATAAGGGGCCAGCTAAGGGGGGTCCAGTGAAGGTGATGGATCTGTTTTGCCCTATTCCACTATACCATTCTAAATAGCAAAACCAGTTTTTTTTCAAATGAATGAGAGAAGGCCTAAAGAGGAGAAGAAGACGTTCGGGGTGCTCTATTCTCCGGGTTTGGGGCGAAACCCCAACCAGACCTTTATCGGCCGGCAGGCCGTTGAACGTCTGGTTCTAGAATATTTCGCTACGTGGCAATTTACTTCTGAGGGCATATAGATAGGCATATAGGCTTCTGAGGCTACTATTGCCTAGAAGGCTGACTGACTCCGTGACAAGGCTTCGCGACTGACTACCGATCAGTCTCTCCTTGTTCGTTTTCGTAATAAGGCCTTTCTCGTGAATGTCGTCACGGGAGATGAATCCTAGGTCTTCCTAACCATACTCACCAGAAGGTCAGAAGGCCCAGTGGCTCTCTCAAGGAGAACCACAACCTCAAGGCGGACATCTACCAGAGGAAGGTAATGCTGTGCTGTTGATGGGATTCTCGAGGAACGCTCTATCGTGAGCTTCTTGGCGACGGCACCGCAGTAACAGCGAACATCTATGCTACACAGCTGCAGAAGCCGAGCGAGGCCATGCCGCGCAAACGGCGGAGGGATGTTTACCTTCTTCACGACAATGCTCGCCCCCTACATTGCAAGGTCGTCTCGCCAAAAGTTGCAGGAGCTTAGGTTGGAGGTGCTGTCCCATCCACCATATTCGCCAGATCTTACGCCATCGGACTAACACCTCTTTCGAGCTATGAAGCAACACCTAAGGGATAGGTGCTCCAACGACGAAATCGAACTGGAATCGGAGGTGGAGCACTTTTTCGAGTCACAGCTGACTTCATTCTGGAAGAAAGGATTTCATCATCTCCCCGTCAGATGGCAGAAGGTTGTAGATGTAAATGATAACTACTTTGTAGATTAAAGTCGCTCATAAAAGAAACAAAATTTTGAAAAAAAATACGCTGTGGTGCAAGACTTTTTCACCAATCTAATATTCCCTTTTCGTGGTTGACTGAAAGCCGACACCTCCGTTTTCTCAACAGGTCGTGTTTTATTCGTGGACAAACATAATAACACGGTATTCAGCGAAGGTGGTAGATGTGCATTTAGTAGCTTTCAACCTCATTTCTTCCGATCTTGAAAAAAATCTTTATTTTTCTACAAAAAACAATAAATAAACATAGTGTGAGCTCATCACGGTACACAATACAGTTGAGTGACAGTTCAGGCGTCAGGAACTCTGTACTTGAACGTTCATAAGTAAGCAATATCGTCATCGTCGTCACTTAAAGGCATCAGAAGAAGGGCTAGACTGTCACTCGAAGGCACACCCGTAGTTGCTTCTGAGGATGTGGTGTCGTCATAGGAAGATGAGCTGAAATTTCTGTAATATTCACCAGTAAGGGCAGCGGTCATCAGAATCGCTCTGTGATTGGATTGGAATGAGCACAAACTAAACTAAGCCTTAACGAGAGAACATTAGACCGCACCGCAACGACATGACAACATAGAACACCAGTCCAGTGGCGTCGTACGCACGAGAGCTGACGGAACTCCCTCTTTCGGGACATCCGGACGAGGGCTGTGCGCTCAGTCTCATCCGCTAAATTTCGGCAACACGTGTTTTCTTTGAAACCTTTTTTTTCTGTTGAAAAATCAGTGACCTCATCGGTTACTCAAGTTCTATCCATAGCAAAAGCTAATAAGAAGTGATAGGAAAGAAGGGATGCGACGCGAATTCCACTTCTACATTGCAGAGGCAACTGGACTATGTACTAGGTCTATGCAACAACTTACGTTGGCCGGATAATGGACAAATCAATGCCTTATCCATCACTAAGCAATTCTGGTAGAAGTACAGCGACGCAGAGGGATGAGAAGCTCGAGCTATGGGCGCGGAGCAGAATATTGTGGGGGAGTCACGGATGAGGAATTCAGCTTCCAGTTAGATGTGAAACGATATCCTACAAAAGGTCACATCCCATTCCGAACGCAAAATCTGGTACACCGGGCCATAGGGAAGATGAAGGCCGAAAAGGCAGCTTGTCCTGATGGGGTGCCAACAGGGGCATGGAAGCTACTTGAACTTTGGAGTAAAGTGCCTGACACAGTTCCTCAACAGGAGCAGAAAAAGTAGAGTACCGTAGTCCCCATCACCGAGTACAAGGGCACACTTCGGAATACCCTGACTACAGGGGATCAAATTGGTCTCACATATGATGACGGGGTACATGTCGCGAAGATGAGCAGCATTGGTAGGCGAAGGCGTCTCAGCCAATAATAACCAAGCAGAGCAGAGAGCTAACACATGCCAGACGATATCGGTACCGACTGTACAGGCCCTCTCTGAACAGCACGCTCATTGAATGCGGTCTGATTGGATGGGGTGTTCCCATTTCTCAATGCTGCCCGTCTTCGCGACATATACCACGGAAGCTCTGTCACCTGACATTCCTATACCTGGAGAAGGCCTACGGCAGGCTACTCCGTACCGCACTCTGAAAGCCCTTAGAGGGAGAGGTGTCCCGGAATATGTGTTCACGGTGAGAAAAGACATATAAAGGCTCGAAAACGGGATTAACAAGACCAGCAAGGTGGACGTCACAGTGGGTTTCACCGAGGATGGGTTCTGAATTCGTTCCCCTTCCAGTTGACGGTCCGACGACATCGTCTCGTAACCGACATTTGGAGGAGAAGTTGCAGCTGTGACAGAAGGTGTTGTCAGACAGAGACCTGAGACTGAACGTAAAGAAGAATACGTAGTTCTTCAGCTCTGAACAGGGAGGACACTGGATCCATCGGGTACTATTAAAATCGATCCAGAAGGTGTGTAGATTAATTCGACTGCCTTGGAAGAGAGCTATCCCAAAAAGGAAATGTGGAACAGGGATAAAAGCACACTGGCTCAATTGGAGGGAATCCTCAAGAATCTCCTGCCACCGTAGATGCTCCAGGGCACTCGAACATAAGTTCAATAGTGGTAAGCCATGTTCCACGGAATTAACAAGACCACGGAATATAGAACAGATATAGAACCCCGCTAAGGCGTAGAAACGACACATTCACGCTGTTGAGGTGAGGATTCTTAGGTGGCCATTTGGTGTGAATGTAGTGTACATTGTATCCGATCCAAAATCGCCGGATATTTGGATGATTCGGATAACGATAATTTTGCGAAAACCAGGATTTCTGGATTAATCGGATGAGGGCGATTTTGAGGGTCTCGGATTTTTGAATGATTCGGATTGGGACATTCGATTCAGATATCCAAAAACAATTTATTCGGATCCAATGTAAGAAATTGACTCAGCAGAATAGGTGTGGAACGAAGATGTCAGGGCGAAGATGAAGACAGCCACGATTTAGATGAAGACGAGAAGCAACGCCTGAGGTGGTATGGGTATGTACATCCTGACAATAACAGAGAATTAGCCGACAAGGTTGGCCCTAGAATTCGAATCACTCAGCACCACTACGGGGATACCCAAAAAAGAAGTACAAGGACGTCAACAAGGCAGCTCTCGCTCGCTAGAGTAGAAGGCGTCCTTCATATGATCAGACGACTACGAATTTCGGGAACAACAAACTCTGCCTTTACATGAGACTAAGTGTCCAAGAGGAGAACATATTGAATGCGCGGTTGGCCTGGGCGGGATCTGAAGCATTCGATCGATGCGAAGTGCAAGCTAGAGCAGGCACACCTCTTCCGATTGCACCGCACGCGGTCAGAATTCGGCCAGCTGTCAGAATTCAAGGCTGGTTTTTAGGAAAGTGGGAAATGCAGAAATGTTGTAGTAGAAGTTAATGTCCTGCAGTTTAGTCTTGTTTCGAAGAGAAAAAACAGCTTTTCAGACTGAGTAGCGTCAAAGCCTTAAGCGATAGGAAAAGCCAAGCTGCTAAGGAAAAGCAAAAAGTGCCTTTTGCATTCACTGAACATTCACCACAACACTAACAACAGCCACACGACTTGAGGTCTAGTAGAAGCCTCCCAATTTCTGCACAAAAAAGTGAAAAACTACGAAGGAAACAAGCAGGTAGACAAGGGACGGTAGAGCACTAACCTTGTAAAATGGCATTGATATTTGCTGATATGTGCAGTACATGAGATGTCGTGATCAAGCGCAGACATGGATTTGGCTCTGAAACACGACAGTATAATAAAGGATAAAGGATGCGTTCCTCAATCCCTTTTGGGATGCGCAACGCATTCTACGTCTACGGGATCTCGTGGAGGCGATTTTGAATACGTATTTCGCCATTCAAAATTGCGGTGGCCAGCCGATGAACAAGTCACTGCTTTATTCTTTCCAGACAAGTCCGGTACCAAATCGCCGAGCCCGGAAGAATAGAAGGCTTGATTGACTTCGGCGAGAAATCCGAACCATGAACTTGGTACCGGGTGGACGGAACAGTCGGCACCTCCGCCGACTGCGCTACATGGGCTCTCGACAATATCTTACTACACATTAAAGAATTCGTCGACCCGTATCTCTCTCCGCGCAAAATTAATGGCCGACGGATTGAACGCGCTTCGATCAATGGAGAATCAAGCAACCGTTCGTTACTGGTTGACAAGAATATGGTGGACGAATGGTTGGGAAGGAAACAATGTCGACCGGCCAATCAATGTTGACTATTATATTATCGACATTTTGCTACCGTTCCCCTTTCGAGGTGAAAATAATACGAATATGACGGCTGTTCGAGAACGATATCGATCGGCCAATGAGCATAGATCAATGTTATCGATTCTTGTTCAAAGTCCATCGTTTACGCACCTTCGGCTCAGATTTTCAGCAGAACGTCGTATTGTAACCGTTTTTGCTCCATCAGCTAGCGAACTGCTGTTTGACTGTGAGAGTATCTGAAAAATTTATTGTTGAATGTTTCCAAGGGCCAGCGAAGTGCTGAAAATTAGTACAAACTTTTTCCAGTTCATTCATAAACTCCGTTCTTTCCCTTGTCGTCATTTTATCTTCAGCGTGATCCTCATCAACGTTTGCAACTCCTTCTGTAAAAAAAAAGTCTCAGATAAAGTTATAGTGAGTGGAGGCGTGACAAAGGTTTGATCATCCCATATCAAGATGCGCCGCGCGTCCTATTTCTACGCATCCGATTTTTGGTTAGCTGAGATTACCTAAAAAACTGAAGCTGGAATTAGGGCACTGAGGTAAACCTAGAATTAGGATAGTCATGTAATTTTTCATTTATTCTTACTTGAGCCAATAACGATAAAATCAGCAGGCTAAATAGTTAAGGACGCGTGTAGCGCAGTCGGAGGAGGTGCCTGCTGTCGTGTGCTCCCGATACCAGGTTACTAGTTCGGATATCCCGACCAGGCTAACCAAACCTTACATCCCTCCGGGGTTGGGGAATTGGTACCAGACTTGTCTGGGAAGGATAGAGCGCTGACTTGTTCATCGGCTGGCCACCGCAAGTCATTGTATGGCCAAATACGCAGTTAAATCGCCTCAACGACATCCCTTAGAGGTAGAATGCTTGGCGCATCCCAAAAGAGATTCAGTAGCGCCGTTATTTATCCTTTATTTAAATACATAACAACTATAATTTTGAGATCCATATTGTGATAGTAGGCAACATTGGGACGCACACCGAGCATAACCAATCAGAGCACCGACCAAACACATGCCAGCAAATTAGGTTACCGAAAGAACACGCCCCATTTGAGTAGCACGCTCATCCGATGTGACCTGATTGGCTGGGGCGTTCCCACCTTCCAATGCTGCTCACCTTCACGACACATGGACCAATTTTGTTTGAGGCCAAGAAATCAGCTTCTTGGCCTCAAACAACCCATAAACCTACCGTACATCAACGACGACTAGGAGTTATCTAGGCTTTCTCTAACAACCGTGCTTCTGAGTCTATTACCATGATTTTATTATTGTGGTGTAATTTATAACGGTTAAGAATATGGTAAAAGAGGGCACTAATTAATTACTGTTTGGGCTGCGACACGCATTCTACTTCTACAGCATATCGGGAGACAACTTGGTTACTGTTGATGTTTTCTTTTCATTTGTTTCTACTGACTTTGTTTCTTTTTTGTTCTTTTTTCACTAAGGTTTTATTGTTCTTAGAGGACATGAGCTATTTTCGAGTTACCTATTAGTACAACTAGCTGTTTTAAACGCACTCTTCGTGCTTCTAAATAAATAAATAAATAAATAAATAAATAAATTTGACAGCGTCTTTGGCCTGCACAATGACCGACGGTGTTCAGTCGATTGGGAGATTTATGATTTACCTAGCATGTTCCAAGTTGGATTGTGCCGGAAACCTAAATAGCAACAAGAACATCATGCACTTCCGTTCTGTACACCCTCGTACTACTAAAAGGGACACTGTTCAGAGCATTTTCCACATAGCTGCATCTGTGTTTTTCCAATAACGACTTGAAGCCTTCATCGATAGAAACTGCTAAGGCCTATGTTATACTTCGGCGACGCTATTGTCCGCTACGTCGGCGACAGCGTTGCGCGGGCGTCTACGCACTGCGTAGCACCCTGTCGCCGACGTCGCTAACAACGGCGTCGCCGAACTATAACACAGGTCTAAGGGAGGCTGTTGACCGTCAGCAGCACCAACAAGTAGCACTCAAGAACGTAACAAGGTTCCCTTCTCAGTATCACGAATGCACTCCGAACACAAGTACGGGACTGTGATCACAAGGCTGAACTAGACGACCTTGTAAGGGTCGCTGACACCCCCCCCCCCATCAATCTGAAGGCACAGCTCGTTAGAAACCCTCTATGACTGCGCGTGTACTACTCCTTCCTCCATGGCGTGCCCGTACGTAGAGAAGGCGACTGTAGAGTCTCGGGAGCTGTGTACACCTCATAACTTGCAGTGAATGCAACGGGGAGTACATCGGTGCGACGGGCAGGCTCTTTGGGTTAGAGTGAAGGAGCATGTGGATGGACTGGACAAGTGCAGGGTCTCCACACCTTTGGAAGAACACTGGCTGCGAAGACATACGGAAGAACACAGGCTGCGACGTTCGTTATCTAGGACCCGCACAACCGGTTGCTATTGTGATGAGAACCTGTTGGAGTGGGTGTGGCGGGCTGCGCCGATTGGCTAGGTGAGGCCGGCGCGATTACCTGCATCCCGTTGACGCTCTGTGGAAGTATACCATTAGGCTTAAGGGTCGGCTCCTGTTGCTAGAGTGTTGCAGGATTCTTGTGCAGCCGTATATCTACATATATCCAGCTCGTACCTACATATATATGTGCATACGCATATAAGTAGGTATATACTACGTATACACATGTATATACATCCTATACAGGTATAGGGCGTGTGTAGCGCAGTCGGAGGAGGCGCCGACTGTCACGTGCAACCGATACCAGGTTCCTGGTTCGGATTTCCCGCCCAGGCCAACCAAGCCTTCCGTCCCTCCGCGGTCGGTGAATTGGTATCAGATTTGTCTGGGAAGGATAGAGCGCTGAACTGTTCATCGGCTGGCCACCGCAAGTCATTGTATGGCCAAATACGCATTCAAACCGCCTCCACGATATCCCGTAGAAGTAGAATGCGTGGCGCATCTCAAAAAGGAGGCGTTGTGGATTGCGTATAAGAATTTCTCGATCAAGAGGAGCGGGTGGGCGTAAACGAGGAGGTGGCTCCATTTGCCGACCTCTCGGGCTTGACCACCCTGTAGGTCGCCAACCGGTCGCGGAAGGGCTGACCCGAAATAGGGGCTCATTCACCCAGTCGTTCTCCATGCGAGGGTGACCAACCTGCCGTTTGGCTATTTCCATAATGTCAGTCGGGTTGCATTACTCCCTATTCGCTTCATTCTTCATTAACTTTCGAGACTACGGTAGCGTGGAATGATCCTTGGACGAGCAATTTCTGCAACTGCTTTCGTCTTTTCCAGGCTCTGAAAAAGGCGGTGACGCCGAAACGTAAGCCGAATGAAGCTCTCATAACAGTCTTGGCTCAACAGCTTCACATCATCCTGCACCAGTGGTCTACCCCTTCCAGGCAAGTCTGACACCAATTCGATTACCCAAAAGGAATACAGAGTTGGCTGTTCTGAGCAGCATCCGAACCTTGAATTCAGGCAAGGGCTGACTCCTACTTCGGCTGCGCTAAGCGTGTGTACAAAAACAGACTCTTATACTAGACATTTATTACTCAGTAGAGTTTTTGGGACAAAATGGTGCCTTATATGTCGTCCATTGTTGGAAATATTGTACTAAATTGCACAAAAAACTGACCATTATTAGTGTCGGCTACACTTCGTCCACTTTCGGATGTCCTCGGCTCTTCTTCAACATTTGATTCAACATCGACATCACTTTTCCGAGAAGTGGACTCTTTGCAGGTAGATCTGAAGAATTTTGAATGTTGTACAGAAAAAACTATCTTATAATTCTTATTCAGGGAAGAGAGAGTGTTGCGGAAGTCATTTGGGTCACCATTCATTTAAACATTGTAATATTCAATGGATTGCATAGCATATCTTTACATATAGTACAGCATAAAGTTTTGCTTCGTGGCCACTTCAAACTAACTTGTCGTTAATGTGGCCTACATCGGCGGAGGGGAACGCGTTAGCCAATCGCAACCAGTCAGAGCACAGAACGAACGCACGCCTGCCAATCAGAACACCAGCCATACACCTTGTATACGGGCCATTCGATGTTTGAACGGTCTGGTGCGTTTCCCATTCCCGTGTAGGCCATATTAGCGACTAGTTCCCGAAATTCTTCATATTTTCTATTTTTTTCAGAAATACTTTCAAAGGCTAAACTGCGACTGAATATAAGCTACTATCGTACAGATAAGCCAAGAAAAATTGTCGACGGACCTGTACTGTCGTGTAGAGGACACGCAGAATGGAGACGCTTCATCATAAGAGACCTGACTTCGCCTCGGGTTGCATCTGAAGGTCGAATATTAGTGCGACATCTTCGTTTCCACGTAGTTTTAATGGAAAACAGACTCTGTGTTGTTGACTAAGCGAGTAGAACTTGTCGCGAATCCATGACTGCCCGCTTTCCTTCCGGAAGTGCAGTGCATCAAATCGGATATCGCGGATCTGAAGCGGAAAGACTTGGGCGGCTGCATAAGAAAGAAGAACTACGGAACTATCGAAGAAATCTGCCTGGGCGTGTACATGTGGCGTGTGCAATGCTACCACCAGCCAATCATACGCTTTGCTCGACCGCGCGAAAGTCTGTGATTGGCTGGCGCCTTGCTTGCACCCGCCAATGCTGACTTCCCCGGCAGTAGAAAATCTGCTTACTTCAGTTGACCACGCATCTCCTTGTTCAGTGAGAAATATATCACTGGATTTATCATATGCGTTGTCGAATAGAAGAAACTGTTGAAGACCATCGCCGCCTTTGATTGAAAGTAACGACTGTAGTAGGACACATAGTAAGCGGTCATGTACCCGTAGAATATGAACGCTACGACCGATATCTGAACATATGTAGATGGATGAGCCCAAATTTATAACCACTGACTGCTATAGTGCACGGCTTAATCGAACCTGAAGTAGAATTCGTTGTTGTTGTTGCCGACTGGCTTTTCTGGCGGCGATTATTCTGGCGTGTGATGTCGCTAAGGTTTTGCTGCCTATCTTCATCGACATCTCCACCAGCATCGTACTTGCTCTGAATTTGATAAAAATCGTTTTTTTCAATTCACATACTTTTTTTGTGACCATTTTGGGGACCGATAAAAATTAGAAATTAGTTATTTAATTCGTCATTCCGCACAGAATTAAAGTGAGGAGGGCGAGCATCACCTTGCGTTGATCAAAATTATCGATTTTTGCTTGAGGCTGACCGTATGAACAGATGGTGATGTGAACATGATGACCGCTAGGTGAAATTCATAACATTTAAGCGATTTCGATTAATTAATCAATGCAAATCAATGAAGAAACGGTTACTGTAAACATTGTCCGTTTCGGATGAGAAGTACGGGAATCCAATCGCTGCTGGACAATCTCAACAAATAATCGAAATTTGCCAAGTGATGTGATGAACCAAGTGATGAAAATCGATTGGTAGTATTAATTGGGCGCGTGTAGCGCAGTCGGAGGAAGCGCGACTGCCGCGTGCACCCGATACCAGGTTCCTGGTTCGGATTTCCCGCCCAGGCCAACCAAGCCTTCCATCCCTCCGGGGTCGGTGAATTGGTAGGTACCAGACTTGTCTGGGAAGGATAGAGCGCTGACTTTTTCATCGGCTGGCCACCGCAAGTCATTGTATGGTCAAATACGCATTCATGTCGCCTCCACGACATCCCGTAGAAGTAGAATGCGCTGGCGCATCCCAGAAGGGATTGAGTAACGCCGTCATTTATCCTTTATCCTTTATTTAGTATCAATTGGTGCCCTTAACCTTTTCGCCATTTGAAACAAGCAAACCAACAGCTTTGCGTCTTTCGACTAGCTGGGTATCTGTTCATAGGTCAAGAGCAATCGATCGATATCGATCAACTGGTCGATATTGCTCAATTGTTGTTGTTTTAAACCGTTTAGTGGTGTAATATTCGCGAAATTCCCACCTCCGGCTACAAGATCCGGGCAAAAACAGTATCGATGGATATTAATTGATGGGGTACGTGTAGCGCAGTTGGACGAGGCGCCGGCTTTCACATACATACCAAATCGATTCAGTGTTCGGACGTACAACTAGCCCAAGCCTTCTGTCTCATCGATTGGGAAACGCTAGTCTTCGTACAGGTCAAAATCGCTTCGACAAATCTTTGCAGTAATCCGCAAGAGTAAAATGCGTGGTGAATCCGAAAAGGGAATTGGTTCAAGCCCACTTTTATATTTTGCCATTTTGTCAGTTCTTATTCAATTATTACGAGGCTCTCGAAGGCTGTGTAGATATACACGAAATTTCTAGTACTGTTACAATGCTGCTACTTGCTATAGTTGTGCTTTTGAGAAATTGTTATCGACTGAATAAATGAACGAACAAATTCAATGTCAAAAATTTTCGAACGAATGAATGAACGAATTTATTCGATGTCGAAAAATTTCGAGCGAATGAGCTAATAGATTTATTCGCTCATCAGTTTTTTCATAACAAGCACCACCTTTCGTTATTCAAATATTCGAATAGTTGAATAATTTGTCCGAGTTAGGTTTGTGCTTAAAGATTGGAAGCTCACTCGATTCTCGAAGAAATCATTCGATTTTCGAATAATACTCGAATATGGCTCCTATTCGATGTTCGAATTCGATCGAATATTCGAAAATCTAGAAATATCGAGTATTCGACTATTCGAATGAAAATTTAAATAAATTATTCGAATGATTATTCGCACAACTATATGTACTAGATACTGTGAATGTCCCTATGTGGCCGTTAGTTTTTCGCGAACGGACCAACCAATCACTTTTATGTTTACAACCAATCACTTTTATGTTTTTTGTTTACCACTAGAATATATTGTTACTGAGCAATTATAATGGGTTATTTCGGATGACGTTTTCTGGCAATGCGATCGATAATATCGTTTGTTGATAAATAAATAAATAAATAATGCACAGATGTTGTGAATCTGCTCTAACAGTCATCAAATTCGGGTCACGCATAGTTTGATAATTTAGACCAAGATCAAAATGCAGTGCGAGATTTTGCGCTCATTAATTTTGCGCATGTAGACTGGTTAATTCTTTCACATTTAGGAGGTTTTACAGTTATAAACATTTATAATGAAGCATCTAGATCTTTTCGATTTTTCAAAGACTAATGAACAAACGTTAAGAGGGATCTCGGGCCGCTTGTCGCAGGGCCACGTGGCGCGTCCCCGGGTGGTGGATAGGGGAATTAAACGCGAACCAAATGCGACCGTGTACTGCCCAGAGACGCAGGTGGGATGCAGGGGATGGACTCCTTGCTCCTGCTGTGTCGGGTCGATGCGTTCCTTGTGCGTGGGAGCGGCATGTTCGTGCACAGTGTGCGTGGATGTGTCCGTGACTGTGCGGATTGTAACTGTGTCGGCTCGGCCAAAAGCTTGCACTCGGTAGACTGGGAGTACATGTAAGGCGATTCGAGGCCGCCTTAAGTCTCGCCCCGTCCCTTCGGGCAGTCTGGCTGGCTGCCCGGAGTACCCCGCCCGCACGACAGAGCCTGACTAGCTACCCGTGTTGTATTCCAGTCAAACACAGCAGCACTAAAGGGCCTCATTCCCCTGACCCCGAAAGAGCCCCCATTTCTGCAGCGATGGGAAGGACGAGTACGGAGAGGCTGCTAAAATCTCAGGGCCTAACCAGGCTGCGCAAACTGAGAAGGACTAGGATGACGATCTGTACTTACAACGCTCGCACGCTCGCATCGGAAGCATCCGTCGAGGACCTGATGATGCAAGCCAGGAAGATCAAGTACGACGTCATCGGACTGACCGAGACGAGAAGACACCACCTATGACTCCGGAGAAGAACTGTTCCTCGGAACATGCGACAGCAGGGGAGTAGGCGGCGTTGGTGTCCTCGTCAACACGCACTCGCACTGGCCATGAACATCGATTCGTACGAGTCTCTGACAAGCCGAATCGGACGTCTGCGACTGAAGCGATGTGGCTCCGTGCCAGCCTTGACTGTGTTCGTCGCGTATGCCCCAACATCCGACTACGACGACGAAGACGTCGAGGCCTTCTACGTGGAGCTGGAGAAGTTCTATAAGGAAGATCACACCTTCTACAAGGTGATCGTCGGCGACTTTAACGCCAAGATCGGGCCACGAAGGTCGCCGGAAGAACTTCACATCGGAACCCACGGTTTGGAATGGAACGAGCAAGGTGAAAGGCAGTCTGAGTTTATCATGTCGACCAAGACCATCCATGGAAACTCGCAGTTCCAGAAGCCTCCCTCCCTACGATGGACCTGGGAATCCCCCGGTGGCAAGTTCCACAACGAGATCGACCACATCATCTTCAATCGCAAGTATTGCCTGACCGATGTCTCCGTTGTCCCCAAGTTCTACACGGGATCGGACCACCGCCTCCTTCGCGCGAGGTGCCGCTTTTCGCGTCAAGGAGAGAAGGCCGCGAAGTTCAAGAAGAGGAATCCCAGAACGACCATCAACTGGGATCTCTACACCTCTCTCGTCGGCCTTTGGAAAGATGCCGTCATGGACAACGTCGACGAGGAATACGATCGCTTCGTGCACCATCTCCACGATAGTGCTAAGGGAGCCGAGAGCTTGAAGACCACCAAGAGACGCCTGTCTCCGGAAACTCTCGAGCTGATACGCCAGCGTGGAGCAGCACGAGCGTCAGGCAACTACCAACTGACGTCCGAGCTTGCGAAGCTATGCAGAGCGGCGATAAAGGAAGATCTGAAAGAGAGAAGGGCGGAAGTGTTGGCTGAAGCAGCAGAGGCAGGGCTGAGCATCCGCAATGCCCGCCGAGACCTCGCCAACTTCAAGACCAAGATGACCGCTCTCCGACGTCCTGACGGAACCATCACCTCCTACAGAAGGACCATGGAGAAAGTCATCCACGACTTCTACTCCGATCTCTTCGATAGCCACGTCCACCTGCCCCCATGCCATCTTCCGCAGGATGGATACGTCGTCCCCTCTGTTCTCTCTTCCGAAATCCGACACGCCATCTCGTCGGTGAAGAAACGTACAGCACCCGGTTCTGACAGGATCAGAGCTGAACACCTGAAGAACCTCCCGCCAGCGCTCATCAACACCTTGGCGCGGCTCTTCACACGCTACCTGTCCGAATGCAAGGTTCCATCTCAATGGAAGACCAGCAAGACCGTTTTGCTGTACAAGAAGGGAGACGTGCACGACATTGGCAACTATCGCCCGATCTGCCTGTTGTCCGTAGTCTACAAGCTGTTCACTCGAGTTATCCTGAATAGGATTAGCAGAACGCTGGACGAAGGACAGCCATGCGAGCAAGCAGGATTTCGGAGAGGATTCAGCACGATCGACCACATACACACCATTACGAAGCTCATCGAAGTGTCGCGAGAGTACAAGCTGCCGCTGTGCCTTACGTTCATCGACCTGAAGAAGGCATTCGACTCTGTCGAAACTGAAGCGGTCATCGAAGCCCTGCTCACTCAGGGCGTTCCTACTCAGTACATCAGAGTCCTTCGAGAGCTGTACAGTGGATTCACGACCAAGATCTCACCATTCTACAACGACGTCGTCGTCGACGTGAAGAGAGGGGTTCGGCAAGGGGATACCATATCCCCGAAGCTCTTCAGCGCCACTCTCGAAAACGTCATGCGCGAACTAGAATGGGAAGACATGGGAGTGAAGGTCGACGGCCGGCAACTGAACCATCTTCGCTTCGCTGACGACATCGTGCTCATAACACCGAGCATCAGCCAGGCGGAGCGAATGCTGGCCGACTTCGATCGTGTTTGTGGAAGCGTTGGACTGCAGCTGAATCTTACGAAGACGATGTTCATGAAGAACGGATGGGTTTCTGATGCCCCATTCTCTCTCAACGGAACGAACGTCTCCGAATGCTCCAGCTATGTGTATCTGGGTCGCGAAGTCAACATGGCCAACGACCTAGCACCAGAGCTGAGCAGGAGGAAACGAGCGGCTTGGGGAGCTTTCAAGAGCGTCGAAGAAGTCTTGAAGAAAACGAAGAACGTCCGACTCCGTGCCCACCTATTCGACTCCACTGTTCTTCCTGCCCTAACATACGCCTCAGAGACCTGGGCTATACAAAAGCAGGATGAGCACGCGATCAGCGTCGCGCAGCGTGGAATCGAGAGGACGATGCTCGGAGTGACACGACTCACGCAAGTGAGAGAAGGCCTCCGGAGTTCCGAGCTTCGCCGACGTTCGAAGATCAGAGACGCTGTCGCATGGGCCAAGTCGTCGAAAATTAGGTGGGCCGGCCACGTAATGCGATTCGCAGACACCCGCTGGACGAGAGCCGTCACAGATTGGATTCCGCGAGATGTCAAAAGAACACCAGGGCGCCCACCAACGCGTTGGTCGGACTTCTTCGTGAAAGCCCTGAACGACCGATATGACGCTCTTCGTGTCCCTCGAGCGAGGAGGATCCATTGGACCACTCTGGCACGCGACAGGGACGAATGGAGACGCTGCTGGCGCCCGCTCGAGCAAGTCGATGATCAACGGGACGACAGGTGATACAGGTGAATGAACACTTCGGTGCGTGGAGCGCAGTAGGAGGAGGCGCCGGCTGTCGCCTGCATCCGATACCAGGTTCCTGGTTCGGATTTCCCGCCCAGGCCAGCCAAGCCTTCCATCCCTCCGGGGTCGATGAGTTGGTACCAGACTTGCCTGGGAAGGATAAAGCACTGACTTGTTCATCGGCTGACCACCGCAAGTCATTGTTTGACCTAATACGCATGCAGCTCGCCTCCACGACATCCCGCAGAAGTAGAATGCGTGGAGCATCCCAAAGGGATTAAATAACGCCGTCCTTTATCTTTTTATTAACGAACACTTCTGAATTTTCGTCTGTTTTCCTGCGTATTCATATAGGAATAGATAACTAAACGATCAAAAAATGTAGCGTACCTCTGCCAATGCGATCGGTGTTGCTTGAGTATAATTGGACTGGACTCGCTGTTTCGTGGAAGCCCTTGCCTGGAAGAAAATGTTTTTTAAATGAAATTTGTCAAATCTACCATGTACTTACTGTTTAAGTGCTATTTTTCGCTTATGCCTTCGATAGAGTTGTACCAGTGTAGTTGGATTGCTGATGGATAAAACAACAATTGTAGCAATTTCCAATGGAGTGTACGCCACAACGTAGATATTGAGAACACCTGTAATTGCTCGCAGATGTTTTTGCTATAGCTGCATTGTGACACTTATTTAAGCCTACGGCGGCTGGTGGAGAAACCTTGAGTTGTTACAGGATGTTTTGTTGCGATGAAAACTCTTGCGCCACGCGGGACTAGAACCCGGACCTTCTGCTTATTGAGCAGCATACTACGCCTTCCACCACCGTGAACGATTGTCTCTGGACACCAGTGTGTAGTACGAGGGAACCAGCTGCGAAGGGGATGACTTTGAAACTCCTAACGGTGAGCTGCGACTGAATGAGCATGGTGGTATAGGATGGCGGCGTATGGTGGCGTGGAATTTGTGTAGTTGCACCACATCGCAAGCACTACGCTTGAGTCAAAAAGAGAGCGCACCTAATTGAAATTCTGTTGAAGCTTTGGAAGAAAGTCGGTCATCAGCGAAAGGAAGTCCGGTCATCTACTGGTTAATTTCCTAGGACACGTATATAGTTGACCATCCCTCCTCCGTTAACTCAGCCGCTCTCAACCACTAGGGTTTTATAATTATTTTCGCTGCGCTTTTTCACCATCCTATGTAAATTCCTGTTCTCCTCGATACTGTTTGTGACCCTTGAAAATTGTAGAAAAAATTAGTGGCAGAAGAAGATCTTATGAAGGTAAAAATGGTGACGGAGTGTGGGCGTAAACGTGCAGCATTGCACAAGCGAGCGGTCGCGACGCGTTTCAATGCAACGCTTTGACAATTCGCAGTGGTCGCACATTGAAATTTTCGCCTAGAGAAGGTTCCTCACTACTGTTGACAATACGGTGTTCATCAACTTGCGTTTCTGATCTACAAATTATTTGCACCTTTAAAGTGGCATCACTTTCTCTATTTTGAAATGGAGCACTACCCTTCGCGAACGAAAAATTTCGAGCTAGTTTCCTTGGTCCTAGAAGTTTAACCCATCGAACTCTCCAAAAGAAAAGCCATTAGCGAAGCCGCATGTCAGACTCGTCACAGTATCCCATAGATATAACTTGAAGTTGTGGTGATTAACCATGAAGATTCGCTGACTTCTGTACAGTCACCCCTTGCAACCTGTGTTAGGCAAAATTGGTTAAAAAAACAACCGCGCTGCTGGTAAGGGCCCGTTCATACTTCGACGCCAGGCGACACGACGCCACGTGTTATGGCCACATTGATCGGGCGACGCGATCGATCAATTCGGCCATTATACATGCCGTCGCGTCGCTCGGCGTCGGAAGTATAATGGCCATATTGATTGTGCGACGCGATCGATCAATTTGGCCTCACTGCATGGTCATCGCGTCGCGCCGCGATGAAGTATAAACGGGGCATAAGTGACGACTTGCATCGCAGTCACTCCCTGCCCTTCTGATGATCCTCTGGGAGTGATTCTATTTTTTCGCTCTTTATTTAAGTAATTATATCCTCTATAAGGCTTAGAGGTGAAACAGGATATAACTACTACTAAAATCATTTACTAAAATGGCTTCTTGCACCCGTAACAACTCCATTCTTCTATTGATAACGCGGCGAAGCGTCTAGACGCGCCGCGCCGCAACCGCGCGCTTGAGGAATCAATCAGGAACCTCCCCCCTCAGTGAGGTCACGTGCCATAGTCCCGAAGACGTGGAACTTGCTTAAAATGATTTTTCTCTGTTTTTTTCCTACTGTTGCTGAATATACACTGGCGTTAGCAATTCTGTAGTTTCTAGAAAGACATCCAACATCAGAAATGACGTCGTACCTTTTTCGAGATATCCGAAACTATAGTAGTGCTGGGATTTGAGCGGTCGTATCATGCAGCATTGATCGAGGGAGAAAAACGTGATGTTCGCTGCCAGGAACAGAGCCCAGCAGACGATACTGAAACCAACCATCTGATCTGAGTAGCAGTTATGGAGTACCCGTTATCATTGGTAAATGACTTCAGGTTCTTGACCATTCACGCACCTATAAGTCCTGATCCGTGTCACTGTAACAATAAGATTGTACCTATCGAAGAACATAATCGCGACCAAGCGATCCAAACATATGGCTGACATATGCCTAAATATGCATAAATATTTATTTGAAACGAGAAGGGAATAGGGAGAGTGAAGGAAATGATATCTTTAGGATCTATCCTAATCGGTGGGGGGCACATAACTAAAAATTATGCAACAGATTGTCTTTAGGCTCACGGAGCGGTTTCTACGGGACAAAATAGAGCTCGAAATGGAAAAATTCATAAAAGCCAACAAAAGTTTACATTCGGTTTCGCTGCGGTTGTAAACAGACAAGTCTAGCAGTGTTTGAATGCGCTTTGCCCGCCGAGACGTCTTTACAGCCGCGGCGATTTGTTTATTTTTTCATTGTTTGTTTGTTTTTGGATTCTGTTTTGTCCTTTTGAAGCCGCATAAAGTGATTACATGCAGAGCTTGGCTAAATTCTACTGATATTTTAAATCCAGCTCCTTCTAGAACTAGAAAAGCAAATGGTAAGCTGAGGACTCCGTCACATTTTCGTCATAAAACCTTTCCCATAAGAGTGCTTCCGTCATTCAACAAGCTGCTTAATGAGAACATTCTCTCCCTACCGCTTTCTGCCTTAAAAAAACTGATTTAGTCTCGTAAGTACTTACAAGGGACGAGTCTAAAGCGTATGTCTGAACGGGGAGAGCGAGTCATATAGGGAGAATCCTCACCCCTTAATTAATATGAAAATGTGTTTATTTTCTGCCAAATCGCTAAACCCATGGAGTAGCAGTTCCTTGAAGTCACAATGGAATACGGCGCATCACGAGATTGGGAGTCTTGTACGCCCGTGATGCCTCTACCGGCAAGCGGCTCGAGGCGCAGTGGACAGTGACGGTGCTTCATACGAGGAAGGTCGGGGGTTCGGTTCTTCCACGTTGCTGCACCTTTGCATTTTAACTAATTGGTAAAGATTTGGGGGATTCTGACGTCTATAGCATTTTCAGGCGTTTTCTGCTTATTTTTCCAGAGGTACGTTGTGGTATTCAACATGACGATGTCAGTGATACACAGGTGTAAAGTGCATAAAGCACCACTGGGCACAATACGGGCAACGTATAAAGGCTACAGGCTCCTCACAGTCTGTTTCCATACATAGACAAATGACCTCAGGAAAAAACCATCCTGCTTGGGTTTTCAAATAAGACCAGGATGTGATCGCATTGCGGGCGTACGAGACACCCCGAATTCGTAAGGCGCCGATTCCATTGTAACTTCAAGGTCCCCTACTCTTTGGGTTTAACGACCTGGCAAAAATGAACACATTTTTATACTAATTGAGGGGTGGGGATTGGGAATTCCTCCTATATGACTCGCTCTCCCCATTCAGACATGCGCTTCAGACCCATCCCTTGTTAGAGGCTTTCCGATGATGTTTCTGCTTCTGTGCCAGCGAGGTTGGTATGTAGGTGGACAAGTTTATTCTGGGCCTGACGTTTCGACCTTTTCGTCGTCTTCAGAGGAAACGTCAGGTCTAGAATAAACTTTTCCAGCAACCAACCTCGCTGGCACAGAAGCAGAAACATCACAGCTGATAACAATGTCGAGGTTTCAAGATTAGAGAACATGGAGACTACTAGACAACGCACTTCCTAATGAATTCGTTCTTCATCTGCAGTTTAACTTCCATATTTCCTATATCGCAGTTTTGCTGGAGCTTTCTGGTGTTTTGCTTCACATCCATTTGTTGTTGAGACTAGCGTGTACGTGACCTAAGCCTCCAAGGATAGGGTAAGAATAGAGGGCATCCTGAAGAGCCGTGGCCATCACTGTGCCATAAGAAAAGATCCCTGGTTGGTTAAGGTTCTTCAAAAACGAACTCGTCTGCAGCTGATTCTTCCAAGCCTTGCTGCTAAACCGAAAGCAATCTCCGTTCTTTTCGCTTGGATAGCTGCAAAATCATTTGCGAGCCGGAGCGTTCAGCCGCAGCTAAGCGCTTTGACCTTTTTTCTGAGCTTCTTCAATTCCTGGGCCAATTACTTTGCAGCTGTGGAGATTCAACAAATCCCTAGCCGTTTATCGAACTTGCCACAGCCACCAAGCCTTATCACGATGAAGAGCTTGTAGACGTGGTGAACAGAAGTGAAGATGGACTGGTCTCCTGTCCTCTTCAAGATGTTATAAATCATAACTTGGACAAACGTCTCTCAGGTACATGTAGCGAAGACGCATCGCGGAGGTACGGGAACGTGTCGTTGCTACTCCCATAATCGCGGCAGCCAACCATTTGCCTTGCCTGCGCGTCTGAGCCAGTGCCTGATTGGCTGACGAGGTTACGGTAGGAGCAGCGACGCATTCCCGAACCCCAGCGGCGCGCCTTCATGACGTTTACCCTCCTTCATTTTCAGAGCATCATGTGAAGCCGTGCCTACATCCAGTGATTTAGATAACAACCAAAAATGTTTCTCAAAAGCGAATGTGGTTTCCAGCAATGCCCACACCGCAGCGGCCCCACTTCGTCACTCGGGATAACTGGGCCAAGTTGTTGGATCACTACAATTTATGAAAACACTCAATTTCTGGAATTTTCTGTTTCTTGAAACTGTTTTTACAGCAAACAACCATGACTATTGTGGGATCTATCCTAGTCGGGAGGGGCAACCTCAATGTTGCAGTTGCGTATGTCCATCCACGGCACACCACAGGGCAGCAACTGGAGCTCTTAACCGAATTTAAGCAGAGGGATGGTGAGGCAAAACACTTCGTGCCGTCCCCCCCCCCCCTCTCGACTAGGTTAGATCCCTATCATGTCAAGACTTCTCTCGAAAATTCTTATGGTTTTATGCTGTTACTGAATGTTTTGTGGCGATCAAAACTCTTGCGCCAGGCGGGACTCGAACCCGTATCTTCTGCTTTCCGGGCAGCGATGTTCGCCTTACACCACCGGCGCTGCTTGACCGCACGTAACATCCGCGATATCCTCCAGGTCTGTCAGCACCCACCCGTGATACGGGGATGGTTTTAGACTTTCTACTGCTAGGGTGAGGAAAACAATGTTAGGACAGAGAAGTTCTTAAACAGATGTTTAGTTGCAATAAAACTCTTGCGTCAGGCGGACTCGAACCCGCGCAGCCGCTCAGGGCTTAAGCAAAAAACTTAAAAATGTTTGGACAATTTTGTAGGATAATATTGTGGAAGATCACTTTAACTGTGTTATAGAAAAAATGTTGCCAAAAATGTCATGTGGGCACTTCTGTCCGTGTGTAACTCCTGAAAGTTCTCATATTCTAGGCGTTTTTCCTTTTTCAAATGGAATTCTCTTGTTTTCAGAAGAATTAGGAGCATAAAGTATAAAGGATAAAGGACGGCGTCGCTCAATCTCTTTTGGGATGCCCCACGCATTCTACTTCTATGGGATGTCTTGGAGGTGACTTGAATGCGTATTTGGCCATACAATGACTTGCAGTGACCAGCCGTTGAACAAGTCAGCGCTCTGTCCTTCCCAGACAAGTCTGGTACCAATGCACCGTCCCCGGAGGGATGGAAGGCTTGGTTGGCCTGGGCGGGAAATCCGAACCAGGAACCTGGTATCGGGTGCAAGAGACAGCCGGCGCCTCCTCCGACTGCGTTACACTGGAGCATATATCCTCTATAGAAAGGAAGGATCGCTGCGCCAAGCAGAATATAGGCCACTGAATGGATCACTGAATTACTGGTTGTTTTGACAATCACTGAACGGGAAGATCAACTAGTATCGATTCCAAAAATTCTGATTCGTTTTTGGAAGCTTCCCCATTTGAAGAATAGTAGGAAGGCGTCGAGAATGAAGGCGTCGAAAATAGCGTAATTTTGCACTATTTTTTGGCGGAAGGCCAATAGATGCGGTAGGTCTATGTTTGACTGGAAGGCTGTATTCTTTCGTATGTTCTGATTTTCTAAAGATTTCCCCAAGTAGGCAGAAATATAGTTGTAGTTCATCTTCGCCAAGCGCCATCTGCCTGAGCTGATAAATCATACGATCCATTGCTCGGGGGGAGATCCAAATTTTCCTACTCGCTTAAACGGAAAGTTTTTTCGGGCCCATATTTCTGCTTGGAGAGAAATTTATTGCAATCACTTGGAATTTCGTCTGATTTATGAAGAGGCAAAGAAGAAGTTTATGAAGAGAACTAAGAGAAGTGAGGAAATTGTGGCAAGTAAAAGCGTTGACACTTCAGTAAATAGCGAGTGGGTGTTACACCTGCTGATTTTTACGGTTAGTTATGCATAAATATTTCATAAAATTGAATAAAAAATGTTTGACGTACGTGAGTGTGATAGCCCATGCTGTCCAGTCGACGATGTTGAATATACGAATCGCCAGCTCGCCGACGTGAGTTCGTTTCAGGACGATTGGTGGGTAGAAATAACATGTGGTGACGATTCCGTGGATGACGTCGGCAATCGCGAGGTTGAGCATAAGAATGAAGCTGTAAGCAGAGTCATTTCACGTTTCATTTATTAATTTATTTATTTATTTACTTATTTAAGTTTTTAGTTCTTACAACGATGTTTTATTACGATCAAAACCTTCCCACTCGGTCCCAGCAGGAGGTGCGGGTTCGAGTCCCGCCTGACGCTAGAGTTTTGATCTCAAGAAAACATCGTTGTAGCTGCTTACAACCTCGATACCAGCCACTTGTGGCTTAAACAAACTGACGTGATTCAGATTCATTTTAGTTTTTAGTTCTTTAAGAGTTTTTAAGGTTTTTTTAAAGTTTAATTTTTTTTATTGTGAACGCGGTGTATTCCGCAGGCATCTATTACAGTTTGTTATCTCACGACTGCGTTATACGGCCGAAGTAAAATATTATTTATTTATCTATCTAGTGCAGAAATAAAAAATAAAAACTTGGGTGCGTGTAGCACAGTCGGAGGAGACGCCGCCTGTCGCCTGCACCCGGTAGCAGGTTCCAGGTTCGGATATCGCACCTAGGCTAACAAAGCCTTCCACCCTTCGGGGTCGGTGAATTGGTGCCAGACTTGTTTGGTAAGGATTAAGCGCTGACTTGTTCATCGGCTGACCACCACAAGCCATTGTATGGCCAAGTACGCTTTCAAGTCACCTCCGCGATATCCCGTAGAAGTACAATGCGTGGCGCATCCTGAAGGGGTTGATAACGCCGTTTTTTGTCCTTTATCCTAATGCAGTAGTTATCCACAAAAACTTCAAGTGATAAGGGAAGACAGAATAAAAGAGGCGTACCGAATCACCGATCTCAGAAGTATCGAAGGCTGGCTGCTTGGGCGGGAAATCCAAACCATGAACCTGCAATCGGGTGCACGCGGCAGTGGCCACTTCCTCCTATTGCGCTATCACGCGCATCAAACTATATCGTCTTAAGGATTAGGTGGCTTGCATATGTCGGTCTTATTGGACCCGAACACTTGCTCCTCGGTCTACACCTTGGCTGTTTCAATCAAGGAGTGCAGGACACCGTTTCTGAAGAAGTCCGTCTTCTTGATGTAGTTATTTTGAGGCTCCTGGAGTTCGCTGGGTGGTCCCAGCCCTCGAAACTAAGGCTTCATACTATGAAGAAGACTATAAAAAGCAGCTGCAAATTTTCGATTCTCGAATGGTTTCCAGGCGCTTCTAGCGATCCATTTCGCTTGCACGTCTTTCGGGAACGGATTGGGCGGATTTTGTCACACTTGCCCCCTTCGCTCAAATTGGATGGAATTTTTAGCCGGAAAGATTAATGGCGGGCACTATGTAGATTGATGGATTTCACTGGTTATGTAGGACGAAGAATGACAAATATATAGAAGAGGCACATGCATGGACCTACATATCGACGCTGCTCTTGTTCGACCATTTTTGTGAAAAATTCATCACTTTCCCAGAGCGAAATGTATGCGACAAAAAAATGGCCGAGAACTGCCAGTGTCTGTGTTGTAGAAAACGGTGTGTAGAGGTTCATACAATTTTCATTTTGAACTCGACACTTCCGAACGCAAATAAAAAGGATAAAAGAACAAAGTACGGCATTAGTCAATCCTTTTTGAGTTGCGCCTCGCATTCTTCTTCTACGGCATGTCGTGGAGGCGATATGAATGCGTATTTGGCCATACAATGACTTGTGGTGATCAGCTGATGGACAAGTCAGCGCTTTATCTTTCCAAGACACGTCTGATACCAATTCACCAATCCCGGAGGGATGGAAGGCTTGGTTGGCCTGGGCTGGAAATCCGAACCAGGAACCCGGCATGGGGTGCACGTGACAGTCGGCACCTCATCCGACTGCACTACACGCGCCCCAAGCACAAATAAACGTATCTAAATTCAAAATATAACAGACACTTTATATCACATAGGAAACAATCTTTTGTTTTGCGAAGTTATTTATGAAAAACTCATACACAGAGTATTATAAGGAAAGTGTGTGCACTTTTTGAATGAACTTAAAATTTCATAGAATTGCTACAAAACAGTGCTGAAGGGGATTTTGGGTTCCATCCTAGTCGAAGATGGGCACGTGGTACTTTTACTCACCATTCCCTCCCTTAAACTCGTCTTCGTCCAAGAGCTCCACCTGCTGCCTTATGATATTGACGGCTCTTGGGCTGGGGTAGACCTGGGGCCGGATTCATTAACGCGCATACCCACGGGCATGCTGGATGTAGGGCGTAGACATACCCACGATTCATGATAAACCTTACCCGCCAAATCGTGGGTATATCACTGGGTAGAGAAAACCCGCCGATCGTTGTGGGTACATCCGTATACCCGCGGCTCATGCGCGTCCCATTGACAAAATGGTGCTCCAGTGAGATCATCTATTTCGGCTGGTAGTGGGTACGATTCCCTTGTGGTATCTCTGCCTGTACCCATTGCTTGATGAATCCGGGCCCTGTAGCGAGGTAGTGCAGAGAACTGTAACATTAGCATTGTCCCTCCCGACTAGGATAGATCTGGATTTCGTACTCTAAAGTGGTCCAAAACAAGGATTTGTTCGCGTGAAGAGATCCCGCGGTGCACTTGTCCACAACATTGCAATGTTTGCACGAGTGCATGGCGCTATCTCTCCATATAACTCTCCAGAAAGGTAAACATAAAACTATGTAATAGTTTGAGGTTAACTGATAAGAAATTTGCGTTTATTCACTTAGTGTCGATATTTTTAAAGACACTCTAAAAGGTGAACTTTGACACAAAATTTCTTTAAAAAATACAACTTTAGGTCTACTATTTTCTAAAGATAACAGGTTTAAATTAAAAAGTGGCCAATGTAAAGTGAAAGGCGCTCCGCATAAAACGAAAGTTTCCACTTTAAAGCGAAAATGGTATTTATTAGACGAATTCGTGAAGTACTAGTGAAGCTTAAAAAGGGTGGACGAATTTTTTAATTCCACGTTCATCCACACCATGGAGGTTTTAGAAAACCTTATACGAGAGTTTTATAGCTTCTCAGACCTTAGGAATCTAACGAACGGCAATATGTGATCGGAAAAACGTGATGATTCATGGTCCTCCGGTCGTTTTCCTACGCGTGAGATGCGTACGTACTGCTGTTGTTATTAATTCTAATGCAGACTTCAAAAATATCGGTACATGTCGCGAATGTGAGCAGCATTGGTAGGTGGGAGCGTGCTAGCGAATAATAACCGAACAGAGCACGGCCCGAACACATGCCACCTACGCGACATATACCGACAAATTGTAGACTGCAACGAGGGTATTCAGTAGAATTCAACCTCTATGTGACCCAGAATGAGGGTGATCTGCACCGTAACATTTCATGCACTATATAGGGCATATGTCGCGTAGGTGAGCAGCATTGGAGGTGGGAACGCCTAAACCAATCAGACCGCATTGAATGGGCTTGCCGTTCAGAGAGGACGTATTCAATCGGGTCCCTATTATTGGCTGACGTGCTCCCACCTACCAATGCTGCTCACATGCGCGACATGTACCAAAATACCTCTCCGGTTCGTCGCTGTCGATTATTTATTTATTTATTTATTTATTTAATACGCCGCAAGACGGCGTGCACCACCAGACAGTCAGCCATAAAGGAAGCACTCCAAGGAACCGAACACAAAAACCCAATAGTGATGGATAAAAGGTTTCAGTAGGAGAAACGAAACAAACAAAAATAACATCAGAAAAGGAAGAGAGCACAATTAGATAGGACCCATTAAATCGGCTAGATAGAAGAAAGAGCGAAATGACAGAATCCTCTGTGACCAACTAAACAATAAGAAAGGGAGCTTTCATAGCAGATGTTTCACTCCCCCAGCACAGCAAACCTGCTGAGAGGAGCTTTAATAGAAGAGCATTTTTCAATAGAAGAATAACTATAGTGGAATATTGATATTAAAATCAATGATTTATTTGAGAAAAATTCGCGTATATATAGTAGTATCGGAGATTATCTCTCCGAAAATTTGAAAATCTTAGCTTTTGAAAGCATGTTAAGGAAATCCCCCGGCAGCACCGATGCGGATGCCATTTGCGAAAAGGTGTTGTGAAATATGGCATTTGAAAGTGCACGAAAATTCACCGTAAAGCTCTCCGAATTGAAGAAAAACTGGCGGGATACACCGTCGCCGATTGTTGCCCCCTAATTCTTTATTTCGTTTACCGAAAAATATCACCCTATGCTTAGTCCAAATCCTGGTGTGTGTTCCAGGACAATCCCCTTCGGGGGGAGGGGGTAGGGTCAAATTTTATCGCTGTTGATTATCTGTACTCTCAATCGGCATTTTTGTTTAGAAAATAGAGTATAGACAAAGTGCGAGTGGTATGATAAACAAGAAATGAATAAAAGTAAATTAAGCGATAACGTACGATTGCGGTAGAGAGGTCAAAGTTTTGTATTTTGCAGATATTTATTTAATTATTTATTTATTCATTGAATACGTCATAAGACGCGGCGCCGTATAAGAAAAACAACAAAAGGACATTCTCAAACTAACCTAGGAGGCAGATTTTCCATGGAAACAAGCGTCATCCACACAGTAAACACTGACAACAAATTCCAAAAGACGAGAAAGAAAGGGGCGGCTCGGAGGTGCCTAGTGCGGAAGGATGGATGGATGATCAAACTAGCTGCTCTACTTGTACAGCTTTCTTCCCTACCTAGAAGTACAAAAGGTTCGCAGTACGTACAGTATATAGTATGATAGGACGATCTATTGGTTCCTCACTACTGGTCCTCCCCTAATGAAACGGTCTCCCATTACTGGTCCTGGTCCCCCTCAATGGTCCCCCTTAGTGGACGACGTCTTCGGCACGCCTTCTGAATCCCCAGGCACATTGGACGACGTCTTCGGCACGTCTACCTGAATCCCCAAACACATTGAGCGAAGTTTTTGGCACGTTCTTTGAGTCCCAGGCACGTCATGCGACGTATTCCGCACGTCTTCTGAATCCCCTGGCGCGTAGAAGACGTCTGGGTATTCTCTGCTATTTTCGCGCCCCGTAATTTGATCAGTATCGATTGATGGTAATCGATACTTCGAAAACGAATTTCAGATTCGTGTTATGCGACCTCGACTACCTCCAGGGCTAAAGTTTTGACCGCCTTGACGACATCCACCAGAAATCGATAGTTTGATCAACATCGTTATCGTTAGTTTGATCAATATCAATATCGATAGTTTGATTCCTAATTGTTTACTGCCTTTCTAGACTTGTTGATTTCTGTACTTGTTTGTAGGATTAAAGCCTATGACTTCAGTTACTATGCCTTTTGTTGGTTTGTAACTATTTTAGTTTCTGTTATGTTTGTTTATTCTTACCTACGTGGCTATCCACGTACAAATAAATAAATATCGATTGATGGCGATCGATACTTTAAAAACAAACACCAGATTCGTGTTCAGCGTCCTCGATTGCTCCAGGGCCAAGGTTCCCAGGCAGAGAGAAGACGTCTGGGTATTTTTCGCTATTTTCGTGTCGTAATTTTCCCCTTATTTCCCCCCCCCCCGATTTTCTCCCCGATTTGCCCCCGCTAATTTCTGCGGCGCCGCCGATCGATAGGACGACTCAGCGCTTAGCGCGTTATTATAGAGTATGATGATATTGGAACATGACACCTGTGGCCCTATGAATCGCCGTACGTAATTTACCTAGCACAAAGATTCAAAATAGTTCATAAGCCAAAAAGATTCAGCGACGCCAGGTAGATAGCTGCCGTAGGAAGTGTAACGTACTAAAAATATGATAATACCAGACGTTCAACGGCCTGCCGGCCGCCAAACGTCTGGTTGGGGCTTCGCCCCAAACCCGGAGTATAGAACACCCCGAACGTCTTCTTCTCCTCTTTAGGCCTTTTCTCATTCATTAAAAAACTTGTATTTCTATTTCTAACTTATAGTCGTGTGCAGTCTTGCAATCCCAAGCGGCCTTTGACCGACATCGGAGACACGTCTTCTGAACGCGGAAGCCCGTTGCCCCACAACACTGACACATCTTTTGAATCCGGACGCCACCCCCCTTCCCACCCCACCTTACTGGTTCTCTCGAACAGGTCATCCTTTAGTGGTCCCCTCTTGCCCGCTTCAGCTGCTGGACCCCTTCTTTTTGATTGCCCTTATTGGTAACCATCCTTAATTAACTCCTCCTTTCTTGTTCCCTTATTGGTAACCGTCTACTGAACACCATTATTGGTTTCCCCATTCCCTTGGTCCCGTCTACTGACCCCATTTTAGAGATCCCGTATTACTGGTTCCCCGTCTCCGTGTCACCTCCAGCCCCCCTCCCCCTTCCAGGTCACTTTCACGAATTTCAAGAATTTCACTTTTCAAGATATTCCCCCCCCCCCCAAACTTGTCCTCCCACGCTCACGGCGTGACATCGGTGACATGCCTTCTGAACCCGGACATCGTTTAATCGACATCGTTGACTCGTCTTCTAAAGCCGGACATCTTTTGAAGGACATCGCTGACATGTCTTCTGTACCTGCCCCCCCCCCCCCCTTCCCCCTTTGCGCGACGTCGGCGACAGCTCTTCCGAACCCGTTCGCCTGTTGCACGACGTCAGTGGCACCTCTTATGAACCCGGACGTCTGTTGAACGACGTCGGTGACACCTTTTCTGAATTCGGACGCCTGTAGAACGACGTCGGTGACATGTCTTCTGATGGTGAGTACGAAAGCCCTTTGCGCGACATCGGTGACACGCCTTCTGACCCTCTCGACCTGACATGGGTGACACATGGTCTGAACCCGGACGCCTGTTACTCGACGTCTAGGATAGGAAAGGCCAGACGGATAGGCAGACGGACGGACAGACGGACGGACAACCGCTTACTCTTTTATATATAGTAGGATGATTCAATAAAAAAATTTAATATATTAGATTAACAGGCCTTCAGCACTAAACACCCTGAAATTAACTTGGCTAAAATAAGGATAGCATCACTAGATAATTGAAATTTAAAAAAAAAGCCTGATACGCTTGACTCCGTGGAAAATCTATGGAGCTCCTAATGATTCAATTGAATTTAATTGTGCCTCCTACGATGTCACAACATGTAGCGGAGAACAATGCAGGTAAACTCGGTGAAACAGGGAAACATAAAAAAACTGGGGTAAGGAAGAAGAAGGATAAGAAATGGGCGCGTGTAGCGCAGTCGGAGGAGGCGCCACTGCCGCGTGCACCCGATACCAGGTTGCTGGTTCGGATTTTCCGCCCAGGCCAACCAAGCCTTCCATCCCTCCGGGGTCGGTGAATTGGTACCAGACTTGTCTGAGAAGGATAAAGCACTGACTTGTACATCGGCTGGCCACCGCAAGTCATTGTATGGCCAAATACGCATTCAACACGCCTCCACGACATCCCGTAGAAGTAGAATGCGTGGCGCATCCCAAAAGGGATTGAATAACCCCGTCCTTTATCCTTATCCTTAAGGAAGAAGAACAAACAAACAACCAACTGAACTTAAGTTAGAATCAGCCTGCTGCTAATCATATCATAACAGCTTAAGGACATAACATAGAGACATTGCTGAACACAATTTTCCCTAAGATCTCAAGCAGTACAGGGAAGTAGATATGCCTGTTAGAAGTTCTCCGACTCAGGAAAGATTAGAGGCCTTGATTGGCAAGCGCAGGAGCCGAACCTTGAATCGATTCGTTGTATTCGTGACAGGTGGCGCTCTCTCTACCGCGCTATTTCGCTTCTTCACACAAGCCAAGGAGGGCAGGTATCAGATTTGAACTTCAATATTGCACTATTTCCTAATGAAGACTCCTACTGAAGATGTCGGACCTCATCTGTTGGGATGTTTACTAAAAATAGTGCGGTAGAAATGTCGATATGGCATGCCAAGTTCATATTCGCAAATATTGGGCTAAGAGTAATAACGAGGATTTGCATGATACGCTGCTCTAGACGTAACGGTCACCTATGAAGTTGATGCATAAGTTCTTTCTTGACTTTTGCAAATGTCTTCATTCAAGAAGAGTTTTCTCGCCAAGGTGGTGGCGGCTCCAACGGGAATGGAGGTCCTCGATGGAGGAAAGAAAGTCATGCAAAGCCATCTGCAGCATTTAATTCAATTATAATAATAGTTTCTAGCTAATATTATATTTTCGCTTTTAATGCTCTCTGTATACCAAATTAAGGGCGCGAATAGCGCTGTTGGAGGAGTTGTCGCGTGCTTGTATGGCCAAATACGCATTCAAGTGAACTCCACGATATCCCGTAGAAGTAGAATGCATGGCGCACCACAAAATTGATTGAGTAAACGCTGCCCTTTGTTCTTTGTTGTTGTATACGAAATTCGCAGCGTCGCGCTGCTCCTTTCCATATCTTCCTCATACCTCATTCATTGTGCCTGTAGAAAAGTGTCTAAAATTCGAATGTCGGAGGAGGCGAAGGCTGTCGCATGCACCCGATACCAGGTTCTTAGTTCGGATATCCCACCAAGGCTAACCAAGCCTTCCACCCTGCGGGGTCGGTGAATTGGTGCCAGACTTGTCGGGGAAGGATAAGGCGCTGACTTCTTCATCGGCTGGCCACGGCTACCGCAAGCCATTGTATGGCCAAATACGCATTCAAATCACCTCCACGACATGCCGTAGAAGTAGAATGCGTGGCGCATCCTTGAAGGGATTGAGTAACGCCGTTCTTTATCCTTCATCCTTTATCTATGAACACTGCCACCTGTTTTCTACACCGCATGTTCGCAGTGCTATTCAGATGAGGGATTTGTGTCTAAAATAGATCCCAGATCTCACAATCCAACTTCAAAGGGAAGTTCTGGGTTCCTGAGGTTCAATTTTTCCCATCAATCTGCTTTTCAAGGTGAAGTACCTTTTTATTATGCTATGCTATTACACTTAAAACAAGATTCGCCTGTAACACAGTCCTCTACCCTTTGATAGAACTTGTATCCTTATTCGAATATGGCTCCTTTTCGTTTTTCGATCTCGAACGAATATTCGAAAATCGAGAAATGTCGAATATTCGGCTAATCGAGTAATTCGAATAATCCTGGTCGGCGCGGCGCGGTGGGCCCCCTTCCTCAGGAGAGATAATTACACCCGAAGGTCACATTCTGAATATAGCATCGAATCAACGTTTTGAACATTTAAGGGGTGTTTTTCACCTCAGTAGATATAGATCGATCAAATGCTGATCTCAAATATGTGATCTATTTTCTAAAGCTCTTCTTCGCCTAAAGATCAAAAGATTTGACAGGTACTGTAATTTTATACTGCTTTTCATTTTTAGCTGTTCCACGCGGACTTTTAGCCATGTAGTAGATAGTATACATAGTATTTCGCCGTTTTTTCCCAGTTTCTGCCCGAAACCGATTAACCAACCCCTTCGGCTCGGAACGGGGGCGATGGCGTCGAGGCAATGGACGGGACGGACGGACGGATGCCTGAGAGTAAATGAGAGAGAGCGCCTCACGTCCACTTATTCTCATTTGTTCGGCTCGTTGAGTTGAGGAATGCATTTCGCTGCGACGATGATGATGATGAGCTGTGTCAGTGATGAGAGGTCCCACCTTACGATTATACGATTGCCATGTCCGTCCGTCGACGAAAAAATTCGTCAAAAATACGCAAATAAACAGCTAGCGCCTTGTAAGAGCTCACCTTGCTCTTCCTAGATATTTGCCGCGAAGTAGAACACAGATGAGAGACGCGTTGCCAAGAATTGCCAAGAATCCGAGGGATTCTAGTCCGGAGAAGATTAGGACGTCGAGCGGATGAACTTCTTGCCCGGTCTCTCCATCTGTTTCCATTAGTTCTAAAATTGAGATCGTCCTTTTTTAAAGCGGGGAGAAATCGAGAAATAATCTTTACGACGACGAAGGAAACGAACATAGGAACGAATATAATGTTCTTAGACAAATACGACGTCTTCTTCGAGCTGTTGACCAAGACTGTTAAACCGTCTTATTTCTGCTTACGGTTCGGCGCCTTCGCCTTCTTCAGGGTCTCAAGTTTGGGTAGATAAACCTGATGATGCTCCTGGATTCATGGAGACTGATATGTCAGTAGCATAGACAAGTCGTAACAAACAAATCGAAATGAATAAAAAGGAATAAAGAATAAAGGCGGGCATTAAGTCGGTATTCCTGTGGGGTGGTTGGCAACTAATTTTGTGGGCTCTCAAGAATCTTCAGCAAAAGTATTTATTAACAAATAACTAATGACAATCTTTAATCAAAATAAGATCCCTCGGAATGCAGAAGTACTTTCCATATATCAGGTAGCTGGTCTATCCTACGGCCATAGAGTTATTGTGCTTTTAAGGCGAAGAATCTTTGGAGGTGCATTTTGACCAGGTCCGCATTAATAAATCGTCTTCCAACCAAGAAGTACTGCACCGAACTAAAAATGTGGTAGTCACTCGGCGCAAGGTCTGGGCTGTAAGGTGGATGAGTTTGACGCTCCCAGTCAAGGTCTTCTATTTTTTGAGGCGTCCGGTTCGCTACGTTCCCTCCGTTTGGTGGTGTCAAGAAGGTATTACTTTCTGGGAGCTCGTCAAGAACAGTTCCAGCATTAATGCTGTAATCTACTCTTCTCAACCCGGCCGCGCGCAGCGTGAACTCCGCTGGAGTCGGTTCAGACAGATTTTCAGGAGCGGAAATATCTTTCAGCAAGATAACGCCAGATCACACGTCACGAATCGGGAGCTTCAAAAAATCGAAGACCTTAGCTGGGAGCGTCTAACTCACCCACCTTACAGCACAGGCTGTGCGCCAAATGACTAGCACCTTCATAGCTCGCTGCAGCACTTCTTGGTTGGAAGACGATTTGTTAATTTGGACCATGTCAAAATGCACCTCCAAGGATTCTTGGCTTCAAAAGCACAAGAATTCTACAGCTGTGGGATGGGCCAGGTAGCTGATAAATGGGAAGCAGTCCCGCGTTCCAACAGATCTTACTTTGATTGAAAACTGTTATTTGTTATTTGTTTATAATTACTTTTGTTGAAGGCGCTTGCGACTCCACGAAATTAGTTACCAACCAATATTTTTATTACTATTAACTGCTTGAGTATACAAAAATGTGGATTTTGTACGATCTAAGGAACTTATTCACAGATGTTTTCAGTGGAAGCGAATACATACATTAGGTTGGAAATTTCGCGCCATTTTTAAACGGTTCATCTTAAACTTTTCTGAAAGTTTTTTTCCATTGTTTTATAGTATTTGAAAGAAAATAATTTGCTTTATCAAAAACTTATTTTTGCTCTTTTTTATTACGATTTTTGTTATTTTTTTACTAAAAGTTTAAAAGCTCTAATTTTACTCAAAAAACAAAAATGACCTTGGCCGACAGCTCTTCTCTGCTTACGTTTGAGTTTTTTGAACAACGCTGTGCAGCACTCTAATGACGATAATTGGCTCTGCAAGAGTATGCGTTGGGTTTTTTGTTCGTTTCAGTTTTCGGTAATTTTCAAGGCATTAAAGTGGAGTGTCCAGAAGACATACATTATTTTTATCAAGAGCTCCTACTGTTTGGTTAGTTTTTTGACAGTTTTATATGTCGTTCGAAAGTAAATCCTTTAGTCTATCAGGAAATTCTCTTTGTTTTTTTCCCATTTTAATTTTCCCAATTTTTAGTGGAATGTTAACCGAGAAAAAATGTTCTTCCTCAACAGCTCCTCTCCAAATTCCGCTAAAAATTAGCAGAAATGGAAATGGAAAAAAGCAAGACCTATTTTCTGATAGAGCAAAGCATTATCTTTCTAATGGTGTTCTAGCAGAATTTGGAATAAAATGTTCAAAGAACGGCAGGTCTCAGTTTCCTACCTAATACGTTGGAGATTCACAAGATTATAAGTTCAAATGTTCTTACTTTGAAACAATTTTTTTAAAGTAAGAGTTCTTAGGCCTTTTGAAAAAAGTTTTTTTTAGTTTTTATCTCTTACGTCTAAGTTTAAAAAATCTCTAAAATCTAAAAATAAATTTAAAATTTCTTAAATTACAAAAATAAATTAAATGAGTTTATTTTTTATTTTTTACTTTTTTCTTGAGTTTATTTTTTTATTTTTTACTTTTTTCTTGACATTTTTTTAAAAAGTTCTTGCGAAGTCTTTTTAGCTGGTGCTTATAAACAGATAAGAGTCTGTCTTCGCTACCGTATTGGCTAAGCATCCGTGTTCCATTTAGTTATTTTTCAGAATTGAATAGAACGAATGGTGTGTTTAAATGCATATGCATGGCAAATGTAAAAATTTCCGCTTCGTTCCAATTGCTTAAAAAAATGAAGATATAGGGGAGCGTTCAGTTCAAGCCAGGTATGTGTCTTATGTGAAACTCTGGACATGTGCCACGATGTATTGCGACGTCTTTTACAGAGATTATTAATTTATTTTTAGATTTTAGAGATTTTAAAAATTTATTTGTAGACTTTAGAGGTTTTTTGAATCTAGCAGTTTAATTTAATTTTAGTGTTTTTGCTTTGTTTCTAAATTTGCATTTGCTAGACCGTTGTATACGACTTGGATGAATAGATAGGCAAGTGAGAAAATGATCATTGAAGTTTTCTCCTTAATCTTATGTTATCAGAATGACGAAGGAAATATGAGAATTGCCTCGATATCAAAATGAATGGAAATGTCGCAAAACTGCTCGTAAATGTGCACAATCAGAAAATTCTCTACATCTTCCATACGTCGAAGGTCGAACATCAATACTCTATGAATTTCAGACGGAACTTTTGCAAAAAGATTTTATCATAATTCTTTGCCGGTCCCCCATTTCCTTCAGATCCGTTCTTTATCGGCTCGAGTGGTCGATTTGGGTGGTCAGCGAGAGCGACCTGGGTGGTCAAATGCAGCCGAAAGTCCTTCTCCATGGTTGATTTCTGTTTCTTCTGCATTCTTTATATTCTAAGAGATAAAAGGATAAAGGCCAGCGTTAACTAATTCCTGTTTGGGATGCGCCGCGCATCCTACTTCTGCGAGTTTTCAAACCAAGAGACTGGAGACAGCGATTATAGGGATTACGCCGCCCCTCTACCCACTGCGCCACCATTGCTCGCTCGTCATTGCTGTTTCTAGCCAACTTGAGCCCGTCCTTCGCCTGCAGGCATAGGGCTAACGCCGCCAACGGCCCAAATTCCGTCGTCCCTAACTCTGCGCAGATTTGTATTGGGGTCGAGATATTTGCATTTCGTTGTTTCCCAGAGAGAAACGATCTTGCCCATATACAACACTTGAGCCGTGCCGACCTACCGTTGAGATAGTTTCCTGGTAAGAGGTGATTTGAGTGCGCGTTTAATTGGCTGAATGGTTTTTGATCCCCAGCAGGTGGTGATTTTAGTGATTATTCTTTCTATCGTGTTGAAACTTTCTAAGTAGGCGCCAAGAGTGTTCTGTATTTTTCATCGATTATTTCTATTTTTAGTACCGTACGTGTTCAGCATTATTGAACAACACTTTTATAACATCTAAAGCACTTGTCCATGCATGCTTGAAGTATAAGCGGAAACTTGTATATTTTTAATCGATTATTTCTATTATTAGTACCGTACGAGTTCAGCATAGTTGAATAACACTTTTATAACATCTAGAGCACATGTCCATGAATGTTTCAAACATAAGCGGATGCAGATACATACATATACAGATGTAGAAGAACACTTGACTCAAACCTTTGTCATCAGGATAAAGCTGGCGGTTATGAAAGAATTAGAAAGCCCAGAAGGCAGTTATGTCCGTTACATTCGATAAAAACCTATATTCCAGTATTCGTCATAGAAAATGAATAGAGCAAACTGCGAACTTAACAAGCCTAAGAAAAACAAAGGGTTCCACCTGTCACAATTTCATCTAGCGTTTTCTGAAGCGGCATTTACATTTGGAAGGGATATGTTTTGTTATCTGTTATATGTACATCCACTGGGCTACTTTGGCACGAATCAGAAACAAATGAAGCCGTTCCTGGCTTTTCTGCGAGCTCGTAGATGATGAAAGGGACGGGTAATATGTGGTGACTTAGTCAAGAGCGAATTTAGTGCAGAACAGCGAAACAAAATTATAAGTAATTCCATACTTTTACCTTTGTTGAAAAATATTTGTTTCAAAAAAGGAGTAAAATCGTTGCTTCTAATTTTAGTCTACATTTATTGAAGCTTCTTCTAAAAGAGTAAACAATGTCACAATATTTGAGAAAAAGATCAATCATTCGGAAAAAATTGGAGCGGTTTATATTTTCTTAACGCGCAAATGATATGACCTACTTAAAAAGTAGATTGGAACATTTCCAGGAGTGTTACCACCATCCAGTGCCGATCTATGACGACTAGAGTGAAGCCATGTTATAGGATTTGGTTCGCAGCATAATGAAGGCGTGCACTTGTAGAGTATTACCGGCTCTTTCACGTGATGAAGATGCGCAATTAATAGCTTGGAGTAGCACCACAACAGGGCTGGCTAGCTAATCTGGGGCAGTATATGATCCTTGTTGTTGCAAACAGGATTATTTCCACTTGATGACATGCAATAATACGTAAAAGACATGGTGGTGTAGATGACCATGATCTTCATTCCGACAGGCCCAACACTTGCGATGATCGTCAGAATCATGTACGAAATGTGTGGTTGTAGGCTATGACGAGCTCGATGGCACAGTATGCGTTAGAACTCACGGAGGGCTGAGTCCACTTTCATCTTTTAACGACTCGATTACTGCGGTCCAGTAGATCAATCTTAAACTTGGGTAACTAAACCATGCCATGTTATAGGTTTCTGAATAGGAGAGGATATAGAACATTCTCACGTCAAATTGAACACAAATTAAATAGGACGCCTTTCAAATGAAATTGGACACTTTCCAATGAAATTACGCGTTTTAAACCAAGTGGGCACTTTTCAAACGACACTGAACACTCCTCTAGGCGAGCTTGACGCTTTTGAAATCAAATTGAACATCTTCCTGTTAAAACGAGTTTTTTTCACTATGCACTAGAGACTTTTCGAGAAATCCAAAACACTTATTTTTGTTCGAAAAAAATTTAGTATTTCTTTGTTTATATTTTTGAAACCCTAAACGAGCGCCTAGTTACTATAAGTGAGCAAACTGTTTTAAACTTTATAAAATTTTATTTTTCAAGAAGAAAAATAAGGATTAAGGCTTATTATAGAGTACAAAAAGACAGCAATTTAAACAGAAGAGATTGCGCCATGCGTTCGTCTGCATCATTGTGGTTTTAGTTTGACTAATAGTGTAAATGCTGTTTAATTGAAACAGTTAAATGAAGATGTGTGCTTCTTTCGGAATAGTTTTTAATGTTTAAATTTCTAAATGTTTATTCACTTATTGGCAGATAAGTTATTAATTCAAGAAAAGTCGTACTACGTTTTCGTTGTCAGAAAGTTATTATTTAATTTTTTGGAGAATGTATAGCTTGAACTGAAAGGACATTTTGATTTGGAAGATGTTTGGTTTAATTTTAGAAGCGTCAGGCTGACCTAGAAGAGTATCCAATTTGCCGTAAAATTCCGTAAATCCACAAAAGAGAAAAGCAGTACACATTAGAATTTTTTATGAGATATACCACAGAAGTATTTAGAATTTTTTATGAGATATACTACAAAAGTATTCAGAAGGATGGCGAGGCCCAAATTGGGATTGGTTAACGTCGCTTTTATTACTTTTTTTATCTACTTGATGACGTTTCTGACTGCTAAGAAAAGGTGTACGTTTTCCAGTAGCTGATATGAGTTATAGGAGTAATCGAGAAGCGGACACATGCTTCTTCGAATTATAGTATAGCATAGTGTAGTGGCAGCATGGGCGCGTGCGGCGCAGTCGGAGGAGGCGCGACTGTCGCGTGCACCCGATACAGGTTCCTGGTTCGGATTCAGGCCAATCAAGCCTTCCATCCCTCCGGGTCGGTGAATTGGTACCAGACTCGTCTGGGAAGGATAAAGCGCTGACTTGTTCATCGGCTGGCCACCGCAAGTCATTGTATGGCCAAATACGCATTCATGTCGCCTCCACGAATCTCGTAGGAGTAGAATGCGCTGGCGCATCCCAGAAGGGATTGAGTAACGCCGTGCCGTCCTTTATCCTTTTATCCTTTATAGTGTAGTATGAATAAATAAATAAATGAATACATAAAGCAGAAAGCATAAGTAGAGTATGAAGTACAAATATAAATATTCTTTACGTAGGATAGAGGAGCAATGTAATATTTGGTAAGCGGGCGGATAGATGAGCGCATGAACCCTTGTTTAGCTTCGCGCTGCAGTGCGTGGGGATCGGGTTTTCTGATTTCAATCACAACACACAGCGCGAAGAAGCTACTAGACGGAGCACGAGAGGGCGATCTCGCCCTACGACGGATGGGATGAGCCTGAGGAAGAATGGGATTTGAAGTTACTACGAGAAGAGAAATGAGGGGAATCATCAAGCTTCTTTTCGATAAAAGTGGTCTGACGAGGAGAGCCTCCAAAAAGGCGGTGAGCTTTTGCGATGCAATTCTTACAGGATGTAGGGTCCCGTGTGTGGAGTTCAAAACCGTAATTAATTTTTTTCGGAATGCTGTTCTGTGGTCGAAAAAAGGCGTGCAGAAGAGCGAGCGCGAGTTCATCACGCTCTGCTGCCACTAAACCCATCGGCTGGCGCAATGGATAGCGATGTCGCGTCTCGGCCGGACCAAGTAGATTTTACGGTTCGACCCCCGGTGTCGCCACAGTTTTTGCACATATCGGCTCGTTATTATCATGTGCTTGCGTGATCACAGAAATCAGTTTGTACACGATCAATACTTTTAGTAAGTAAATGACCCTTTTTCTGCTTTCATTTCAGCTACCTCTCAAGGGATCGTATTTGCATTGTATCATATCAACAACGATACCGTAAATGCACACAAACACATACACTTCACGGATAATTATGAATTTGGTTTGGTACCGGTAAATACTTTTATTTACTAAAAGCATTAATCATGTACAAATTGACTCCTGCGATCACACAAGCAAATGATAATAACGACCCGATGTGTGCAAAAATTTTGGCGACATCGGAGGTCGAACCGTAAAACCCACTCGGTCCGGCCGAGAGGCGACATCGCTACCCACTCCGCCAGCCGACCACATTCGCTTGGGTGGCAGCAGGACGTGATGAACCTCGAGCTCGCTTTTTCACACGCCTTTTTTCGACCACAGAATAGCATTCCGAAAAAATTAACTGCGGTTTTAGACTCCCCACACGGGACCCTAGTTCCTTTAAAAATTGCATCGCCAAAGCTCACCGCCACTTTGGAGGCTCTCCTTGTTAAAAAGGACAGAATGTGCTCCGAAAAGTAGCCCTTTTGCCTTTGTTCGATTCGGTTTTGCCGTGATAATCTCTATTCGACAAATTCTTCGGGTAACCGTTTTTTGTGTTCGAGGAAACGAGAATTGGTTTCAGGCGTCTTCGCTGGATTTCTGATGAAAAAACGAAGACGAATCTCCTTGAAGTGCATGACAATTCTTTATTTTGACAAGCGCCGCTACAACCTAGAGCGCAGCCTACAAAAAAAAAACGGCCATAAATCGTCGGCTATGAAGTGACTGGATTGATGGCTGTGCATATTATGTAGCATTCCTGGTTCAGGACGGCGCAGTTAGACGTTGGATGGAGTCCAGTACTAGGCCTGACACCACCTGCTCCAGACGCGAGCTGTTCCGGATCAGGTGGAGACGATATGTATTTACTCTGTTAGATAGAAGTAAGAAGATTCTCCAAGAGCTATGGCCTCGAAGCGCTCGTTCCCAAAGTCGACAGTTTTCCATCGTTTTCCCAGTTTTGCTGTGTTACACCTTTTTTTTCGGTGCGTGTGGTAGCGCAGTCGGAGGAGGCGCCGGCTGTCACAAGCACTTCGATTCAGGGTTCTTGGTTCGGATCTCCCGTCCCAGTCAGCCAAACCTTCCATCCTTTCGATGCCGGTGAATTGGTGGCAGACTTGTCTGGAAAGGATGAAGACTGACTTGTCCATCGGCTGACCACCAGAATTCATTCTGTGCGTGCCAAATACGCACTACATCTCTTAGAAAAAAATATGCGTGGCGTATCCCGCAGAAGGAGTGACTAGCGCCGACCTTTATCCATTGTATTTTTACATTCTTTTTGAAGAAATTTAACGAAAAAGAACTTTTTATAGAGGTTAGATGGAGGACGGCGTTGATCAATCCTTTTTAGGGATGCGCCACGCATTCTACTTCTGTGAGGTTATTCATCGCGCATCTCCTAATACCACTGCTCATTTTTATTAAATGTTTTTACTAAAGGTAGACTTTATTAGAATGAAGGATAAAAGGATGCTTTACCCAATCTCTTATTGGGATGCGCCATGCATTCTACTTCTACGGGATGTTGTGGAGGCGATCTGAATGCGTATTTGGTCTATACAATGACTAGTGGTGGCCAGACGGCAAACAAATCGGCGTTTCATCTTTGATAGACAAATTTGTTATCAATTCGCAGAAAATTCCCGGCGGAAGATCCGAACCAAGAACCTCGAATCGGTAGCAAGCGACAGTCGGCATCCCCTTCGACTGCGCTCCACGCTTCCGAAAGACCACACCTAAACTTTTAAACTTTCAATCCTGATTTAAAACTTTAAGGAGAATAAGAAATAATGAAAAAAGGCTACCAACTTAGTATTTACGTTCTTGCTTCAGTAATCTACAAAGCTTTGGGTTCGACGAAAGTTTTGGCGCTTCAGCGTAAGTTCACTTTGCAGCCTGTGCGTCGTGGTTGTGTTGCAGCTCCATTTAAAAAGCGTCATAATGCTCAGCCCTTGCTAACAAGGTTTGCCACACAGCTAAAAACGCGTTATCGAATATCTACGTCACTCTAGGAAAAAAACGCGAAGCGATGCATCTCGGGGGAACCGACAAACGCTGCACATTACGTGAGGATTCCTTCAGAAAGAGTGCAGCAGTGAAAATTTCATGGCGGTTTTTTGTATCCAAGTCACACACTTATTAATGTCAAAGGATTCCTGCATAATTCTCATGGTGATTCTGGCCATAGTTCTGCAGAACTCCGGAAGAAGTCCGATAGAAGCGTTCTATTAACTAGATTAGGAAACAAAATCTATTGTTTAAAAGAAAGGCTGAATTAAAAAAGTATTCCGTTTCCGAAGAATTTCAAAAGATTCACTTAATAGGACTAGAAGACATTTACATGTTAGGCCTGTTAGGAATTCAGAATCCTCATTGAAGGTATGAAGAAGTCACGATAAAAGGATAGAAGTTAGTGTTGATAAAACTCTTCGCGGGATACGCCACATATTTTACTTCGATCTGATGTCGTAGCACGATATTCCGTAGAAGTAGAATACGTTGCAGATCCTACAAAGGGATTGTTTAATACCGAGCCTTATTCATCTTTATCTTCACTTGTTACTAGGAAAGTTGACCGCTAAAATATTGCTGAAACTCTGGGCTTCGCGGAAAAGACATTTTTGATTTTGCTCGAATATGTGCTAAAATCAGCGCGAAATTTTTGCTATTAGACCCCGTTTATACTTCCAACGCCGCGCGACGCATGAGTGTAAACTGGCCAAATTGATCGATCGCGTCGCTCGATCAATGTGGCCTCCATACGTGGCGTCGCGTCGCTCAGCGTCGAAGTATAAATCCTTTGTCATACTATTGCCCACGCCTAATGATATGCTCCCATATCGATCGGGCGGCGCGATGGAATCGATATGGGTGCATATCATTAGGCGTCGCTCGGGGTGAGCGATGGTATGACAAAGGCCACATGCTCCCATATCGATCGGGCGGCGCGATGGAATCGATATGGGTGCATATCATTAGGCGTCGCTCGGGGTGAGCGATGGTATGGCAAAGGCCTAAGCGGGCCCTTAGACAAACTTCTAGCCTCCACTCAACAAAGTAGATGCTTTGAATGAAACGCGAAAAAAGCCCCAAAGTATCCATCTGCAGAAGTGGCGTAGGATGCGGTCAGGGAAAAGTCTTGCTGTAGTCCAAGCATGAACTATAGAAACTCATCTAGCGATAGCTTTTAAGAAGCCATATCGCATATTAAATCGAGATTCGGATTGGAACGATGAGGCTTAGTTGAGTTTATGACGCAAATTACAAGCAGAGTTCTAGCGGCATAGAGAAGGGTACCAATCTGATGGTCTCCAGCATTCTATCCGAAGAAAAACTAAATGAAATGGAACACGACTAGCCCTGAAGTTGATTGCATGTTTGTTTTTAGCTTGCTGCCAAGGTTTGTGCGTGAACGATAATGCTTAGTGAATTAATGAAACTGAACTAAACCAACAGTGCTTCTCGTGTTCCCTACAGAGTTTTCGTTAAAAAAAGATCTGTGAGCAGTTGCAAAAAGGATGACAGAACCGGTACTATTAGGTTGTTCGGAAATTGATGCAGGTTTTCGACCTCCAACTTTAGAGCAGGATTTTTTTGGCAAAACTTCACCTTGGAATAGTGCGTAATTGTACTGTACTGTTACAAAGCTGGTTTTGTGTGCTTTCTCACTGTGCTATTCGTTTTTAATACAAATTACTTCGCAGCAAATTTTGAAGGCTATAAATGGGCGTGTCAAAGCAGCAATATCGGCAGATTTATTTCTATGGTTTAAGCTCGGTCGTACTTCGGCGGAAACAACTCGAAACATCAACAAGGCATGGGGCCAAAGAAGTGTTAAAGAATCCTCTGTGATGCGCTGGTTTCAAAAACTTCGTCGAGGTGAATTCGATCTTGAAGATGAGGCAGGTCGCGGACGTCGCTCTGGCATGGGTGACAACACGTTGAAGACCTTGGTGGAAGCCAATACACGTGTGACCGTTCGAGACCTTGCGAAAGGACTCTGCGCGAGCAAATCTAGTGTTTGGGAACATTTGCCGAAAATTGAAAAGACGAAGTTGGATAAATGGTTACCACACGAGTTGGAACCATTAAAAAAAATCGTCGGTTCGAAGTGTCGTCAGCGCTGTTTCTTCGCAACCAGAACGATCCCATTTCTCGACCCTATCGTAGATTGTGATGGGAAATAGATCCTCTACTATAACCGGCGACGACCGGCTCAGTGGTTCGCCCGCGATGAAGCTCCGCAGCAGTTCCCAAGACCGAAATTTCACCAAAACAAAATCATTGTAACTGTTTGGTGATTTGCTTCTGGATTAATTCTTCACAGTTTCTTGAATTTGGGTGCAACAATGGATAACGGATAAAGGACGGCGTTACTCAATCCTTTTTGGGGTGCGCCAGCGCACTCTACTTCTACGGGATGTCGTGGAGGCGATATGAATGCGTACTTGGCCATACATTGACTTGCGGTGGCCAGCCGATGAAAAAGTCAGCGGTTTGTCCTTCCCAGACACCTCTGGTACCAATTCACCGACCCCGGAGGGATGCAAGGCTCGGTTGGCCTGGGCGGGAAATCCGAATCAGGAACCTGGTATCGGATGCACGCGACAGTGGGCGCCTCCTCCGACTGCGCTAAATGCGCCCGTGGTTTAATTACCCAAGTTTGAGATCCCACACACCGTGCCTCCAGTATAGATCGCACGGTCAAGCCTTAGTTGTTCCAATACTCGTGCAACAATGACGGCAGAGAAATACGTCCTACAGATTGATGAAATGCGCCAAAAATTCCGATCTATGCATCCGGCAGTGGTCAATAGAAAAGGACCGGTCCTTCTCCAAGACAACGCTCGAGCACATTTTGCGCATCCGACACTGCAAAAGTTGAACGAATTGGGCTACGAAACTCTACCACGCCCACCACATTCACAGGACCTTTCGCCAACCGATTACCACTTCTTCAAGCATCTGAGGCCGGATTCATCAAAAATTAAACCCATGGGTATTCGGGATAGAGGGGGTAGAGATAAGATAAGAGTCAGATAGAGATAAGGTAAGAGTCAGGGACGCAGGCTTCATCGTGGGCATCTCTACCCCCTATACCCACGGGTTAGTCGTTGATGAATCCGGCCCCTGGATAAGCTTTTGAGCGAGAAATGCTTCAATAACTAAGCGCAGGAGGAAACTGCCTTCGACGAATTCATCCGCTCCGCAACTCCGGACTTCTAGGCAACATGGATATGTAGGCAACTATTTCGTTGGCAAAGACGAGTAGACTCGAATGATTCTTACTTCGATTAATAAAATTGCGTTTGAACTGAGATATGTCGTTTTAAAGGTTGAGGTCCAAAACCTGCATGAATTTCCGGACAACCTGATAAAATCAAAGGAGCTCAGTTTAGAACGTCGTGTCCGAGAACAACATCAGAATCAAATCCTATTTTTGGCCCTAACTCACGCGAGCTGCGCAGCCCACACCCTCAAGGAGCCCATGAATATTGAAGCACACGTTTGTGCAGACGTGATTGAAGGAGCTTTGAAGGTTGAGAGCGGACAACGTGGAGAGGCTGACCGAAAAAGGTGTGATAAACCAGAGATCTATAGCGACTGCTGAGGCGAGCGTATCGAGTGTACATCGTCAAAACGAAGATTCCCGCTCGAAGGCTTATCCTACATAATGTATTAGGTCGTTCCGAAGGTTCCCGTCGTTTTAGTGCCTTGAGTATTTCAGCCTTCTACTCCACGACTTCACATGAGGTTTTGGCAGCATTAGGCGGTGAACAACCTGTAAGTTAAAATGCTTATGAAATACACCAATTTGGATACCTTCAAATCCATCTGGACCCCTTTCAGGTTATTTTGGACAGTTTTCACGTCAAATTGGAAACTTTTCGAATCGTACTGGTCACTCTTCTAAGCTAGCTTGAAAATTTCGAAATCAATACGGATTCTTCAAAATTGATATAAACTTCTTCCACATTAAACTAGAGACTTCACAAAAAGGTTAAAATAACTGTTTTGTTCTAGAAAATTGGTTGGTACTTAATAGTAGTTTTAGTATTTTTCGTTGAAGTTTTAATTCATCTGCTCGATAGGTGAACACAACACATTGTTTGAAAAGCTTCATTTTTGTTCTCAAATTCAGTTTTTTTAAAGAAAAAATAATGGCTTAAAACTGTTAGAGTGATATTTTGTTGCGATCAAAACTCTTGCGCCAGGTGGGACTCGAACACGCACCTTCTGCTTTCCGGGCAGCGATGCTACGCCTTACACCACCAGCGCTGTTTGACCGAAGTACTCTATTCTCTATTAATGGCTTAAAGCTTCTTCCACGAGCAGGAAGGCGGCCATTTTTAGTGCCGAAAAAAGTTGCAAAGTGCCCAAAACGCTGCGATTTTTATTCGATTGATAGCAAACTTTCTGCATTCATGACGTTTCATACTTGTAAACGATACAACAAAAACAAAAAGAACACTTATATCCTTACTACAGGGTGCGTAAAAAGTATTGACGCACTAAATGACGGTTGTGGAAATAGTAATGCGCAGTAAGTTTTCAAATATTCACTTGAGAAATATGGAAAATGATTTTGCAAACACGATAGAATAACTCGTAGTTGACATTGGCTCCTTTACTGTGAATACAGGAACGAAAACGACGGAAAAATTCATGAGAACGCGCCGCAAGTACTCGCTTGGATTTCGTCCCGTGTTTTGAACAGGGTAGCCTTCTGCGACTGGTCACTTCTGTTTTCTGTTAAAAGTAGCCCAGGCCTCATTCTCCAAAATCGCCTAAAAAGAGTAATCCAGCGGATTCACGTTTAAGTTGTGCTCGTCTGAGAAGCTGTCTACACCTGCGCGCGTTATCTGTTTACCGTTATCGGACAGAGGTCGATAATTTTGGATTTGAACGTTAACGTGCGTGAACCTCTTGTAATCATCATCTGTTATGACAGAGCCGTGGCTGACGTTTGGGTTGCTGACCTCTTTCCTCACCAACCGTTTCGAACAGCGCCTAATTCTCTTGTTAAGGAACTACTAAGCTCTTTGGGAAACAAACAAAAAAGGGCCACCGTAACGATGACGATCATGTTTCTTCAGTTTTTTCCTGAGTGTTTTTTTGAGCACAATACAGACAACAAAAATAACACACAAAAACCTAGAGGGGTACAAAGAGAAGCTGGAGCTGAATCAAAAGGTAGGTGCGTCAATACTTTTTACGCACCCTGTATAGCGCTTCACATAAGCAGCATTTACACAACCAATGAAATAAAAATCGCGATGAGCTTCCCGAGTGCATGGTGCGGTCTGGTCTTTTAAGTTCTAGTTTACATTTTTTTTACATTTTTTTCACGCCGCGGCACCATGTTCGGAATAGATATCGACCGGGCGACGCAAAAAATTGATATCTATTGCGATCGTGGTGTCGCGCCGCGTGGCGGCGCAAGTATAAACTAGGGCTAATGCGTATGACTGGTGTCTTGTTGTGGTTTGAAACAGAATTTAATTTATTATTTTTTCTCGAAATAAAAACTTTATTCAATAATTTAATATTATTTATTTAGGAAGCTGAACTAAAAATTTCAATGAAAGTTATTCTAAAATTTGTTGAACAAAAACAATTTTCTGACCATCATGAAGAGTCTATAATTTATCCTGTAAGAAGGTCGCCTTGATTTGGAAGACGTTCGCTTCGATTCCAAAAGTCTTGGGCTAGCTTAGAAGAGTGTCCAGTTTGATTTGAATTGAACTTTGTTCAATTCAAACTGGTCGTCTTTCAGATCAAACTGGACACTTCAAGCAATAACTTGATTTGTTTGAGCTAGTGAGGTGAAATTGATCCCTGAGCGGAGAAATTTCAGTTGGATGTTGCGGCTCAATCCGGATTTATTAAACCGACCTTATAGAAGGAATGGGACTTACATCGACCTAGGAATGAAAGGAATGGCTATGATGTGGGTTCGAAAGTTTTTGTCTAGGCCGGCAAAGTTGTCTATGGGTGGCGATATTTCAATATGAATGCAGTGGTTGAAATCCGCCGTTATTTTTGGACCAGCCTAATAGTCACCATTTAGCGTGCAAAAACGGAATCGATAAATATTGTTGGATAATGTTCGGCAGTGGCAATTTTAATAGTGTTTATTAGGTTGGCAACTAATTTCGTGGACTCTCAAGAATCTTCAGCAAAAGTATTTATTAACAAATGACTAATGACAATCTTTAATCAAACTAAGATCCCTCGGAACACAGAAGTGATCCCCATATATCAGGTAGCTGGTCTATCCCACGGCCATAGAGATTTTGTGCTTTTAAGGCCAAGAATCTTTGGAGGTGCATTTTGACACGGTCCACATTATTAAATCGTCTTCCAATCAAGAAGTACTGCACCGAACTAAAAATGTGGTAGTCACTCGGCGCAAGGTCTGGGCTGTAAGGTGGATGAGTTTGACGCTCCCAGTCAAGGTCTTCTATTTTTTGAGGCGCACGGTTCGCTATGTTCCCTCCGTTTGGTGGTGTCAAGAAGGTATTAACTTCTGGGAGCTCTTCAAGAACGGTTCCAGCATTAATGCTGTAATCTACTCTTCTCATCCTGGCCACGCGCAGGCTGAACTCCGCTGGAATCGGTTCAGAGAGATTTTCAGGAGCGGAATTATCTATCAGAAAGATAGCGCCAGATCACACGTCACGAATCGGGAGCTTCAAAAAATAGAAGACCTTAGCTGGGAGCGTCTAACTCACCCACCTTACAGCACAGGCTGTGCGCCAAACGACTAGCACCTTTATAGCACGCTGCAGCACTGCTTGGTTGGAGGACGATTTATTAATGTGGACCATGTCAAAATGCACCTCAAAGGATTCTTGGCTTCAAAAGCACAAGAATTCTACAGCTGTGGGATGGGCCAGGTAGCTGATAAATGGCAATCAGTCCCGCGTTCCAACGTTTCTTATTTTGGTTGAAAACTGTTATTTGTTATTTGTTTATGAACACTTTTGTTGAAGTCGCTTGAGAGTCCACGAAATTAGTTGCCAACCTAATATATCAGACATTTTTCTCAAGACTGGTTGTGCTTATTCTTGATCATTGTAAATTTGGAGCAGCTGGCAAAAAAAGGGTTCATTTTTGCCCCAACGAAAAAATGCGGTAACTCTGTTGCGAAGGCTAGCCGATAAGCCACTTTCTCAAGGAGAGGCATCCCAAGGGATTCGCCGAGATATTGATGGAGCAACTGCAGACCAGTCTGCAGCCGGTTAGTCGTTCTCGTACATTATAGAAATGCTTGGATGGCTTTGCACGAAGTTGCAAAGCTAGAAATAAAACGCAAGAATTAGGAAGCTAATCTCAACATTGGACGACGCTATTAAGTTACAGAATAAAAGATAGAGGATGGCGATACTCAATCCCTTTTGGGATGCGCCACGAATACTACTTCTACGGCATGTCGTGGAGGCGACATGAATGCGTATTTGGCCATACAGTGACTTGCGTTGGCCAGCCGATGAACAATTCAGCGCTCTGTCCTTCCCAGACAAGTTTGGTACCAATTTACCGACCCCGGAGGGATGGAAGGCTTGGTTGGCCTGGGCGAGAAATCCGAACCAGAACCTGGTATCGGATGCACGCGACAGACGGCGCCTCCTCCGACTGCGCTACACGCGCCCGGAACAGCAAATATCAGATAGAATAATTGACAGCAATTATGTAAGACAATGGAGCGACGATGTGGCGAGGATGACGTTGAGAACACTGAGGGTCAACTGCAGGTGAACTTGCGGTGATAATGATTGAAGGTGGGACCCACGCGAGGCGAACCTAGCAGTTCAGTGCGAGGAGAAGCTTGCGGCCTGAGTTATATCGTTTTAATCTGTACCGGTTTGCTCTATTTTGCTGGGCTTGAGAAATTTTCATAGTTGAATCTGGTCACCACTTTTCCTCCTCCCTCTTTATTTCCATTTTACTTACTTTAACGTTCTGACGAGTTTCGTTGATTTGAGGTGCACACTTTGTAATGTATAAATAAATAAATACATAAATAAATTAAGAAAACTAGAGGCACTGAGCTACAGACAATGGAATTCTTATTTGATTTGCTTATTGGATAGTACGAGTTAAATTACAAGTGTTAAGGTACACATTATATAGTTCTTTAGTGATTTTTGTCTTCCTGATACTTTCCGCGCACAGTGCCATTTGGAGGCTTTCTTATTGGCTAATCAATAGAGTGGTTCCCTGGTCTCCCTCGTTAGGGCGAACGGCAGCCATGGATGAGGGCATAGGCAAGGGAAGGGAATTCGGGATCGTCACCGAGGAGCGTGAGTAATCTCCTCCTTCTAGCGACGCTGTGAACTCATCACGGAAAGTACCGATTTGTGCGTTCGATAAGAACCCTGTAGTCTAACATCATATGGTGGAACATTTGAAATCTTCGTACACAATTATTTACCAAAATGTGTATATCAAACACCTCTAAAGTTAGAGAAAAACCTGCATTTTAATCAAATACAACGAGAATCGAGGTAACCTCGCGATGACACCCTCAAATCTTGCTTCATTTGTTTACCTAGGTTCACGGCGAGAAGCAGGTTGATATGTGCAGAGTTGTCGTTTGCACAGTGTGAAGGTCCCGCAACGAACGTCTATATCTTACGAAAAACTCAAAGCATTGCGTTATTTTGACACGATGTAGGGCCCTGAGAGCGGAGTCCAGAATTACAGCTAGTTTTTGCTGAACGCTTTTTTGAAGACCTGAAAAAGAGGTGTAAAGGTGTGTGCGCAACACTAATCAACCTCTACGACGTCCCTTGAGATCTGCCCCGGTGGCGCAGTCGGTATGAGTGCCGCTTTGTAGAAGCACAGCAGCGGGTTTTTCAGTCCTAGTCCGATACTTTTGCACGTATTAGTTTGTTGTTACTACGCTTTGCCAGCCGATGAACAAGTCAGCGCTCTATGAACAAGCCAGCCCTTCCCAGACAAGTCTGGTACCAATTCACCGACCCGGAGGGATGGAAGGCTTGGTTGGCCTGGGCGAAATCCGAACCAGGAACCTGGTATCGGGTGTACGCGACAGTCGCGCCTCCTCTAACTCCGCTACACGCGCCCAAAATAATAAATATAAGACTTTTAATTTTATAATATATGACTTACTATCTCCAAAGAAATGATATGATGCAGATACGAATAGATGAAAAACTGGAACATATGAAGGCGCAAATAGACAGCCTTGGTTTGTTGTAAGCATTGATGGTCTTGACTTCTGCGATCACGAGAAAGCGTAATAACAACAACTTAATACGTGCAAAAATATCAGCAGCACTCGGACTCAAACAGAAAAGCCCGCCGGTGTGCTCCAACGAGGCGCCACTCCTACCTACTGCGCCACCAAGGCACATATGGGATGTCGTAGAGGTGTTGATGAGTGCTGCGCACATGTCTTCACACCTCTTTTTCAGGGCATTAAAAAAGCGTTCAGTAAAAACTAGCTGTAATTCTGGACTCCGCTCACACGGCCCCACATCCTTTCAAAATAGAATCGCAAAAGCTCATCATAAATTTTGAATCCTTCCTTGTTAGAACTACTAAATGGAAGCTCGGTCACCAGCTGGAGAAATTTCCATGACCTATCGGTGATACTAGAATGCTCCTCACTAGCACGTTGCTCTCCATAAGCGCCCAATTCAGTAAGTGACGACGTGAAAAATTGTGAGTCCTCAAGAGCTGACGCGCTCCGCGGCGAATCACATGATCTTCTACTGCTTCACGTTGGCATAGCATCTAACGCAGTGTGAGGAGATTCTTGACCATTTGGATCGGTGAGTTTTCAGCAGGCTTTCACGTCATCTACGATTTGTTTTCATATAACTCGCTCAGCTCTCGAGAGCTGCCGAATCTCGGCCGTATAAATAGTCAACACCACAACTGGAGAAAGCACTACTCCTTGGGGTATACTACTACTCTTACCAAACATGATAGATGAGAGGCTCGAGTGGCGAATTTAACTTGACAACTGCTTTCAGCTGTATAGTACACTTTGATTCGGTCATAATATTAATGAGTGGAACCTAGCCAATTCAGCATTTTGGAAAGGTTATTTTACACTTATTAAACATTTTTAATTAACCCGTTCTGAGCCATTTCAACAAAGAGAAAGCGCATAAAATTGCGAATATTTTTGAGTTCCCAGAAATTCATTCTTACCATCTGTGGTCGGAATTTGAAAGATCTCATAGGTAAATAAATGATAAAAAGGATAAAGAAAGGCGTTACTAAATCCCTTTTGGGATGCGCCAGCGCATTGTACTTCTAGGGGATGTCCTGGAGGCGAGTTGAATGCGTATGTGGCCATACAATGACTTGCGGTGGCCAGCCGATGTAAAAATCAGTGCTTTATCCTTTCCAGACAAGTCTGGTACCAATTCACCGACCCCGGAGGGATGGAAGGCTTGGTTGGCCTGGGCGGGAAATCCGAACCAGGAACCTGGTATCGGGTGCAGCGATATCGGCGCCTCCTGCGACTGCGCTACACGCGCCCTCATAGGTACATATAACAGGAAATGTCCGATGTTTTGTTGCTCCAAATCTTCTTGCCATAACTGGGGAAGCGGTTAGGTTTTCATTATATGGAGGAGCATTGGTAGCTCCACACACATGTAAAACATGGGACGTTTCTTGAGAACTGAAAATTTTATGCCCCTTTTAGTGCCAATAGAGAAGCTTCATTTTCAAGTCATGGCGTTTCAGGGCTTGGACCTTGAAGAGAATCCGTCAGAATTCGGTAGAAATTAGGACACTACACTATATTAGGACAGAATTGCTTAAAAGATCAGCAGTAAACAATTGGAATACAAACCAGACTTGTCTGGGAAGGATAAAGCGCTGACTTGTTCATCGGCTGGCCACCGCAAGTCATTGTATGGCCAAATACGCATTCAAGTCGCCTTCACGACATCCCGTAGGAGTAGAATGCGTGGCGCATCCCAAAGGGTTTGAATAACGCCGTCCTTTATCCTTTATCCTTTTTGCACAACTACATAGTAAATGAAGTGAAAGAGCTTTCTCAGAGTAAATGGAGACGTAATAGCAAAGTCTAAGTGATCCTTAGTTGCTTTGCTGAGATTTGTACAGATCTATTCACGGTGTTCCGTAGGATCTATCCTAATCGGAGGGGCATGCGGTGTTTGGTACCTCCGTCGCTTTTCTTGAAATTGTTCTAGAGCTTGAATAGTGACATATAACACGATGGTGGTTATGCGGACTCAGGGATTGTGGCGTCGTGTCGTGGGATGCTCGACTCAAGTGTCACCTTAGCGCTGCCCCTCCCAACTAGGATACATCCGTTCCACAATGTGGCTAGCTATATTTTTAATCAAATAAACGAAAATAGCTCAAAATAGAAATAGGTAATAAAATTGAATAGTAACCTATACGACATTTAGTCAATGGCAAGAATAGCTTAATTTTATGTGATGAAACCTCCCTCCTCCCCGAGTAGGACAGATTGGTCTGTAGAGCCGAAGAGAACGCTGACAAATCGCTCTTCCGTATGTTAGAATAAGCAAGAATTTCACTAATCTTATGCATAAGGTTAAGGATAAAGGATAATGGACGGCGTTATTCAATCCATTCTGGGATGCGCCACGCATTCTACTTGTACGGGATGTCGTGAAGGCGACTTGAATGCGTATTTGGCCATACAATGACTGCGGTGGCAAACCGATGGAAATGTTAGCGCTTTATCCTTCCCGGACGAGTCTGGTACCAATTCACCGATCCCGGAGGGATGGAACGCTTGGTTGGCCTGGGCGGGAAACCCGAACCAAGAACCTTGTATCGGGTGCAAGCGACAGCCGGCGTCTCCTCCGACTGCGCTACACGCGCCCAAACCTTTATTATTTAGGGCAAATAACGACAAGAATTACGATAAAATTATGACCCCGAAAATAATACAAAGGCAGAGTATTAAAGAGAAGAATGAAGTGGCTGTTTTACACTTAACTCTTTTATATGAGCGGGATAACAGGCAGGTGGAATATAAATATTTAACAACAAAGAGAATGGAAACATAGGTTTATGTAAAGCTTCTAGGAAAACAATTTTAGTGATCGACGAAGTACACAACAAAAAAATAGGGCAAGCCTCTATTTTATCGGTCGATTTTTATTGGCTGAGAAAGGAAAAGAAAAGAGAAGGATCAGCTGAAAATTCTTTAGGAGACTAGGTCGTTCAAGACGAATCCGGTTAAGATTATTTGGATTTTAAAGTGGAAAACGGCGAAAACCTGGAGTCTTACCTAGTACAGAGCTTTACTGTATTTCCCCTCATGAAAGGCGTCTCCTTACACGTGCTGGTTATTGAGGTTGTAGGATTCAGGAGTTGAAGTTCTAGCTCGCCCAACGTCATCTCCAAGCCTGTCTACTCCTTCCGTGCTCTTATCGTTTCGGTTGTCTGAGGAACACTTCTGAGTCGAAAAGTAACAGTTTGTGGAAGCACGCATAAAATTCGAACACTTTACACGATTTCAGTTAAGCGTCTTCTAATCTGCGCTTTTGAGCGCCCTAGTTAAAGAATTCACAAATGAAAATTCGTTTCAGCCATTTTTTCTCGGCTAGCCCTTAATTTCGGCTGCGCTTCTTGACTGGGCCTAACTTTATTAACTTTAATTCGGTCACTTAGACTTAGGAATTATTCAATCCATTTTGGGATGCGCCACGCGTTCTACTTCTACGGGATGTCGTGGAGGCGATTTGAATGCGTATTTGGAAATACAATGACTTACGGTGGCCAGCCGATGAACAAGTTAGCGCTTTATCCTTTCCAGACAAGTCTGGTACCAGTTCACCGACCCCGGAGGGATGGAAGGCTTGGTTGGCCTGGGCGGGAAATCCGAACCAGGAACCTGGTTTCGGGTGCAGGCGACAGTCGCTGCCTCCTCCGACTGGGCTACACGCGCCCGAATACTATATTTTACAGTGGAGTTATTTTTGTTAAAACGAAGACTAAACTTAGCTGATCGACATACTGTAAGTTTCATAATTTTAACCTAACCTTTAACATAAATTAATTATGTATAAATGTATATGAACTATGTATATATACACATCAAATTATGAAACGTAAAGTATAAAATGAAAGTTTTCTAAGCATTTTTCGTTTAAAAACATGAAAGTTTGCTGAATTGAAAGTAGTAATTTTGCCCAAAAGTGTTATAATACCTTCCTCTTCACTGATGAGCCAAAGAAATAGTAATAACAGAAAAGGTTCATCTGGAGATAAGTGGCGAAAGGAACCACTTTGAAGTAAGAAAAATCGTAGTTGTATGTTTCACGCTTCCGCTTCTTTTTTATTAGTATTTTTAAAATGATTAAAGTTGCAGGTGATGAAGAGAGTCGTGGTCCCTTGCTTTACAAAGAGGTGGAAATGGGGAGGACCTTGAGTCGGACCTCATCAGAACTTCTTGTGCATTGACCGCTCTCTCATGAAAAATTGCCCTATATGTGCGGAATATTGAAAGGCTTCTTAGTGCGAAACGTAAGGTTTCTAAGAACACTTGTCGCGTGGTGGCGCTTGTTCGGGAAGACTTCGCAGATGTAGCGGACATGGGCTGGCCGGCAGATAGGATTTCATTGCGCATTAGATTTGCAGACGGACGGAGAGGTTTCGTCGACGTCGTCGTCGTGTGTGTGTGTCTGCGTGCACTCTTGGTTAGGTTGGTCGAAGCGGTCGAGCGCCTGAAATGGTGACGGAGGGAGGGAGGGGGGGGGGGAAGGAGCGTCCAACAGGAGACGAAGAGCGAGAAGCATGCGAACGATGAGAACACGACGAAGCTGCTGCTGCTGCCTGCTGCAGCTTGATGGTGGTGGTGATGGTGGTCGACGTCGACGTAGATAGGATAGCGTCTCCTCCCTACTCCTCCTCCTTCTCCACGTCCCCCCCCCTCTGTTCTACGTTTAGGAGGATTGGCCTGGCTGGCATGGGCCGGCCGCATTGGCTTCAGCACTGACTAGGTAAATCAGGTTTGTTAGGGATTGTTGGAGGCTCTGAGCTCACGCTATCCGCTACAAATTCGCCCCCCAGCGGCGCCGCTCGCTGTTCGGCTCCGAACTCTGGTCTTTTCGCTGTTGAGGAAAATAGCCTGGCATGATCTGACGTGTTTGTCCACAGAGAATAACGTGGTGGTTCTCGAAGCTCGCCTGACAAGATAAGCTCGACCCCGGATAGTATAAGGCGACTCTAATTTTCGAACAAAGGAATCATGAGTTAAATAGGCAACGGGACTATCCTAGTCGGAGGGAGGAATCGCTAGAAAAGCGAAACGAACACAATTAGGACGGTTTTCTCCGACTAGGAAACTTCAAAGGAAAGTCCCTCCGTAAACTAACTCAGTGTGTATTGCTGTAGGATTGTTTAATTTCAATTCCATCGTCGATGTCATCAGAACTGGATGAAGTGTCTCCCACCTCTCCCACTAAGACAGACCCGGCTAATGTATTATGCTAGTGCATAATTATTTTCTAAAATTTCTGTTTGTTTTCTGTGTTTTTCGAAGATGCTTGTTCACAAAAGTGATCTACACTTTCTTGGGCGCATGTAGCGCAGTCGGAGGAGACGCCGACTGTCGCCTGCACCCGATATCAGGTCCCTGGTTCGGATTTCCCGCCCAGACCAACCAAGTCTTCCATCCCTCCGGGGTCGATGAATTGGCACCAAACTTTTCTGGGAATGATAAAGCGCTAACTTGTTACTCGGCTGGCCACAGCAAGTCATTCTATGGCGATATACGCATTGAATTCCCGTCCGCGACATTCCGTCGTGGCTCATCTCAAAAGGGATTGACCAACTTTATCATTTATCTTTCATATCGTTTTTTGTACTAACTGTGGCTGGGCGCGTGTAGCGCAGTCGGAGGAGGCGCCGACTCTCGCGTGCACCCGATACCAGGTTCCTGGTTCGGATTTCCCGCCCAGGCCAACCAAGCCTTCCATCCTTTCGGGGTCGGTGAATTAGTACCAGACTTGTCTGAGAAAGGCAAAGTGCAGACTTGTTTATCAACTGGCCACCGCAAGTCATTGTATGGCCATTCAAATCGCCTCCACGATATCCCGTAGAAGTAGAATGCGTGGCGGGATTGAACAACGCTGTCATTTATCCTTTTTTAAACTGTGGCTATCGAAAGCTAAAAGTAGGACTAGTAGTAGAATTTTAAAAGTAGTAGAATTTTTTTAAAATTAATGTGGAAGTATATTATAGAATCGCATCTGACACTTTATCGTTGCCCCCTCTCGACTAAGATAGATCCTCAACAGGCTACCACACGAATTCCAAATCGGTACTTTAAAGATGAATCTAGACAATTTCTGCACGTACCAGACGTCTGTCCGTCTGTCCGTCGGTCTGTCAATCCGGCTGTCTAACAGCTCAAAACGAAAGTGGTATGGGAATGGAAAGAGAGGAGATTTGGGGGAGGGGGGGGGGGGGAGTAGCGGCCAAAAATTACTAGCACAGGAATTACGTATGACGACCGTCGACGAGAGGGCGATATTGATCAGTTTTATCGATCCGATCGCACGAATACGACTGAACGTGGAGAAGTCTCTTGCTGCTCTATATTAATAATATTTAATAAGCGAAGCCACTTGATTGTCTATTTATTATACGCTCTGGGACGCGCTCAAAATCACTTGAAAAATCCTAAAATCCTATGCATAGTTTTTGACAAATCTGACAATTAGACATCCAATAGGGCATTAATACCGAATAAAACAAGTGAAATATTGAATAAATTAGAAAAAGCGGAGAATTGGCAAGAAGGCCAAAGAAATAGACAAAGAAACCACGAAGAACAGAATGACCAAGTTAGCCTGTAGAAGCAGAATCGGGGGTAAAATCGCATCGATCTCTCTTCGTCTGCTAAAGGACAAAAGACTCTAGGCAAAGTTTTCTTCCGATGGAGGTCAGAAGGCCAATGAAGAAGGAGTAAGTCCTTGTTTAGTGTGCACGCGACGCGCGACGCAATGCATGCGTAGTGGTCAAATTGATCGAACGACGCGATTGGTCAATTCGGCCACTACGGCCACTACATCGCGTCGCGCGTCGCGCGCAAAATAAACAAGGCCTAAAACGTTTTGTAGACAGATATGCGACAATAATTTTAAATCTTTTTCTAAGTGTTTCCTTCGTGTTGCTGATAAATATTTGTCTGAAAAACGCGTAATAACTGTTCACCAAATAATTAATAAGAAAAACTGCACTTTTCTGCCGTGTCTCCACACAGCCGGACAGATGTAGTGAGTAAGGCGACACAGCCGGACAGATGTAGTGAGTAAGGCGGTTTCAGTAAACAATCAGCTGCTAGAATTGAGGGCTAATAGCAGTGGTGGTTTCATTAAATAAGGATCTAATTACGAAAAGTCTGATGGGATTTCGGTCACGGCCATTTCTTGGAAACCAGATCTTAAGGCGGCTGGTGCTAGATGTTTCACTCAAGAAATTCATGAACCTTCTGTGAAGTGCTTAACGTCAAGAAAATTTTAGGAACATCAGGTTGTTGGCCTCGCTTGTTCAGTCACTGCTGCTTAAGGAGCTCAGCTTCTTTTGTAGAGCAGATGTCGCAAGTGGAAAGGTAGTCGATGTCGTCTGTTAATGAGATTTTACGGAAAACTTCTATGAAAAATCGAATTAGATGGCAGCTCTTCTGTTTTCTTCTGCGATTTATGAATCACCATAAGCCCCCTCATGGAGGGCATATCCACGAGCGTATCAAAGCAAATAAACAGCGAAAAATAGGACGAACGAATAACGCCACAGAGATCTGAAGCAGTGGAAATGAGCTGGAGTGGAGGGTGGTCTGAAGGCGGTGCTCCTCTTTTTTTCCTGAAAAAGAGCGTCTTCCGAAGTTCAGAGAGGCGAACCCGTTTCCATTTGTCTAATCAACTATGCATTAGTCCGCCAGGGTGGGAGGAGGAATGCACCGTTACGCTTGAGAACCGTGGAAACGAAGAACAACAATCAGGGCGGAAAGAGATGAAAGGATAATAGATAAAGGACGGCGCTACTCAATTTCTTTTGGGATGCGCCACGCATTCTACTTCTACAAGATGTCGTGGAGGAGATTTGAATGCGAGTTTGGCTATAGAATGACTTACGGTGGCCAGCCGATGAACAGTCGCCTTGTCCCTCCCAAAAAAAGTGTGGTACCAAATCACCGACGCCGGAGGGATGGAAGACTTGCTTGGCCCGAGCGAAAAATGCGAACTATGATATAAACCTGATATCGTGTGCACGCGACAGCCGGCACCTCCTCCGACTGCGCCACCTACGCTCATATGTATTACTTTCATGAAAGCAGCCGTCAGGATCGATTTTCTATGAATCACGACAGAGAGTCGAGTCGGTTGATTCCTGGTGTGTTGAACTTTGGTCCGAAAGTGTTAAAAGCCTCCATGGACTCGCTTCGGTGGAGTGATCCTCAAACTTGGGTAATTAAATCAGAGCTTCCTCCCATAGTTTTAAATTTGAGTTTAGTTATTCATTAAATAAACT